>OZ032115.1:2472500-2670000 GCA_964026355.1 Pseudorhiza aurosa | reverse complement strand
CGCGTTTTTCGAAAGCGTCCCTTAAGCAACCTGGGACGGTGCATTGATAAATAGAAATTGTACCACAAAGAATTGGCGGGAATGCTGTGTAAGGAGCCACTGGGTCCACGTTGTGTATTTGTTATTGGGTTATGCCACTATCTGCTGAGTTATCTAATCAGATAATCCGCTTTAGCTGTAAGGAAGAGCTTCAGGCCATGCGTTCAATGTGTGGTCTACGCATTGCCTTGTAGTCTATGCAGTAACCTTGTCTGTGAGATCAATTCTCTAACACCTGTTTCCTTTCCTCTCTCAGGGGTATGATCATTCTGAAAGTACGGTCAGAAAAGCAAGCGTGTTCTGCCTGGTTGCTTTGCATAATCTGGTTGGGCAAAACGTGCTATTCCAATATCTCCAGGACCTTAGTAGCTCAAAGGTAATCAATCTTTTTCCCAGTTCACGTAAATATTTTCTCCTTCTGGCACTCAGCCCACATAGTTGGAATAGCGGATGTAGATTAAAGTTTGTGCACTGAACGCAGATTGGAGAAGTTCATGTGCGAACGATATCTGTGATTTTGTCGCACTCCACATTTGGCTGAATTTTAGCTTTCCATGCGATTTGCGTGTCCTGCACTTCGCACGATTTATTCAAAAGCGATGACTTGCACAGACACCAAGCTATGCTTTATTCTCTAACGTAAAGCGGCGCCTTCGGTTTGATTAAATATGCCGATACTAGTAGAATTGATTATCAAACGTTGTCAACAACTGCTGAGCCAATTTGGTACTAATGCCATTTGAACACTATTATCTACGCGAGCCTTGCAGGTAGAGTGTTTGTATGAATGACACACTCTTCCATTCTTCATTTCAGATGAAGCTGTTGAATCTATACATCAAAAGATCTCAGACTAGCCAATGAAGAATTCTTTAAAAAACTTTAATTGGTTTACGTGAGCAATAGCCAGTTTGTATTCAACTCAGAGTTCATTTCTATTGCGTACGAGGGGAAAAATAATTTATGAAAAACAGTTTTTGGTAGATGCATCGCTTCTCGCGCCATGATTCTTTCAGGGAAGATGGCCGCTCTTAGCCTCCCAAGGTACACGTTTATAATGGTTGAGCCTAAAGACGTCATAATAGCATTTACATTCCCCTTAGACTTCTCATCAGAGCGAGGTAAATAGGATTATAGGAATGAATTATATCTCAGAATGTGTTTTATCTTTTGGCCTAAGGGCAATTATGGTTCAAGTGCCGAAAGGTTTTTTGTCGATCATCAACTAGAGCACCTGCTCTTTGTTCGCTTTAGCACAAGCGAAACCTTCACGAGGTTGGGATTCTAATGAGATTTGCGCTTCTACGACGTTATTGTTCATTCAAAAAGGAACTGCGCCCACTTTTGCTGTCAGCGAGTTATTGCCTGCCGTGCTCTCCAGACAGCCGTTTGATATGTTTCGATTTTTCAATGTGCTTCAAGACGAGCATTTTGTTCAAAGCAGGTTCTAAGTTTAAGGACCCAGTCATTTGTACACCTCGTTAGTTTCAATTAGATTCTTCTTGATACGATTTATTTGCATTAGATTGCATGTTATTTTTTTTATTTTTGTTCCTTACTGTAGTTACGCCATTCATTGCCCCATAATTAACACCGACGGCACGTGTAAATTCTTTGTAGGTAACGGAGAGTTCATATTTTGAGCAGTTTATGTTTGTTTATGAATAGAATGGCCGGGTAAACGCTGTCTTTATTTTATCGCTCTTGAGTGTTCGGAGTATTGTAAACAAAATCACGTGTATTGATTAGGTTCCAGGACTCTCCGAAACTATATTTCATGTAATTTATGTATTACATTTCATATTTTTTTCGCATTTAATTCTTTAAGAAGGGTTGCCCTTCAGCATAAGCTGGTTTTCAAGGGGCCGCCGACAAAAACATAAATTGCAATCTATGATAATAAGGAGAACAGTAAATTAGATTAAATCGAACTATAAATCACCGTTTACAGTAATTAAAATTAAATGCAAGAAAATTAAAAAATATGGGGTAAACATTGAAACGAAAGAAATCCCACTCTCTAAATAATTTTCTGAAAACTATACTCAGAATCTGTCAATCAAGTGGCGTATTTCTGTTCTAAAAAGCCCAAAGTTGTTCTCATTGCTTGAATAGATCACGTGTACGAAGCACTAGTACACAACATCTGCCGACCAACGCCCAACTTTGTGCTTTTTAGAAGGTATATACAATACGGGTACCTTGTTAACAAATCACCGTCTCAAAGTGTGAAACCAGTGTGGTTCCCGGTTTGCTATAGGAATGGCGTATCTTCTGCTTGTTGTGAAAAGCAACAGTTGTAGGTAAGTGGCAGGAAGAGCATAAAACCATAAGAAACCCTTACCAAGTCCCCATGAAGATGTGGACCCTAGACTGGGAGAAATCTGTTTCGAAAGCAGTATTTTTCAAATTCAATTACTCATACTTGCTTCAAAATTTTTCGACAACGGCCAAGTTTTTTAGCTGCCCGGTTCGTATTGATTCGATGAATTGATCCGATTCATTTTGAAGTGCTGCTCCGACAAGAGATACGATTCTTAACACCATAACTCATCTGCATCATACAAACCAGACATAGCTGTGCAATTTTTGTATCGGCCAACGTGGATTTTGATTTTTGCAGGATGCTTACATGTTTAAAATCTTACAGCTAATCGCAAAGTCTTTTTAACGGGTTTTTTGGCTCGAAAGACGCATGCCCACGTTAGAAGATAGTAGAATGACGAAATTATCCGAAAACAGCTGTCTGCGAGCGAAAAATTAGGGCAAGACTGTGAGACTGTGCCTCTACCTATCGCTTCGAGGCAAGGAGCAAGTTAAGCCAATTTCATTAAAAATGTAATGACTGATTGGGATGTGTATGCCTCATGTCGGAAAAAAGCAAATAATGAAGGAAGACTTGAATTTTGTTCTGGAGAGGAAGATTATGCAAGAGGTGACCGATAAGATAAGGTAGGACGCGAGAATCCCAGCTTTAACAGCCAAAAAGCGTGCCAATGAATGTTTAAGCTGGAGAAGGAATACTGACATGAATTGGGAAAGGCCAGTTTCTGTTTCCTGCTGCCAAGTCGAATGAGTTATTAGCTATCTCTACACTCAATTCTGCAATGTGACATTTATAGGAGTTGAAAATTCAGAGAAAAAGCTCATGAAAGTGATCTGTGTAATCGGAAAAAAAATCTCATACAGTGGCGATAAAGCTTTTCTCATTACCGTTCAATTATCAATCACATTCAACGCAACTAAAAAAGTCTACCTTCGAATAATCACGTACCTAATTCATCTAAAAAATGGTTGAAAATGAATGTAAAATCACAAGTCATTCTTGCATAAAGAAGGATCTCATTTCATTAAGTATGAAGAATGAAAGCTTCCTTTGAAATCTAATTTTTTTCGATTAAATCGTTGTTTATACAGTTGTTTGCTAGAAAAATCTCATCACGTAATGACTGCAAGTTATTGAGTCCTACCAAAAAGGAACGTTGCAATGGTTATGCATTCTTCTTAGGATGTAGTGATCAAATTTTGGAAGTTGCTATGATGTTAACATACCGTGTGCGAAAGACTGACGCGTCTTAGAATCAGTCTGCAGTGCTGATTTGCCTTGTCTCTGAAAAATTTAATCATTTTGTGGAAAATTTCCAAGCTACGGTTCAGTTTCGTTCAGCTTTATCTGTACTGTTTCAACATCTAAATAAGTCTGTGCCAAAAAGATAAACGCAAGCTCGATTTAAAGATTTCTCCTTCGGTAGATTCAGACGCCGAGTACAGATGGCTGTCGGTTACATTGATCGAAAGGAAAGCATAGCCAGGGATATATCTAAGGGTCTGTTCACCTGGATAGATTTCCCAGCGGTTTCGCCGTGGTCCCCATCAAACCCCATAAAAAATGAGGCGAGCTATGCTATGACAAAACATTTTCGCTACTGACCAAGATATCGCCTAAACTCCAATGGCTTCTCAGCACAGGGAGGAAATATTTCCTCACATGAAATACGATTCCGAACAGGGAGGGAAATAGATTTTCCTTTGCAAACAAAAACCTCTTTAATTGTCTTCGGCCTTACTATTTCAAAAGGCGGGGAAATGTATGCATTTGAAAGGTGGATGATTATTGCCTCGGCTAGCCAGGATTCTCCTTCACCGGTAAAATGCCAGGGAAACCTTCTCCATATGAACGTGATGCTAAATTTTGAAGTGGTCAACGGAGATTGTAATGTCAAACCGGCTCATAAAGCATTGCCGCTGCTAAAATACTGTACAAAATAAGAAATAGCAAAAGTTGGATACAAATTTCTACAAATGATCTGCACCGCGGAATATGTAGGTATGTGCGTTCGCTTCTGGTACGACGTGGCGCTTTTCATTCGAAGTGAACCTCAAGTCAGGCTTGCGACGCAAATCGGGCGTCGGCTCTGGGTACCTCCCGTGGAATTCCCGACTTGCCGTACTTTTTGACCAGCTGTCTCGTGCTTTTAGAAGCTCGGTCGACGAACGATAGCTTCCAACAGTATGCGGCCTAAAGTACTTGAGGGCGCCATTTGGATCACCTCTCGTTTCTTTGGGGTTTGCTTGCGACGGCATCGGGTTGAAAGATGTCTCGGTTTGCGCACCTTTAGCTGATCTGCTGCCAATTTCAACTTCATCCTGTGCGACCCCCAGTGTTGGCTCACTATTCGCCGTTTGCCATTGATGGGACCTTGAAAAGGGAGTCTTGGGTACAAAGATCTTGTTGCCCTCGTTGGCGTCTGATCCACTTGTTAGAGGGATTTCGCGAATGCTCGTCCCATCCGAAAAAGTGACACTACGGCTGAATTGAACAGATTTGGGGGTTGAGGGTTCACTTGTCTTCTTACTCTCTAGTCCCCCGGTCTGACATTTATCTGTTGACTCAAAACACGTGCGCGATTGGCTGGAGCTTGGTCTAGATTCAGATGAAGCAAACGGAGTGTAAGACGCAACGGGCATTGAATCCTGAAACAAAAATCGTCACGTCAGCCATAAAATTGAAACGATTTGTCGACAATAATCGGGAAATGGCCGCGAAAATTATTTGAAGAGCAATGGAACTGTTCAATGGTCGAACGAATGGGACTTAACAGGGTGCACGTCAAATCAAATCAAAATCTTTATTAATGTGTCTTTATTTAGCTCACAGGCTAATTGGGGACACAATGGATCAGACATTCAAATACAGTTGTCATATTATGTAGTGACTCATGTCCGACCAAATGCACAATTTCAAAATGAGCACGGCTCAACTTAGGCCGAGTTTTATCTGTCTGTAAGGGCCCAACAACCGCAACAACAATAGTAATCAAATAATGTGACAACAACAAGATACAAGCCCCATCAAACATGCAATGGACAAAGGCCATGTCACTTGGGCCAAGGCCATGTCACTTTTTTTAGGTTGGACGAGAGAAAAACAGAACGATTGAACTAGACGACAGCGTATACCCAGGTGCGCGGATTCGAATCAAAGGAAAAAGGGGCCAGAAATGATTACCAACGCCTTCAAGATTGAGTTTTAGTGCTTTTGATTGAGACTTTATCATAACACAAGGCCAAAGTATTTCCTCAAGGTTATCATTTGGTCGCTTGATATAAAAGCAAATGTACATCAAGTCTAAAAAAGTAAAAAAACGTAAGAAAAAATGGATGAAAACCAACTGCGAAAAACTCCTATTAACTTTTTTTTAAGAAAACCCAATCGAATCATTGGAACGAAGCATTCTAAACAAGCCGATCTACCAAAGAATGGCGAATTTCTTGAAGACAATCTTCCGACTCAAACACTGCATATTCACCGAGCCAGCTGCCACCAGACGCTATGGAAATATAAGCAGTGGCATACCTTGATGGCAATGCATTTGAAGGCATATCTTAAATCAATACCAATAACAACGTTGACTTACAAGGCCGTTGGTTTTGCTCATTCCGCTTGGCTTCCTCTCGCTTTCTACATTTGTGTGATTTTGAAAGTCTTTTCCGTACGTAGATATCCAGAAAGACTTCTGAATCCCATTCAAAGCCGATGCTGTATTTAACGAAACTGCGTTGTTCTCAAGAACAGCGCCGCTAGCTGGGCGCACTGTCGACGGTGGAATCGGGTAATAGATTTGTTTGCTTGCGGAGGAGCCTTTTGGTACCTGGAGAGAAATGGGCGCCTTCAGTAAGCCGGCATTGTTAATCAAAAAGCAATAAACAATAAACTTGGTCTTATCTCCATCTCCTCTTAGCCTTTCTCCCAACGTCGGGACTTTGTTTTAGGCCACTGGGCCATTCCCAACACAACAAACCAACAAAGGGCACATCAAAATAGAAACATTTAAAACAGGAATTCAGCAAAAAACGTTATCCACTAACTTGGAAAAAATTAGGCCCATCAAGCCATCTTAGCGGGCTTCGAGCTGAGTTCCTTGAAAATGGAAGTTGCTCGTGTCTTGCTGGAGATCCTCTGCTCTTGCCGACAATTTTGGTGTCTGGAGCAGCGGCAGGCGTTTCTGGTGGAAGGGTTGGCTGCAAAATGTGATCTGGTTCTCCTTTGTACATGTCAGTAGGGGTATCGAACTGCGGAAAGAGCATAAATCGAGAGGAATGCGAAGAGAAGGGGTGCTCAGCTGGAAACTTCTTGCCTGTCGCTGATTTTGCAATGTTTTCTTTGTTTGGTGCCGGGACACTGGAACAGAGAGCAATAGAAGATATATTCACTGACAGAAATGCTCAGTCCAAATTGGATACGAGGGTTGTTTCCACCCAGAGGCACGACATGGCGAGGCATGGTTACCAGACCCTTTCTTAGCCACGCGTTATCCTTGGATCTACGTCTGACAGCCAAATACTGCTGATTGGACAGACAGAAGGCATTCAGAAACGAATACCAGCATTGATTGAAACATCCATCACAATAGCCATGCGTTTTAACCGCAAAGACAACTACCCCATATAGATGGCTTACAATTTTACGTACCTATGTCCTGGCTATGACGTCAAACTGCACCCGGTTGTGAGGCCTAGGTTCGGGAGTTCAAAGGCTTGGGGATGAATGTCACTACCCCTTTGTCACTACTGTGCTGGGCCACCCGTGGGCAAGATGCCGTACCCATAAGCCACCCTTATCAGGGTTACGATATCATACAACTGCTGCCTTGCGGTCCACCCGTTCTGGGAAGGGCTAGGGGAGTAAACCCCAACAGAAAATGTTGGTGCCCAAGCAGTATCGACACTCGTCGTTCCCTTGGATCCACTGGCCGCGTGGAGAGGGGGGCTTACTGCCTGGACAGCAGCTCTTCTTCCATACACCCTGTCCAGGCTACGTGGCTCCACTGGAGAGGACACTCCAGCGCTATTTCATCGTCTCATGCAGACGGAAGGATGCCGAAGAAAATTTTACATAGGCAAGGTATTGACAACGGCAACAGATCAAAGACGGATTGAGAACATGGCCGTTTCACTGCTGCTCAAAAATGCTAGTGTAAAGGAATTTGAACCTTCGATTGGCTTTCCTTATCGGTAAAAATAATCTGACCCCGTGTCATGTATGAAAATGAAAATCATCGAAGCAAAAAGAAAGACAACTCACAGCTCATCGTTGGATCTCACCCTGCTTTTACTGAGAGATGTTAAAGTGTAAAACTGCCGCGTTGTCATGCAACTGAGAAGATAAATACCATTGCATTAGCTTCATTGATACATGATAAAATGCGTCGAATACTTGGTTTCGAGGGTGGCAGAAACAAGAGTGGTGCCGTGGTGTAGTGTTTAAGCATGTGGATTCATAAAGCACGTGTTGTGACTTTGATTTTTGCTTGCATCACACTAAAAACACCATTGGTGAGGAAGGCAACGGGAAACCACCTAATAAAATCCATTACCCTAGAAACAACTCAGAGCCCTGTCATGCGACGCAGTTTTTAGAAACAAGAAACAGGTGCATGCTGTAATTGCAGAAGCCAGCTGGAACATTCTGCAAATTTTGGAGGCTTGATATGGATGAAAATCTTATAGCTTATGTCGCTAGTCACATCAAGAAAATATAGTATGACAATTTTTATCTGAAATGCAGTACAGTTTAGCTAAGAGTCCAGTGTGGGCTTCTGTAGGCGATTCGCATCAATGAATTTACTAAGAATGATGGTACTATTGATTTATGATTCATGGCCACAAACCCTATGGATAGCGGTTGAAGCCTCAGCTTAGGCTTATATTTCGCTTAGAATGACGAGAGTTGATAGCTCTCTGCAATTCCAGGCGTAGGATCCACCATGCATAGCCACATCAAAGGGAGCACCAGGGCAATGCTAAATAAGCAAAAAGCTTCTCCGTGTCCTAAACTCCACCTTCCGGGGCAAGGCAAAGCAATTAACATTCACAATAACTTCCGAGCGAAAAATCAAAGCAGACTTAATTGAAATAATGTAGTGTTGCATCGGAAAGAGTGAAGGAGCAGACATTATGAAATTACCTCGGATGGGGCATAACTCCTGCCCCATAGTGTAAATGCCCTTTCTCAACGCGGATAGGAGGCTCCCCTTTAGGCCTGCTTCCTCTGGGTAAGTTGACGGGACCGAGGCCACCATAGCTTACACTTCGACCCCATGGTGTTTTCGTTGCTCTTGGATTTGCATTGAAATATCTCTTGAAACTACGGTGAAATGACACACTTTATTCAAAAATTCAAGACATACAAAGATGCATTCGCAACTGTGAACCAATTCCGCAGCTGAAGTACACAACATATCAAGCAAGTGTTGGAAATTCAAACAACGAACGTTTAATGAAGAAATCTATTCCTGAAAAAGAATCGAAAAAAGGAAAAGATTTAACATGTTCTGGACACAATGGACAAAACTACCGGCAGTGATCATATAGTATAGTAGAAACCTCCTTGAAATATTTCACCATAAAAAACTCCGTTTCGTACGATTAAATCAATGTTTTATATACCTCATAAACTCATGCGTAAAAACTACCATCTTTTCTTCCCTCGTGCTACTTCTAACTCCCCTCTCCCCCGGATCCCCTCAATGTTGAACTGCGCTCTTGAATATTACATTTGCACTCTTAATATTGATTTATTGATATGAACTGGAAGATGGTTTAATAAGAATCAATAAAAAGATAAAATAGCTCTTCATATGGACACATTCGTTCTTAAACAAAGTCAGTCTGCCAACCAAAGTTAACTTCGATGATTATCGCCTTGACAGAATTTGCTTTTACCCAACGTTCGAATCAGGATAAGGTTCACCAAAGGCTTCGGTGTCGTGATAGCTCACTGGTAAGATTCATGGCCAGTGGTTCGAATCCACCTTCTGACAAACCTTCACTTGGAGTGAGAAGAGTCGCTAGCTTCCCGTAATTCCAGAAATAGGAATCGCGAGGTGTGGTCACATCGAGAGGAAGGATCTGGACACTGCTCGATAGGCAAAAAACTTCTCAGTGTCAAACATATACCTCCGGATGGTAGGTGGGAATCACAATAGAAAAAATGATTTATTAAAAAAAGTCGAAAATTGCATCTAGGATTGAATTTTGTTCCTGTTTCGACTCCTGGTTAGCACTGTTTGTAGCTCGTGGACAATTCTACGTGTAATTTAATCATTGTATAGCATATGCCTCACGGAAAAGATAGCTTTTGGACGAAAAGCATAAAAATTCTATAAAAGGGATTCCTTGACAAAAATTGTATGCACATCTTAAAAATAGCGAACAGCTCTTGAAAAACGGAAATATTTCTTCACTCAATGGTGCTTCTATCCACTTGAATATCTATCCGAAAAGAATGATAATTATTTTAGCAACCCTCAAGCTTGAAAATTGAATTATAAACCATTATATATTACTACTGAAAATAACTCTTGACTCTATCACAGGGGACATGATTGCCGCCAGTAACAGTGTCGACCTGGTTCGTTGGAACTTGGTCCCAGAATGGAAGTTTCGGTTGGAACTTTCAACTCAAATGGCTCATTGCATAATGTTTATGAGGTCTGTTTCAATCATCTGATAAAAATTTTGAAAAAAAATTTTCAACCAAGGTTGCAACATAAATTTCAACAAAAAGTTCAATAAAAATCCAGCAAAAATTTCAAAGAAGCTTCAGCAAAAGTTTCAAAAGAAATTTCAGCAAAAATTTCATTAAAAAGTTAAGCAACAATGTCAGCAAAAATTTCAACAAAAATTTCAGTAAAATTTCAGCAAAAACTTCAATAAAAATTCGACAAAATTGTGCAAATCCCCTCTTATTTTATTAGCTTTCCAAAGTTGGCAATGATAAGGAGAAAAATGAAGCGACTCAAATCAACAAAAATTTAAGCTGGGGCGAAAATTCCCGAAATCTTATGATATTTCATTTTCTACATGTGCCGAGACAAGAAATCACTGAGAAATTATCTCTACAATGTACCCTTCTCTGAGCCTCACACTCAAAGCGAGGGTCGGGGAGCACATCGTTAGAGAGGTACTATAGTGATCAGTTTCCTTTGTCGCCGAATGTTACCAAAGCTGGATGCGAGGTAGAGGGCGTTCAAGAAATGAGAATGAGCGTGGTTCGAACCCGAGACCATAAAAATTCACTCATTTACCGACCCAATAATGATGGAAGGTCGGTTTGGCTTGTGTGGGCGTGTGACGGACAGACTGGGTTTTGTATTTACGGGGGAGCAGAACCACCGGTTCTCTGGTGATAGCGCATCAGATTAGCCACCATCTCAGTTCTCGTGTAAAGAAAACTCACTGCGAAGCTATTTGTGCAGAAATTAGATTAAAGTAAGAAACTCGCGTCCAACAATTTTGCAAAAGTTTCTCTTCGCGAATGGGGATGTAATTGGATCTAAAATTTCCAGCGCACATTTTCATTTCATAATGCTGGAAAGTCGGCAATGAATTGTTGTTTATTTCAAGAAAATTTCCGATGCAGCATTGCTCCCATCCACTACAAGAGAGGACAACTAGCCATATATAGCCCTCCATATATGGGGTTCAAAATGACTCGATTCTGAAGTGAAGTAGGACTTGTTTTCGAACCCACTTCAAGATTCTTCAAACAAATTAATATCGTCTTTCTTGTTTATTTTTCCACGATTTCAATTAGAGCAACTCTTTCTATTTAAGATTAAATTGATTGAGAAGCCTTTATGCATGGCGTCCTGAACCCAAACGGAATTTATGGCAGTTTACAGTGAGGAATAGGCTGTGTCAAGTCGGCAGTGTGCATTTATTGGCCATTTCTGAGTGAGTGGATTTTGCTGCTGTGTTGTGGTTCCAGTGTGACTAGGCCCAACCCAACTCACAATAATACCTCTCATCCCCCCCAAAGGCCTCAAACCCAAGAAAAACATGACAAGCCCTGTCTCTGATTTCTAGTAAGCTTGGGGTGGAGTACACAAAAAAGTTTTCGTGGGATAGACTCCCATTGCTTTCTTCATCAAAAGTGCTTTAAATCGTCGGCCGTAAAGGCATTTGATCCTGCGAGCCCATGCCAGTTGTTCAGCACCCTGAACACTACACTACGAGCCTCATTTGAATAATTACGGCTATTCACCAGCTTTGCATTTCTCTCAATAATATTCAATATTCAGTTAACATTATGACTGAGAAACATGAGTCATTTTTCACTTCACATTTTCTGCCTGAAGCATATTTTATCAATGTCGCGCCCCCCCAGATTATTACTTGGTAAAAAGGTGTGCAGTTGCCACAATTACATAATGACCCACGAAAAACAGCCTTTTTGGCTGTACTGTTATTAAAGAACGAACTATGAACTCGTAAAAAACGAGACAAAAACAGACATACTTATCCTCAGATATTGTACATCGATCGATCTTTTTCGGCGTGAAGACTTGGTTCGATTGAAAAGTTCGTTGTAAATTATCTCTCCCGACATGTTCCTTATAAAAAGCACTGTTCAGCGCTAGTGTTGTCATTTCTCATGAGTAACCAGCTTTTTCACAGCCTTCTCACCAAACACAGGCCTGTTCGGGCTGCTTCATCATTGCCGTGGGACGGGCAACAGAATTGAATGAAACTCAAAACACTTTCGAATACTGATTTATATTTCGAACGCGTAGAATGATAGCAAATCAACTTGTCTTAATTCGCCTTGCAACCACACGCGGCTGCAATTCCCGTTGAGAAGATGAAGGTTTAATTACTACATTAGAGGCTGTGAGTCGCCATGAAATCCGAGTTTGTTTGACTCGGCAGGACAATAAACCATGGCAACACAGCGATTGTTTTACACAGTGTAAACATTTCAACACCGTTTTGTTGATTGTGTCTTGAGACTTTTCGACGTATTGTAGTTTTGACATGACTGCGCGATAGAGACAATTATACACCAGCCGTGCAACTGATAACATTTTACAATCGAATAAAGTGTGGTCGTTCTTTCATGTTGACGAAGTCATGAATTAATTCTATAAGTGTTATTCTCGCCGCATTATTGCTAGATTGACCATAATCTGACTTAAAAGCACTTCCTTTTAATCCAGTGCACCTTAAGAAAATCGCCTGCTCCCTCGAAATCTTTGAAATCTAATTACACTGCCGAAGGATATTCAACCGCTGCCTTACCACTAATAACAATCTTTTTAAGCGAGATAAAGTCCCTTCGTTCGAAACAAGGGAAGTTGGCAACTGAAGGTATTTAAAGAAGTCGAAGCAACCTGCTCCTTTTCTAGGTTCCTTTGATCGTAGAAAGTCATGGTGTTTTGCAGTAAATGGTAAGAATTCTACGGCATAAAGTGAGGTCCCCGTTTTGGACAGTCAAGCACAAAGTCTGCTCCTTTATGAAGAATCGGCTTGGCTTTCGTGGTCGAACGCACTTCATAACATTGACCTCTTTCAGTCGCCTCTTACGCCGAGCAGATGATGCTCTGGTCCTATTCGACCTATGGAATCATACGGAATTGCAGCAGACGACAAGACCGTAAGATGCAATCAAGGCCATGGGGATGCAGAGAAATCTATTCATCTGAAAGATGGACTAGCAACCAATCAAAGCAGGTTATTGTTTGGGAGATAGACATTGGTGTCGTCTTCCATTTTAGTGCACCAATCCTCCTTCTCTCACTTGAGAACCTCGTAATCATGTAGCAGTCAATGTGCTTTCTTGATTACCAAACAGAAGATTTCAGAATTGTCATCTGAGCTCTCATACACTCAGTCGATCGCTCAAAATCACCTAGGTCTTGTATCTACTCGTAGCGCGGCCTCCATCCTCTCGCGAAGTTATGATTCTAAACGATTTTATACTCCCTACTCTTCACTCCATAATTTGAAATTAAGAATAATTTTGTACTTTAATTTTGTATCATGTAATTGCATTCGTTTTTAACTATGTGAGTACTTTAGTTCAAAACAAGACCCTTAATGATAGCAGGTTTCACCTGTGTAGATATTTGCATTAATATTTTTATCATTGCTATAATTATTGTAAGAGGGGCGTGCTTTTGCATTTCAGATATGCATTTGATGAATGGTTGTAAAAAATTATGAATCTTATGATCTGTCTTTGTTCAAACACAATTACATATAACTTGCTCAGGGTGGCAATGATTTGCTTCATAATCAAGTCAAGAAAGGATGGTAGTAGTCCCAGGGCCCTGGCATTTCAATCTCAAGGTCATTAGCGATGAAAATACTCACTGTCCTACCATTCACCCTTTGGGATAAGGTGGGTGGCCAGGGAAAATTACAGAGTGCTGCCACCCTCTGCAATACGTCATAATTGATAACAATCCACATTGATCATTCTATTCTTAACAAATGAATGGTTTCATGTACAAAACGTAAATATTCCAAGCTTCCTTTGTGAAAAGAAGATGACTTTGTTCGCCGAATCGTACGGCAAGAGGCCTATGCTTCTCAACGGAGTATCATATTTTGAATTTGATACTCTGAAGAGTGTCGCACGAGAAGACCATTATTGTGACGGAATTTTCTTTCTTAGAGAAGGAAGTCAGATAAAAGAAAGTTGAGGAAAATGAGCCTTACTTGTTGTCTGAGATTGTTAACCTCTTCAGATGACCAGGTGTGAAGGCAGCAGTGGACTGGTAGGTCGGTGAAAGCTGAGTCATTACGCTGGTCTTGCGTCCTTCTTCAAATATCGCTAGTCCTTCGATTTGTTTCTGTAGATCTGCAACTGCGTCACATTGGTATGGCAGAAAGGCAGCGTCTGGTTCGATGCTGCCACTGCGTGGGAGAATGAGGAACTCTGACAACCCCCAGTGGTACTGCTATCCAAAAATGCTGTGAAACACAAAAATGGCCGGCAAAGTCTTTTGCAAATCTCACCCTACGTTTCCTTCTGCTGTGCCAGTCTATTGAAGCAGCGTGAAACGAAATTGAAATGTTTTGGTGTTGCTTAAAGTTGATCAACTGGACGAATGAAAAAATCTCTGAGCTTCTCTCCAGTGTCACTTGACGTTGAGCGGTGCTGGTACCAAGATGCTTGAGCGACTGCTCGTGGCTGTGGGTATATACTGCGGCACTGCTTGCTGCATCGAACCCCCGCAATCCTTTTTGGAAGCTTGCCGTCAAGTTTGATGTACGAATGCATGAGAAGAAGAAGCAAATCAATGTTTAGCATAGCGACCAGGGCGAGCGATACTTGGTCGCTTGGCGACTGATTTACTAAGCAAAATGAGCTCATGAAATATTTACAACATTGAATGACGGAGGGACCGCAAACTGATGTCGAAAAACACGACTGTTAATCAAGGACGGTTTCGTGTCTTTGATCATTTTTACGCGTATTGCCAAAACACCTGAGTTGTACAGGATAGGAGATAACAGTAGCGCGCCAATACTCCTTTTCACGGGAAATAGAGGAGGCGTATTCTCCCTGTCCTCTCAGTGCCGCACGGAACAACATTGGCGCAGTTATGAAACCCAAATGCAAGGTTTTTTGAGAATAAGCTACATGTTATTCATGTTTAGCAACCAATGAAGCAAATCCAGTAAGCCCTTTGCAAAATTTGTATTCGCCAGAGTAATCGCCTATTAATATTTCATGCGGGATAACCATTTAGAGTGAATAAAGGTCGACACCAAAATAAACGCTTTTTGGCAACAGAATGTCAATCTGGGTATTTACAATTGCTACCATTGCAGCACTCAGTACTGGATTCCGTTGGAATACGCTTTCAAAAACATCAGCATTCAACTCTCATTCTGATTTAATGCCGCTTAATACTCATTCTATTCCATTCATTTTACTAACCCTGCTTGCAAGAGCATCTCTCACCAAAGATGCCACAGCGCAGCTCTTGGAGGTATAGATAATGAAAACATAATAATAATACCAATGATAATTATAACAATGTTTACACAGGGTAACCTCTTTAACACACAATGTTCTGCTACCAAAGAGGGTCCTGCATCTAAAAACTATGACAAAAATAAAATGTCGTGACAAAGAAGTATAGCTATTTGGTATACACTGTTGAAATTTCAGACGATAAATCAAATTGTATTACATAAACTAATTTTTAGTTGCCCAAAAAAATTTATTTCAGCTTATATGTAAAAGGAATGAGCGAGTCCAACTGGAGAAGACTACTCGGGAGTTCGTTATTTGCCTGAGGACCTTGAAGCTGAAAAGCTTTTCTTTCTGCTTCTGTTCGAACTGGTGCTTGGGCTTTTGGAGAAACTACGTCTTGAAGTAAGGGAAACAAAAGGAGCAGAAGCATTGCTTCCATTAAAAACTGAACCATTAGTCTATTGCCGTGGGAGGTCATCGCTCCATATTGGATTAAACGAAGTACAGTATATTTTGCGTTTTATCATGAAAGTTACTTTCACACAATCGACTGATTATTAAATGCAAATCGTGTTTATCATTCGGAGATCTTACAACCCAAATCAAGCATTCCTTTCAAAGTATCATATCGATAGCCCCTTCTAACGCTTTATACATGCACTAATCAGTGCATGAGAAAAAGCCTAGCTCAATATCTTGTGTTTTCTTCTTGCACAGTTATTAAGCTGCTTAAAGGGGACATTATTAGCGCAAGACACCCAAAATGAAAGCTACTAGGCAAGAGAAAAGCTTTTGCATCAAGATTTTGCGGCATTCAAAACATGACCTCGGTGCTTCATCTGCTTATCATCAGTTAACTGAGAACAAGTTTACACAAAATTTTGAAAAAAAATGGAAAGAATTCAGGTAAAGGCGATAGACTTCTCAAAATTTGAATCAATCGAAACTCGCATCTGGGATGATAATTTCCTCGATTGAATGTGAAGCAGGTAATCTCATAACACAAAATATAATTCTGAAACGTCCCATGATCCTTAACGGGCGAAATAGGCTACAGAGCATGTCTATTTAGGCCTCTTCCTATTCTGGCTTCGATTTCACGTCACTGGGGTGACCACTGCGAAGGAGCATTCACTGACATCTACAGCCAGACGTGCGACCATCCACAGGGGGGTTCAATATTTTACAGCCAGAAGCCCTTCCCGCCACCAACCCTTTTCATTACCAGGAATAGCAACCGGCACTGGTCACGCACACCCCAAAGGCTGGGTAAGTGGGATGAAGTATCATGCTTCAAAATGAATATTATCACATTAGTAAGCCAATATCAATATAGTTCTTGCTCATTTGATGATCGCAAGTGCAAGTGACTTCTATCAATTCCAAAATGGACGGTAAGTTGACAAACTGATTTTTGCGTTCATAATATGTTACAATTACCGAAAAGTAATGTAACCACATTCGGAATTAGTTCCCTTGTATTCCCCCCCTCTTTGGAATACTTCACCAGATGAAATAAAGACCACCAGCTCAGCATCATGATGTTAAGAAATGATAAAAGAATGTCGCGGACTTGTGCATGCGAGGTCTGCAGTGACCAAAATAATACCATAGGGAGGATCATGATGTAACTTGTTAGCATTCTTCTTAGTATTGCAAATAGTTGGTTTGAAGTGATTCTTAATTATCAATTATTTCAAATGAAAATGACTTGATAATACTCATAATAATTATAATGATAGATGATAATGTAACATAACAATGGGATACTTGGGAACCTGAAACAGGAACACGAATTGTTGAATTACAGAAGACTGTCACACCATCTACTCTGCAAGGATCATGCGTAAAGTGTTAGAGATTAGAAGTGTCTTGTTGGCACCGAATTTCAAGCCGTTACACCACCGACAAAAAGAGAGTGCAACACAGCAAGAACGATGATTATAAAACCGAATCGAAAGAACTTTACGTACGACTCGAAACTTTCTCAACTCGTCCAGCTTTTAACCTGATGCGCTTGCTTCTTCTTTTCCAAATATCTTACGAGTTATCATCTCCGACCAATATCTACGTTCACCGGTCCTAGTACAGTGGGAGCAACGTTCGGTAGCTAATCCTTGACTTTTGTAAATACCTTTTATCATCTTCCTGCATTACAACAACGAATTATAGATCCATGTCTCGGATTGAAGGCAGTGTGGGCAACTCCATACAGAATCACATACAATGGAATTGTAACAATCTCTTGCATCTGTCAATTGTTAAAAACATACACTGAAGTTGTAACCAAAATACTTATTAATTGGATTAGGCCATTGGCAATTATTAGGGCCTCTGAAACGGCACTGACAAAGATTTTACTACCGCAAAGACATACAAAAACGCGATGCATTGGCGGAGGATTCTAAATTATTCATGGTGGATTCTAATCTATGGGAATGTTACCCGGTCGTCATCTTCGATATCATTTTGTTCCTTATTTGCTTTTTCATCCTTTTCTTTCCAAACAAATTTATAGCTTTCTTCTAGCGCAGACTGTCTCCTTTCTTCTTTGAATTTTTCGGCACCGCCACCCTTTCAAAGCAAATAAAACCATCACGAAAATGTTATATGACTGAAAAACTTTATACAGGCGGAAACTGTCCTTATCAATCGTAGAAGGAATTGATGAAATAACAA
The DNA here is from genome assembly GCA_964026355.1 of Pseudorhiza aurosa. NCBI lineage: Eukaryota > Metazoa > Cnidaria > Scyphozoa > Rhizostomeae > Lychnorhizidae > Pseudorhiza > Pseudorhiza aurosa. Next base: position 2,652,011 of record OZ032115.1, on the reverse strand, counting down.
TTCATATCTTCTCTGCCACGTGCAAGATATTCTTCCTATATTTCTTTGCAATTAGAAAGCTTGCAGATGTGTGGAGAGGAGCTGAAAACCTTGAGCAGGAAAGGCAACAACATGCTGACGCAAAACGAGCTGCCCGGAAGGATCGTGACGTGGCTCGACAGGCTGGTGCAGCTCCAGTTCTCCCTACGGACGCTGCATGCCCCGTCTGTGGATTCGTGGCCCGCGCGCGCATCGGCCTGCTGGGGGCACACGCGGAAACATCGAGAAAGATAAGCCAAACGGGACGATTCGATCTCCTCGCCTACGAGGATCAACCGATGATGATGATGATGATGATGATGATGATGATGATGATGATGATGAAGAATTTCTTCATGCTAATTCCAATCTGCCTCTTATCTGATGAATTCCTATCTTTTGTCTTGGTGTCAAAAATTGACTTTCTCCCTACCATAATTTTTTTTTGCAAATATCTACTAATTTTAACTTTCAGGTAGCTTGGACGGTTATTTCTTCGCCGCACTTTGGACCAAGTATCCATCTACTGCGTGGTGGACAGACAGTGGGCAACCAGAAAAGGGAATAAGTAGGGTCTCGAACCCAATACCCACAGCGCAGTAGACATCAATATATCGGTAAAATTTATTTGGTAATATTCACAAAACACAGTAGACTGCTGCTTAGTCAAATTTGCTCCACTTTAAGGCTAAAAGTTGTGTCATGGTATGATGGTTGATTCATAATACGGGGATTTTCAGCCTCCATGTCTCACAATCTAAAAACAATTGGCGAGGAATGCAACGGGAAACTACCAAATAAAATCCCCTTCCCTAGAAAAAACTCAGAGCCCCATCTCTGGCTTCTGCTATGCTCGAAATCGAGCATGCAATGCAGTTTAACTTAAGTTGCATGTAAAGTTAGCTGGCGTTTAAGTTCAGTTGAAAGTTAGGTTAGAGTCAGTAAGGGATGCACTAGAGTCCGACAAGAAGGATAGGAAAGTAGACATGTTTAGGAAAGGTTAATGAAATGGGAGACCAGGAAGCATAAAAAAGTGAACTATCGAGAATGTCAAGCCAAGGTTCAGCCGGAACACTAAGTGCATATTTGAGGTATATTGTTGTTGAAGATTGCGGGATAAGAACATCGAGTTTGTGGTGTACACTTACTTCTCTGCCTTACAACTTTGGTTCATTCTGAACGGACGACAGCTACGAATTTGCTCAAGAAACGACTACACTCTATTACAGAACGCTGTCCTTATAGTGATACAAGTGCTTACGTACCAGCATATTTGTGAGTAGATCTTTGAACTGTGCTGCAGTCTCGTCACTAAGTATATCTGTTTTGCTGTCTGAATTCATGGACGCCAATGGACCATCGTTAGTGATAATCTTGATCTTTATTTTCGCTAATCAGAAAAGAATTTGACATCTATGAGCAAATAATTCCAGGTAGTATAATAATCTCTTACAATCACATCAACTACATGGTGGAGAAACAAGAAAGTTAAGTAAATCATTTCAAATCATACTGCAAAAACAGCATTCTAGTAACTAGCGATAGCGATGTCGTCAAGTGCCCCTTTCGCATTTAAAAACGTCCTCCAAAAATATAGTCATAAGCTGTGACTTAATCCAATGAATTCAAAATTGTGATGATCAATTTTCAAATGACTAATGTGCACTTCATCTTTGCAACTGACACCTGAATCAGTTTGATCTATGCTTAATTTGCTGTCCCGAGTATTTTTGAGCCGGCTATACAGATTTGAACCAACGAATGAAAAGATCCAATCTTCTTCCGAACCGAGCTCACTCCAGATTTTGTTCACGTTTCCAAGAAAGTTGGTTCAAATGTAAATGATACGTTTTGCATTCAGATATAATCAAAGATCCGTGGCCCAGTGGCAGAATGCTCGCTTTGTGCATGCTAGGTCGGGGTTCGATACCTTGTCGAGTCATACCAAAGACTTGAAAAAAATATGGTACATGCTATTTCCATGCTTAGCATTCAGCACTTCGGGAAAGAGTACGGGAGTGAAACACACAGTGCTACCAGATGGCCAGCCCCAACTGTAGCATCCACTGTGCTTGCATAGCCATGTGTCCCATAGGCTAATGAAATGGAGATGGGCGCCGCCCTATTCACCAAAAATGGCGAGGGAAGGAACTCTGACTTTGACCATTTGATAATAAAAGGTGCAATAAAAATGTAAAAAAATTAGATAGTACAGAGGCCGCCAAAAAAATCAAACATAAAATACCTCCAAGATCGACTCCTGCTTTTTTCAGTTTCTTCTTGATCAAATCTTCAATCTTCTTCCCCGCCTTTTTCAGCCGATTATTTGCTTTATTTGGTCCCGATAATTCTTCTTGCTTCTCGTTCTCCTCCAGTATTTTTCTCTCGTCTTCTCCAAGTCGGCTGACCCTAACTTTGATCTTATCTGCCGGATCTTCTTGGGGCTCTTCCAATTCTTCCACGGTCGATGCTTTGGCTTGCTCTTGCTCGTTCAAATGGCTACTTTCTTTATCTGAAGTCAACGGTTCTTTGGTATTTGCGCCGTCTTCTTCTGTCATTGTTGGTTCACTAGCTTTTTTCTGCTTCTTCCCACCAAGCTTCAGCATTTTCATCACAGTTTCCAAGAGTGGGTCAAGATTCTTCATCTCCTTCGCTTCTCCTTGTTCACTGCTTGACGCATCCAATCGCTCCTCTGAAAAATATCGCGAAAAATGCGGGATCAAAAATCTGCCGTGAAGGCTTAAAGAGAAGAAACAGATTATGACGTCGTCAACGAAATTGATGGCTAGTGAGGAATACGACAGTAACAAAACAAAATGATGCAAAGCTTTAAAGAGAAAACACTGACGCATACCAAGCCAAGTCAGTGGGAGAATTGTGAGACTGCAATGTCTCTCCCCTGGTCGCAAGTCGTTATAAATAAGAAGGGCTGGCGGCAGGAAGGACACGGGGCTGCATGCCCCATGCTAGACTAAAGGATGACGCAGAAATCTCATGTTTTAGCTGATCAGAGGCGTGGATGCAGAAACCAGGAGTAGCTGGCGATAAACGCAGAGAGGATAACCTTACGCATACAAAACTCACCACTGGTCTCAGTTGTCAAAATGAATAATTCTTAAGAAATTGCCATCACAAAATGGAAATTAATAAGATGAAAAAGACGGTCAGGCTCTTGCACATTGATTCTACTGTCAGTGGTTCGAATCTATCCTCAGCTGCACCTTCACTTAGAAGGAGGCCAGTCGATAGCTCTCTATAGTATTGGTAACACCGAGTGAGAGTACTAGGGAACCGTCCCACAAGTTTATCATCCACCTTTGGATTCTAGGTCGAATACATGAAAAGGAGAGTTATACAGATTAATCATAAATACCAGACTTAGCACTGTTTTCTGTCTCTTCTGCTTGTTTCTCTCTGTTCAGTTCGTTGATAACTTCGTTCAAACTTTTGATTGTCTCTGCTCCACCTATACCAGTCTTCTTGGACAAAGATTTTGAAGGGTAAAGATTCGTAATATCTTTGTACTGTTTCTCGAAAGCTTTGCTTCTTTGGAGAGACTTTTTCACTTTTCCTTCTAGAACACTATGGCGAATGAAACATACGCTTAGTTCGTTTCCACAGCAACTAAAAACCGTTACAAGGTAAGAATGCTATGAAAATAAATTGAAGTATCCTTAAAGGGATCTAAAGTAATTTAAGTTATAGAGTTTAACATTTGATGAACAATTGATTATTCACGGTCAATCTGAAACGGTAAGTTATGATGAGAAGGAGGTATATACGATAAAGTCACGTTTTTCATCAATTTTTGTTATTCATGTTTGCAAATTTTGTTTGTTATTACGCATTCTAATTATGCATGCTTATATATTTCATTCATTTCATTTCTTTTAAGAAGGGTTGCCCTTCAACAGAAGTTGATTTTCAAGGGATCCTCCAAAAAAATATCAACTATAATCTAGACTGTTAAAGTGAAAACTATAAAACTAAGATACAATTTATAAAACATATATACACATTTATAAAACACACACACTCTCCTTCACACCCTTTCCAAGATTGATGTGTCTCTTTTTACGTCTCTGCAAATCGCCTTAGAAATCACAACTGGTCATGATTTCAAACGTCGAAAAATTTGCAAATTTTTCTTCAAAATTTGTCGAACTGGCATTGTGTCAAACTGAGTCAAACATCATGCCAGACAGGTACTAAGGAGTTTAAGAACATGACAATAACACGGACAATTTCATTTATTATCCACGGTATACAGATCCGTCAAGAACACCAGAAGCTCAACTCATTCACACCCTTTCCAAGTTTCGCTGCCTAATCCACAAACTCTATCCCACAAATCAACATTAATCCCTAGAACATGCAATTCGTGGAACGTTTTGTCTTCTTCTTGCTTTCCTGAATCTTACAAATTGCCATCTTTCGAATGTAGGATCAACAAGAAACTTGATCTGATCTCTCTTTCCTCTTAACCTTTCGCTTTCTTCTTTCTTCCATTGTTGGGGCTTTGTATAGGCCACCATGGCCTTTCCTCAACATAACTTACTAAAGAAAATACATATGGCAGCTAACGGGTTAGCCCTCCCATTAAGAACTCCATTCACTGGCACATCTGAGTACTCAAAGACTGAGAAACTGGACATAATGAGTTGATACGTTATCAAGACTGTATATACTGGGCCTTTGAACATCGGGTATTATGTCAGCTGCATTGAAAAAATGACAAAAATTACGGAAATGACGGCACGCAAGAAACTCAATAACGGGTACAATTAGCTCACCTTAATTTCAGATTATACTTTCGAATATTTTCATTAACCCTTCGGATCAACTTTTCCAGACGTGCAACTTTTTTATCATCTTTTTCCTTACTTTTCCTCGACTTCAAATTTTTCATCAGCTTTCTAAATTCAATAATCTGCTTTTCAACCTTTCTCTTCGACTTTGAGAACTGTTCAATGAAGATCTTCCTCTTCTCCCGGTCTTTTCTGATCAATGCTTCCGCTTGTTTATCGATTTGATCTATCGTGTCTTGCAGCGAAATCAGCCGCTGCACGTTTTCATTGATTTTCGATGCACCTGACTTACTGCTTGTCTTCGCATCCTTGCCAATGGGCTGTCCCTCTGACGATAACATATTGTCACCTTTGCTCATTGTATTGTCACTCATGGGCTCTTCTTGGTCCTTACCAGAGGCATCCAAACCTTCACCTGGACCTGTCTCGTGGCGTTCTCCCATCGAAAATTTTTTAGATCCATCTACAGGCTTAGCTGGGCCTAATGAATATAAAGGTCTCAATTCAGCATGTAGAAAGACCTGCTGAGACACATTTCATCTAATAAATCTTACTGAAACTTTGTTTTCTTGAAAATAGTAACAAGTCACATAATTTTTCCAAATTATTAGGTAACTATTGCTCAAGAATACCTTCAGGGCTGAAACCAAAATCTTTCCAAAAGCTACTCAAATCCTTCTCAGAGCTTTCCTTCTTTTCTTCTTTTGATGATTTACTGGGAAAAGGTTTTGTGACAAATGAGGAGAACCCGGATATCAAACCATCAAGTGCATCCATTACCACTTTAGCTCCCTTTTCCTTCCCTTTGTCTTGTAATTTGGCAAGCTTTTCTTCTTCTGCCTTCTTCTTCTTGAGTGATTCTTCTATAAAATGCATAAATATGCTATTTTGTGGAGCAATAACTGAAGTCTCAGATGCTTGCTGCTGCAAAGGTATATGACAAAGCTTGATTTTGGAAATATTAATATCTTGCAGACTGACAGAAAGCTTTCTTCACTACCATTAACAGGTGAGGTGGTATGCAATGAAATCTTAAACAAATGACCTTTTAGTACCCCTGCTAAAAAGAAGCAACCCTTTGAATGGAATAGCATTATAAATGCCTTTATCTGTAAAATTTGAAAAACTGAGGCAGCAAAATTATATATTAAGGCAAACTAGAGAAATTGTTCATAACAAAACCCTTTGCTGACTGAATCAGCAATTGAACAGTCGAGAAAACCTCTTGATAGATGAATGGATCCACCAATTCCCCATTGTAAGTGATGTGAACAAGCGTTGGTGACTGGCAAATACTTCTAAGGAATACTGAGTCAAGAGGATATTTGAAAGGAAAAATGCTTGGTTTATCAGGAAAGGATTTGTCTCACATCAAATAAAACTTACCCTGCTCTTGCTTGATGTACTCATCATATTGGTCTTTAGATATGGCTGGAGAGCAAGTAATTTCTTTGACATTTTCCATACTCTTTGGTTTAAATAAAGGATGCTCACAGAGCTCCTTGCAGCTAACAGTAATCGTGTACAAACAAGTCTCTGTTTCATCCACTGCTATGACTGAGTTTGAGGTAGCTCCACTACAAACAAACTGAAAAGGTCATCTGATAAGATGATGTGAAATGATGTATGCTGAGTAATGATTTATTTATAAAAGTATAACAATATGTTTTGAGGGTAACAGGCAACATTCTGTCATTGCTACAAGGCTGTGAAATGCTTTTGGTCTTAGCAAAAGGGTAAATGATAAATCACAATAAGGTACTATAGTTATTCAAGTATAAAACGCAAAATTTTCCACCTAAAACTCAAGTTAGGGGTGTACACTATAAACGAGGGTAGAATGGGAACAGTTTTTTGGTTCATCTAGGGGTGAATGCGACTTTGAAGATTTTACATAATATTGAAAAATTTCATTTCTGTACTGCGTTTTGAGTTTACACTGTCAATAAATGATTTTTCTCATGGCCGCACATGTTCAACAATGTTTCTCACTTGCAGTCCTTGTTCTGAGCGAGAAAAAGCGAAAACAAATTTTATACCAGTTTTAATAAAAAGTTAAGGGAGCTCGTTATACACGCATCCGCATTATACTCAAATAAATAGGGTAACTGTATGACTAAGGGTATTAAGGGTAGTTTGAGTTGGTGCAGATAGCAAATTTATTTCTACGCATTTAAAAAATACCTTTATAGTCGTTTCCCTTTTCTTTCCTACCAATTCACAAACTGTGCCATTTGTATAGTTGTGAGAATGGTACTCCTCTCTGTCTGAATTTTTCGTGTTATTCTAGATGGGAATTAAAAAGCTATTGGTCAGTTAGTAAATTGATCCTTTTGACTCAACAGCTCATAGAATACTGACAATGGTATAGGCTAGCTTTTGACAAATCATGCCATTTTTAACATGCAAATTTTCGATATATTAAGTAATGTAGCTACAAAATGCATCATGTCTTGTTCATAAAAATTTCCACCCGGACAATTTTTGGAACTCAGTTGCCGTTCTGAAAATGTTTAATTAATCATCTTTGAAGATCAGCCCTGGAAATGCATTTTTCCTAAACAGGACTTTGAAATAAAGAAGATAATATTTTACCGTGCTATTCCAGAGCTTTTCTGATTCAAAGGCTCCAAGGCTAATAATGTTTCCTGGTATGACTCCGTTGTCTAGAATCAATGCGATAGATTTTGATGACAAATTACCTGACACTTTTGATAAATTTCAATTTTTAATAGTAAAAAATTTATACTATCCTATCTTAAATCATTAGAAAAAACGCTGTAATGAAAGCAAAACAGGACAATTATGCAGCTCTGTTTCAATTACACTTTATTTCTGCTCCATTGGTGAACTTCTCCACTAAGGAATTATAAGTTGATATGAAGTACCTTCATGGTACTGTGTAATTTCTTTCTTGTAACAAACTTTGTACGTCCACCAACCAAGGTTCTAAAAATAGCAAGTAAAGGCAAAAAGCTATCAAATAAAAAGAAGAATGAAGTAAAAAAGACATTTTGACACACTTCTTAAAATTAGGAAGTGCCGAAAGGGGTTGTTCTAGGTCTACCTTTCTAGCAATAATACAATGTGATGTAAAATAGATGAATCAATGCATGCCAATGTTTAGTGAGTTATGTTGGGGAAAGGCCATGGTGGCCTATACAAAGCCCAAACAGAGGAACAAAGAAGAAAGTGATTGGCTAAGATGGGAGAGAGATCAGATCAAGTTTATTGATATTAGACTAGAAAGATGGCAAGTTGTAGGATTGAGTGAGCTATGTTGGGGAAAGGCCCATGGTGGCCTATACAAAGCCCCAACAAAGGAAGAAAGAAGAAAGCAAAAGGCTAAGAGGAGAGAGAGATCAGATCAAGTTGAAATGATGCACAGTTTAAAACTCACGTAAAGAAAACACTGCCCCTCTAGTGCAGCATCAAGAATTGAATTGACAGTAATATTATTTTCCTGTAGCAAATCATCCTCTGAATTTGGATTTTTAATTTCTTTGATGGGTAGCAAACACTGGTACATCTGCCCATATTTAGATGAAAGATGCAATACATTTTGTTGAGATAACTGCAATAAAGATAGAAATAATCAACCCTTAAATTCATGTCATCTAGTGAGATTTGTTCATATGAATTCTTAATCATAGTTTCAATATGCAGTCATGAAATTTCCAGGAACTCTTTCCCATGAAAATGGAAATAGCTTTTCGATAGCATTGTGGAACTTTTTACTTGATCTGAAAATTAGATCATTACCATATACTAATTTTGAATGAATAAAATGGGAAGACTCTTCCAGCTTTTGAATAAAAGAAAAAACGGGTGATAAATATTAGGCCACGACTAATTTGTTTTCATGCCAAAACAACGAATAACGACTGGTGCTTACGTGTGATAAAATTACAGGTTTCTTTGTGATCTCCATACCATATTTAAGTTGTTTTAATTCGTCGATATCAAGAAAAGAAAGAGTAAGGTCGCATGTGTGAAATAACAGGATGAATATCGTTATCCACGAAGTGGAAAACGTCTCCGCCATATTGAATTCATTAATAAAGTTGTGTTGTTGTTGCTGTGTCATTGATTCCACCGGCCGGTTCGCACAGCTCCCGAAACCATGTCGAAAAACACCGACAAGCGAAGTTTGCTGCCTCAAGTACAGTTGAAGGAGATCGTTTCAACATGGCTAAAGGAAGACACCCCTAGTTTTGATTATGGGGGGTTCGTTGTCGGAGATCGGGAAGAGACTGCTGTGTTGTTATGCAAGTCACCTGGGGTCCTAAGTGGTAGGCCATTCTTTGATGCGGTGTTCCAACAGCTTAACTGTAAAATTGATTGGTGTTATGAAGAAGGGGTGCCACTCACTCCAATTTGCAAAGTTGCCTATGTGAAGGGTAAAGTAAGTGACATACTGTTAGGCGAGCGTATTGCATTGAACGTGGTAACAAGGTCAAGCGGGATCTCAACGCAGTGTAGAAATATTGACCAAATCAAGCGAAGCAAGGGCTGGCATGGCGAAGTTGCAGGCACTAGGAAAACAACACCAGGATTCAGGATAGTTGAAAAATATGCATTGCTTGTTGGCGGTGCCTCGTTGCATCGATATGACCTTTCATCAATGGTTATGCTGAAGGACAATCATATCTGGACTGTTGGAAATGTTCAAAAAGCTGTCAAAAAAGCGAGAGACGTTTGCGGATTCTCAATGAAAATCGAGGTAGAATGTAGGACAATAGAAGATGCCAAATCTGCAGCTGATGCCGGTGCAGAGATAGTTATGCTAGACAATTTTGGCCCAGGTGCCTTGCATACTGCTGCTGCAGATATCAAATCTTGCTTTCCAAATGTTTTGATAGAGGCCAGTGGAGGAATCACAGAGGATACGATAGGCGACTTTATGGGACCTAATATAGATGTAATATCCATGGGGAAGCTTACTCAAGGCTACCCAGTGGTGGATTTTTCGCTGAAAATAATGAAAGATGGTAAAAATCCAGAAAATCCTACTGTGACAAATGGTTCTGTCAACCATTAAAAGCCTTGATTACAACTTTGATTATCCAAGGAGAAAGCTGTTATTGATCATTTAGATAGCTGAAAAATATTAATCTCTGTGTAAATAGATGTGAAATGGTGCGCTGGATTAAGTGTAAACTTTTCAGGGCTTATTAGTTTGTAGTTTCAAGCCAGCAAAAGCAGTTGGTTCACAACAAGAGCACCATCAGTGATCAGGACAAGCTGAAACCACCTCATTAGAATTTGCTTCCATCAGCAGTCTGCAGTCTGCAGCCAGTATCTGGTTTCTATTAAGCTTGAAACAAATTTTGCCTGACAGTTTGTCTTGGGACATCAACTTCCTCGAAACAACTTAGAGCCCTGCCTCTGGTTTCTGCTTTGAAGTTCACTTTAAGATGTCCACTTGGCTAGAAAAACCTGGTCCAGCCTGATTTCCGCCTTCCTGAGAACTGAGAATGCAATGCAGTAGCATAAATAATTGTGTTCATTGCTTTGACTCACAAAGGTGTCAATCTGACTAAGGTCCTTTTCACACACAAATTACACAACGTAGGTACATTGGCGCATCACAGCTTATTTGCTATCCCCACAAGTGTCACCCATTGCATGGTGATAATCAATCAGAGAGTTGTTGTGTTGTTTATCATGACTTTTTATTGTTACTCTTAGGACAAACACAATCAAATGCCATCATCATCATCATTATCATCACACCATCTTATCGGGAGAGTAGCCCAGACCGAATTGACTATTTCTTCCCATAGCTCTCTATTGTCCATAGCATTAGGAAGATCTGCAAGCTGTACATCAAATGCCAACTTTGGTTCAATTTTGCTATTGCATTTTGCAAAATTTTAGAACCATAGCGTTTCAAAATTCTTTGTTCTTGAATGCAATACAGGTTGACTGTTGTATTTATTGTTAAAAGCAAATACAAGATTTTATATAAAGCTGTTGATTGAATGTTGTTTTTATTTCATTGTATCATGTCATTTATGCTTGATATTTTCCAACCTGTTTGCCTATTCGTCTAAGAGAGCTATCCAGCTATACACACATACACATGTTTCTACTTCGATGTCAAAGGTAGTCATTTGGACACTGAGAAGCTTTCTTTGCTTATCGAGTAGTGCCCAGGTCCTTCCTCTCGACGTGACCACGCCTCATGATTCCTACTCCTGGAATTACAGAGAGCTGGGGACTCTCCTCACTCTAAGTGCAAGTTTAGCTGAGGTGGGACTCCAACCACTGACCGTATGATCAATGCACAAGAATCTTACCATTGAGCTATCCTGACACATCTATGAAAGTATGTTATCACTAGACCATCGTCAGGCTACCATAGTTACTTGCAGTAAGTCGAATGTACCACTGACAAAGTATAGCCCAGTTAATTTCATTTAAGGGAGGAGTCTCCGAATCAACACTCCAGCTGTCCTCGTCCTTGAACTTCTAAAAAATAAATCTAGGAGAGCCAGTCCCAGGGTGAAGCAAATGTAAATCACGAATATGCGCCATGATCACTGCCCCCCCCCCCCCCCACCAAATGAGGTATAAATGGTAGTATTACTGCTGAACTATTAATGTGGGGGGGGGGCGTGGTCAAGTGGAAAGTCGACCATGGCTAGCTGTCCAACCAGTTATGCAAAACATCACACTTTTCCAGTCAGCCATTGATGAAATTATTCGCTCAAGTGATACCAAAATAGTCTGCCTTTTATAGATTTTGCCTGCCAAAATTTATTTATCAGTGATTGCCTTTAGGAGAATCATCCCTGAAATTTCTAGAAATCAGGCAACTGACATTGGTCAGGCTCAATTGACTGAGGTTGGACTTGCCATCGAATACGTACGAGGAGAGACAATCATGTCGCGAGAAAGTGCGAAAAGCATGCAACTTCGTCAGTATTAACTTCATTTTGGTTTCGATTTGCATCAAATATAATTTTCACATACAATCCCAATCTAATGATTATGATTTACAAAGTGGTATAACTTAAAGCCTTTCGTCTCACAATCCATGCGTTACACAATGGCTTCACTTGCAAGCACTGGTTGAGCTACAAACGCAACATTTGAATCCAGTCCGCTTTGATGAAATGAAGGTCTTGCTATTAAGGCTTGGTTCTCTTTCCTAGTGGACGATAAAACACTGTCGTACATTACCTAAACACAATCTTCTACCGAGGAATGCAATAAAGACAAAGGAAACTAATACCACATCTTTAAGACGATGTAGAGCCATATCCTGTCCCAGCAGGTGCATGTCACCGCAGATTCTATAATCGTGCTCTAGCGGTGCCAGGGGAAGCTTGGATTGGGGACAGCTCCCAGTCAGCAACAGGGTCTAGCTTCTAATTTCTTTAATTCCAAAGATGAAATGATGAGTCAGATTGAGTTTCCATTGGTCGTATTTCCTGCGATGCAATACATCTTCATAGCGGTGCTTAACCCAGCAGTCACAAGCTTAATCCATCACAAGCTCTCGCTATGAATCATTTCAGATAATAACATTTCGGAAAATCGCTTTCATTACTTGTCTTGTCTTGCAGTCGAAATCACCCTTTGTCACATTTTTGTGAGTGATCAGAATTCAGAGTGTTTCGTTTATTTGACTTTTGCACGCTTAAAATGTTTGACGGCAATAGTATCAATGATGATTATGATTTCTTGACTGCTACTGATAAACATCATTCATTTGAAAATAGGGCGTCTCCCAAACAACCTAGCAACATTTGGGCTCGATCTTTCGCCCTTATAAATCTATGGACACTTACTGTATCAGTGGTGGCAAGCCTTCGGCTTTGCCTTTGTTCAAATGGCCGTCCCTTCCAGAAACCTCTCCGTCCAAGAAAGGATCAATTGGCTCTTGAAATGGCAAGGGCTCGTCACGATAGAGCATAGTCGATTTGATAAGGGGGCGCTTCTGCGGGTCCAGCAATGTATGGGCGCCACCGCAGGCTCGTGCGGTTTGCAGTGCCAGACCATCAAGGTCTTGTGCTCCACTAGAAAAGACAACGATTCCATTAGGCAAATACCAGACGGAGCTATCACAAGAGATGACATTGGATTCCCAGAGCCTGCAAAAGTGGCAAGTAGACCGATTGCATCGCTCATAATGACTCATTTGGCGCTGTAAATGCGTTGTTATCCCGAGGCACCTTGTATCAATACTATTGTAACAGTTTCCGAAACTAGATTTTGAAGCCATCAAATACAGGGTAAATATTTAAGATATTTAAGAAGATCATCCTCTTTATGCTTCCTTTCTATGAGCCTTTTGAAGTGTTCAAAGTACTTGGGAGGAGAAGCGGGATTCTGACTTTCTTGAGCTTGTAATGCGAGGAGAGGTTCTAGATAGATATAGGAAAGCCATTGCAAATAAGGAACGGAAAAGGCGAATAACAGGAAGGAGAGATATGCGTAAATACATACAGTATGTACACTGCCATGCATACATTTCCAAACATACATTGCCATACATACAGAGCCATACATACACACATAGGCACATAACACACATTGCCATACATACACACATAGGCACATATCCATACATACATTGCCATACATACATAGCCATACATAGCCATACATAGCCATATAGCCATACATAGTCATACATAGCCATACATACATAGCCATACATAGCTATACATAGCCACACATATCCATACATACATTGCCATACATACATAGCCATACATAGCCATACATAGCCATACACAAATAGCCATACATAGCCATACATAGCCATACATAGCCATACATATCCATACATACATTGCCATACATACATAGCCATACATAGCCATACATAGCCATACATAGCCATACATAGCCATACATAAATAGCCATACATAGCCATACATAGTCATACATAGCCATACATACATAGCCATGCATAGCCATACATAGCCATACATAGCCATACATAGCCATACATAGCCATACATAGCCATACATACATAAATGCATTACCATACACACATTGCCATACATACACACGTAGGCACATATCCATACATACAATAGCCAAACATAGTCATACATACATTGCCATACATACATTGTCAACATACATTTCCATACATACATTGCCATACAAGCACACGTCAATTGATGAGCTCTTTAGCAAACAGAATTCACTGGTATCTTTTTCAGCTTATTGCCAACAGCGGAAAGTTAACTTCATTGCTAAGTAAGAGTAATTTGAATAGAAGAATCGCCCAATTCATACCATAGCCTCAGCAGTTGCTTCTGTAGCTTTTCTCTTTCTTGTGAAGCATCGAACTTCCCCTTGTTTCCGCTGCCTCTGATATGCTTTCTTATCTGCTCCAGCTCAAATGTAGTGTAAGGTCGGGTGGCGCGGTTCCCAGGCAGGGCCTGACCCACCGGCAAAGAAGGTACCGCCTCGTTTTGGTAAACGTCTACAGGTCGGTCGCACGAAATGCAATGGAAGTCAGGCAGGAGCTGTTTGCGTATGCCAGCAGCCCCGTCTTCAGGCGGCACAGTCTCCTTTTGGTTCATTCTAATTTCATTCAGTTGGGAGTCGATGTCACTTTTAAACAGCTCAAAATCCGTCCGATCGACTTTCTTTTGAAGTTGCAACTCAACATTGTTGGAAAACTGCTCCAGCATTGCCCCCTTGAAATTCACGAGCAAAGTCAGTTGTACTTTCGAGAGCGGTAAATCAAAAATGCCCCACTGCGTCAAAGCTCAAGTGAAAAAAAAACGATCGCCCTGATCAGGTCGTGCTATTAAATTTAGAAGTAGTACATGCTTCTTCCCTGCGTAGCATTTAGAGAACTTTGGGGAGGAGCATGGGGGCTAGACACACTGTGCTACCAGATCGCCAAAGCCAACTGAAGCACTAACTGCGTGCGGTATCCATTGGGCTGAAGAGGTGGAGATTGGTGTCACCCAATTCAACGACAATAGGGACGAAAACATTTGAACTGTGAGGGAAAAGGAAAGATATCGCTGCTCGTCGGAATATTCGTAATTTGTTTTAGCTGGTTGTTTTAACCGACCGATAGATCGACGAAGAATTTGCATCGAGATTATAGACTTACACAACCATCTTCTTGTTCTTTGGTCGATACCCACGCATCGCGTATGTTCTGGCAAGGTGGGTGCTATTAGACAGCTGGGTGCCCCTCCTAACACTGCTGCAACAGTCCACCCCATCTATCCCCATTTACCCGAGCTTGGGATTGACACTGGCACTTCCAATGGCTGGGTTAGAAGAAGCCTGAAAGTACACACTGGTAAAGTTGGCATGATTTGAAATCGTACTTACCTGTCCATCAACTCTCTGCATCACATCCTGGATGTTCTTTTCAAGTTGGACCATGCAAGAATCGAATTGATTTTGGGAAATCTTTTCGTCAACTAAACTTTTATCTGCTTTAGAATCAAGGAGTTCTTGAATAGCATCTTTGTCCAGTTTTGACGCCTAAAATAAGGGGATAATGTGAAGATTAGAACGAAACACAGGTGCCGTGCGCACGTACAGGACATCGTCAACACAGCACCTAAAATACCTGCATCAATCTATCTATCCATCATGCCTATCCATCATGCCTATCTATCCATGCCTTTCTATGCATGCCTATCTATCTATCTATCTATCTATCTATCTATCTATCTATCTATCTATCTATCTATCTATCTATCTATCTATCTATCTATCTATCTATCTATCTATCTATCTATCTATCTCTCTCTCTGTCTGTCTGTCTGTCTGTCTGTCTGTCTGTCTGTCTGTCTGTCTGTCTGTCTGTCTATCTGCCTGTCTGTCTGTCGGTCTATCTATCTATCTATCTATCTATCTATCTATCTATCTATCTATCTATCTATCTATCTATCTATCTATCTATCTATCTATCTATCTATCTATCTATCTATCTATCTATCTATCTATCTATCTATCTATCTATCTATCTATCTATCTATCTATCTATCTATCTATCTATCTATCTATCTATCTATCTATCTATCTATCTATCTCTCTGTCCGTCTGTCTGCCTGTCTGTCTGTCTGCCTGTCTGTCTGCCTGTCTGTCTGTCTGTCTGTCTGTCTGCCTGTCTATCTGCCTGTCTGTCTGTCGGTCTATCTATCTATCTATCGATCTATCCATCTATCAATCTGACACAATATGTTGATAAAACTTCCCCTTGTTCAGAACTTGCAGAAGGGCCTAATCATTTTTACTCTGGAAGAGACTTGCAGCTGATGCCTCAACACAATTGTACCAATGCAGTATAAAAGCCCATATCTATCTATCTACGTCACCTTAACATCCTCCAATGCACCATCCATTGCAGATAATTTTTCTCCGTTCTCTTTCAAGACCTTTTTCACCTCCACCATCTCATCTTCCAAAAGCCCGTACTCCTCCTGTAGGTTGCTTAATGTTGTTTGGAATTTCGATAAATCTTCTTCGCCTGTTCTAGATGAGCGACCTTTGCCATTTGACTCTACAAGTTTGAATGGTAGCGTGAGTGGTGTGTATATAGCAGTATCATTGATACTAAAAAGATTTATCCTTCATTAACATGTATGATTATAGTAATCATTATCATCATTATTATTATTCACATTTTCTAAGATAGAGGAAAATTGTGTTTTTCGTTCAGGACTGCGAGAACATTATTTTATGCAAGTTAGGTGTCAGGATAGCTTATTGGTAAGATCTGGCCTACTCATCCTATGGATGGTCCATGGTTCGAATCGCATCTCAGCTAAACTTTCACTTGATTTCACTTCGATTTGAAAGATTCGGAAACTCACTGTAACTCCAGGTATATGGATCACTAGGTGTAGTCAAATTGAGATACATGGGCACTGTTGGATAGGCAGAAGTGCTCAGTGTCTAAATCTCACCTCCGGATGCTAAGTCGAAGTCGTTGAAATATTATAAAAAAAGGCTTTCTAATTTTCACGAAACTGTTTCCGGTGATTTAAAATTAGCAATAAATTTAAGTTGTCAGCTTTGAGCCACTCACCAATTTTCGTATACACGACATCAGTAAGATTATTCAATGCCCTCTCGACCCTGTTGACATTCTGAGAAAGCTCCGTTTGATCATTGATTGCCTGGTCCGTTATATACCTGAGATTTTCCATTTCTTGGTTCATTTTCTCGAGTTTTGACCGCATGTTATTCACATCTTCTCCAGCAGCCTTGAGTTTCAATAGCTCATCGCTCAGTCGCGCAAATTCTTCTTTTAATCTCGAAAAATCTTCTTCGTCTGTCCTGTCGGCCTTTGATGCCAACAAGGAGCTGAGCTTTTTTAATTCTTCATTTAGAAATTCTGTTTCTTTTTCAAACTTCATGATTCTAGACATTGCTTCTTGTGGTGTCATACTTCTGGATCCATCTCCACTCAGCAGCTGTCCATCAGTTCCATGATCACCTGGACCAGGCGTCGATCCCATCCTTTCTTGAATCATCAATCCAACGTTAGATGGCGAGCAGAGACCTTCGATTTGCTCTTTCGTTGCACACGTGTTGATCCTGTTTTCCATTTCCTGGAGAGAGCTTGCTAGAAGGCTGGATAACCGTTCCAACTGATCATCAGTGGCAGATTTGCCTCTCTAGTCATATCAAATAAATGAAAATCGAAACATGAATCTTTGATAATCGATGCTTTAATTTGAATCACTAGAAGACCTAATAGATCTATGTACATAACAAAGGTGGGAATTTGTGGCTAAGTTGCATCAGCTAGACGATTTCTTAAGCATTATTCTTCAAATACCACCAAACTTTGAATTCTCTTTTCACATGAAGTGGCGATTAAGTATATATTTGAAAAGTTTCAAGGCTCCTTAATGATTTCAATTCTTTTTTCAAAAGCATAGATGCTGTTAAAGTATGCAAGGAGATGCTTTCTTCTTCCTTTCTTTCTTTCTTTCTTTCTTTCTTTCTTTCTTTGTAAAATCAGATGCTGACATCTTTTAGAACCTGTTTTGCTTTAATTCAGTTGGAACTGCAAACTGTGCTATATCAGAAATAGTTCAGCTCATATTGAAAAATTAGCAATTTTATCTCCCATGATTACACATTTGGCGGTCAGAGATGTTAGCACTGCATTTGTCTCCACTATATAAGGCGTTGCTACTGATTCTCCGAATGCTGACGTCCCAACTGTGTGAAGTGCACATTTGATTATACTACTATGTATTATATTACTGCTGTTCATTGCTTGCTATCAAGGGTTTCTATTGCAATGTACCATTGGGTGCAGTGTATGCTGTGCTAGACGAAGGTCACCTGACCTGCAACACATCACCACCTCTAGCAACGGAAAGCAGGCAGTACGATACTCTGGTATATACGAATCGATTTCGACGGCTCAATGACATAGATTATGCACACAAGCCTTCCGATCAGCGGTTCCAGCGAGACATATAGCTACACTTCTACTCGGGTGTCATAATAGCTCGATGGTTCGAATCCATCCTCAGGTACACTTTCACTTAGAGTGAGGAGAGTCGCCAGCTCTCTGTAATTCCAGGCGTGTAGGAATCAAGTGTTTGGACAGCTCAGTGGTAAGATTCTTACGTATTGATCCTATGGTCAGTGGTTCGAATCCATCCTCAGCGAAACTTCTATTTAGAGTGAGGAGAGTCGCCAGCTCTCTGTAATTCCAGGCGTATAGGAATCAAGTGTTTGGACAGCTCAGTGGTAAGATTCTTGCGTATTGATCCTATGGTCAGTGGTTCGAATCCATCCTCAGCTAAACTTCCATTTAGAGTGAGGAGAGTCGCCAGCTCTCTGTAAATTCAGGCGTAGGCATCACGCTTTGGTCACACTGTGAGGAAGGACCGGGACACTGCTCGATCAGCAAAAAGATTCTCAGTGTCCAAAATTTACCTTTTTTTTTTGGCATCTAGGTAGAATCATTTGTATGACTTCCACCTGGTGTGGGAACAATCGCAAACTCTCTGTAATTCCTGTTGTAGGAATCGTGAGGAATGATCACGTCATAGGGAAAGACCGGGACACTGCTTGATAAGAGAATGAAGAGGTGGATGAAGTAAAATGATCACTTGGCAACTATAAACACTACGATGATGTTCCGATGACATTATGTTGAAAGACTGATGAATGTAAGACGAACAAACAAAGCAATCAACCAAATACGCAAATGATGCTTAACTTCTGATTGAATCAATTTTCGACATTTTCTCCCCAGAAGTGCGTCCTAGATTCTTCCAAGTGTCGCATCTGAATATTTTCTTGAAATTAGCTTGTGCTGCAATAATACAACTTCCCGCTCGCGTGCTTCTACCATCAATATGTCTGCTGGAAACAGACTCGCAAGACATGAAAGTCAAAGCTTACCTCAGGTGAAAGATGGCTTGAATCAGCACCCTTTGACCCATCAGATCTGTCGCCTCCTTTTCTACTTGAGGTCCCTCTCTTCTTCAGGTCTGATAAATCAGTAACAATTTTATCAACCAGCCCGGTGATGCCTTTAATAGCAGCCTCGGCTGCTTCTAAGCGACGATCCATATTCAACCCATGCCACATGTCACCGACTGGTGTTCTACTTTTCTTCCGATCAAGTGCTCTTCGAGAAAGAATCATCTTATATTTCTTTCCATTTTCAAACATTCATCTGTTTTACATAAAAGTCAGTTTGCTACATTAAAGACTTAAGTATAGCTAAATAAAACTACCAGATTATATATTCGATAGATTGATTGAGGATGAGCTCTCCAAAAAGATAAACTAATCGAGACAGAACCCTCCCTCCTGCATGAAAAAATCAAATAAAATGTTATAAAAACAGTAACACGAATATAATCAAAAAAAGACGCATTCAAATTTCTAATTAGGTATATGAAACAGAAAAGCAATCAGAAAAGAGTCTGAGAGAATTGCTGAAATCGACGCCCACTGCCAGAACCTCTACTTGCACACAATAAATAGTAATGATGATGATAAATTCTTTATTTAAGGTTGGCGTGCCTAATAGCTCGAAGCCAATTAGTACCAAACAATTTGATAGAATATTATCAATAAAAAAACGGAATAAAACGAAGAACATAAATCTATCTAAATAAAATCTAAATTTGCAATCAAACTCTTGCATAATCTACAGTTGCATGTGAAACTCCAAGCCTCAGTGTCCTCTTTAAAATGTTTTAAGGATCGGGACTTCTTTGTGTGCCATGGTACGTTTCGCCACAGATTTTGCCCTAGGAAACTTGCTGCTTCTAATCCACACGCTTTGGTCCAAGGTTTGCGTGCACAAGCGTGTCTCGAACACAGGACCTTCCACACGGACGGCAGGTGCTCCAAGCACCATGCAAACTGTCTCTTGTCATCACCTCTGCAGATGGCAACCATCTCTGCTACTGAAAACGCTTTCAAATATTTTATGAAGCAAGTTCTATCAATGTCCCCACCAATACATGCATGAAATTTTATGGGATTTTGCAAAACGCATAGTCAGAGCCCTTAGAGCCTTGGGTTCCATCTTCACCACTGCTGGCTCCCTTTTCGTTCGTATTCTTTTCATTCGTATTCTTTTCCTTTGCATGCTCATCTGCTTTGCTTTTCGTTGTGTTGTCATCAGATGTCTTGGATCTATGGCTTCCTTCCTTGCCCTTATTTACCTCCTTCATTTTCACTAGCTGTGTCTCAAATACAATTTACCCAACAAACCTCAGCTATCATTCAAAGTCTGATGAAAGTTGGTACGCTTGGGAGAAATTCTTGCTACAGACATAGGACAATCTTGTCTTTTGTTTTCGATTAGTATTTGCCTTAGGGTGGAGACAGCAGTCA
This sequence comes from Pseudorhiza aurosa, assembly GCA_964026355.1. Taxonomy (NCBI): domain Eukaryota; kingdom Metazoa; phylum Cnidaria; class Scyphozoa; order Rhizostomeae; family Lychnorhizidae; genus Pseudorhiza; species Pseudorhiza aurosa. The sequence continues at coordinate 2,631,355 of OZ032115.1, read as the reverse complement.
CAGTGTTGGACCACGTGTCTATTGAGTTGAAATTCCGTGGCACCTTCATTCCCATAAAGTTCTTTTTTTATATGAACATTGAGGCTCGATTTGCCCAAAAAATAAGAACAAGGCTAGAACATGCTCAGCTTCAGATGAGAAATTAAAAAAAAACAATTTTAATTTTGAAGTTTATGAGCAAAACAAAAGAACAAAACAAATCTATGCAATTTACAAACATAGCAAACAATTTCCAATTCTGATCTGTGAAACTTCACTGCAAAATCTTGTTCATAAACACTAGCAGTCATTGCTTTATTTTTAAAAATTTCCCGGTAAACGTCTTAGGAACTATATACAGCATGTAACTTCTCAAATATTTGCAAAAAAATCACTCATTAAATAAGGACAATTTTTAAGAATATGTGAGCCTAAAATTAGCAAAAAGTTAAGAAGATCGGGGCTCGGCAAAAACTACCTGGTTCTTATAAAGAAAAAGAAGTGTATATGGATGCTCTTTGTTTGTCCATCCAATAGAAAGTAGGTATTTGGTGTAAAGCTGCGGGGAGTGCGACGGGGATGGGGAGGCGCTGACCATCCTACCTGCGTGGTTCAAGATGGTCGCTAGGAGGGGGCTCATAGAGACTTGTTTCAAGTGCCAGATTCACTGACTCACATTTCAACCATAGAAATAGTTTGATGTTAATGATAACAGTAATGATTATGCTAATAGTGATAGTAATAGTGTTCTACCCTAACGAGAGCTTTCTAATGTTATAAGTTCCTTCCCTCACAATTTTGGTGAACAGGGCGGCGCCCATCTCCGTTTCATTAGCCCATGAGCCACACAGCTGTGCAAGCACAGTGAATGCTACAGCTGGTAACTGGCTATCTAATAGCACTGTTTCACTCCCATGCTTTTTCCCGAAGTGCTCAATGCTAAGTAGGGAAATGTTATGTACCATATTTTTCTCAAGTTTCGGTATGACTCGACCGGGGATCGAACCCCGACCTACCATGCACAAAGCGACCATTCTGCCACTGTCCCAAGGACGTGATATCTAATGTAATAATTATAATAATAGTAATAATTCAAAAGACTCACATTTCAACCCCATTTAAGTCATGTCGACTTGGGGACAGTGTGTCATTTGCGTCCATAACACGAGGCAGCCTTCTTTCGTTGACAATTGACCCTCTCCTTGATGGAGATGACGAAATGGAGGTCGTTGAATATCGATGGGAGAGAGGTTTTTCCGTTTCTGCAGGAGACACCTTGCTTCCTTTTCCTCTGCTTCTTTGCGCTGACCTGGCTCCGTCACTTCCATTCTTTGAGGTTGTTCTGTTGCTTTCGTCTTCGCCAGAGCTTTTGCTCCTGTCTGGACTCACTTTGCTTTTACCCTCCTGCTTTAAAGCATCTTTCCCTGAGCTAGCAGCTCTAGACCCATCATCGTCACCACGCTTCTTAGCTGCGTTTTCGTCAGAGGACTTTGATCCAGAACCTCCATCTTTTCCAGTATTCGACTCATTTTTATCGCCGCTGCTTTTAGTATCATTTCCATCAGAGGTCTTAGAACCAGGTTCTCCATCTTTTCCAGTATTGGATCCACTTTTATCGCCGCTGTTTTTAGTATCATTTCCATCAGAGGTCTTGGAACCAGGCTCTCCATCTTTTCCAGTATTGGATCCACTTTTATCGCCGCTGCTTTCAGTATCATTTCCATCAGAGCCCTTAGAGCCTTGGGTTCCATCTTCACCACTGCTGGCTCCCTTTTCGTTCGTATTCTTTTCATTCGTATTCTTTTCCTTTGCATGCTCATCTGCTTTGCTTTTCGTTGTGTTGTCATCAGATGTCTTGGATCCATGGCTTTCTTCCTTGCCTTTACTTCCTTCATTTTCACCAGCTGTGTTGTTCATCGCATTGTCATCACCTTTCCTGTTCATCGAATTGTCATCACCTTTCCTGTTCATCGCATTGTCATCAACTTTACCTTTCGCTCCATTCTCGTTGGACGTCTTAGAATCGAAGTCTTCTGCGTTCTTATGACTGGGCCCATTTCCATCTTTATCAACCACATTTCCTTTAGAGTTCTTAGGACCAAAACCTTCCCCTTCTTGAACTAAGAGAGAAGATGACGATCTTCCTGAAAGTGGTTGCAAGATATCCTCAAAGTCTATGACTCCTCCGGCTGCCTTGTTTGAAATCCCAAGATGTTTAAGTATTTCGTAAATTACTTCATAAAGGTAATTAAAATTAACTGCACCAATCTCCGGAGTTCCAAGTGCTAAATTAAGCAAAGCTTCTAGACTGTGATTCGAAGACATTCTGCCTAAGTGCCGGAGGCACCTGTATTCTTGTCTGTTCTAATTCCAGTTTTTGAAAGTATGTTTGATGAAGTCTGTTTTACTCGCAGCCAATGTGGCGTCAAAAAAATGGATACTGACGTCAAATTTTATACAGATTCTTTCATCATCTGTCTCATTTTTATGCAAAAACAGCTGATATTTTTTACGGAAACAAAATGGAATTGACTTTCCGTATACTATTGAAATGTGGAAAATGACAGAAAATGAATATGATCTTAATGCATTATCTTCTTCCTTAAAGAATGCAAGACCTACTTGACTTTTCGACCGCTTTGGAAGTAGAAGGCCTACTCTGTTGAACGACTCCGGAATCATCTAGCTGTCTTCAAATGCTGATTCTGAAATCCTGTCTGGCAGGTTACTTTAAAAAGCGTTATTTAACTGTACAAACTGCTGTTTCAATTGAGAAAGAAGCTCTCGCAGCTAAATAATGTAGCTTGCAGTCTTCTCTCATCCTTTATGATGTCAGAAAGCAACAGAGAGAGTGAGTCAGAATTGAAAGTGTTTTGAGAAACTTATGCCTTACAACATAATTCGGAATTGTTGAAGCAAAAAAAAACCAATTTTGGGCTAAGAAACTTTGAAATGGCAAACTTATGAATTTGCTTTTCGAGTTAACCTTGAATAATATATTAAAAAACTCTGGGAGTTTCTCAAACTGTTTAGATGGATGATAGTTCGACTCGTGGGTGCCGATTAAAAGGCTCGTTCTCGGGCAGTGTGCTTTGCTGATTTGTGGTTGTTTGACCAGTCAATTATGGTTTAGTCGAACGCTAGAGAATTTTTACTCTGCTCAACAAAATTAACGAAATTTTCACTGTTTTTCGCAGAGTTTAGTTAGCTATTCAATGTACCAGGGCTCGCCATAGAGAAAATGTGAAGCTATCATTATTCTTAGCGTTCAGTGAGACATATCTGGCGAAAAATGGAAGAGTGCACCTTTAAATGCTTCAGGTTTTACTGAGATTTTCTGAATATATTTGCCTATATTTATTCTGAGGTGAAAAACTTCTCCTTGATCAAGTTTTTTTGCCATGGAATTGCTCTTTCTTTCCTTTACTCCATATATCCCTAGATTTTTCAATTACAAAATTGATTTTCAATTGACAATGGCTACATCACCACTACTGTGTTTCCAGATGAGAGCGTTACCTTCGCTGGACACATCAATAGAGCTTCACTGGGTACTGCAGGGATAAAGGCACCGGTGTATACCGCATAAGCGGGGGGATGCGTAAAGAATTTCATTGAGGGTCAGGGGCTCGAATCCTGCACGGATGAAATTAATGGCACTACCAGCAAGAGAGGCAACGATAAACCCTCTCATATAAAATCCTTTCCCCTAGAAGCAATTCGGATCCTTGCCTATGTATTCTGCTAAGCTCGTAATCGAGTATGCGATGCAGAGTTTTTATAGGCGAGATACATGCTACACGGAATTATGCGTGTAGGTCGCAACTTATGATAGATTAGCAGAGCATTGTCTACAGACTGTGCGTTGAACAGTGATCTGTGATCGACTTTTATTTGAATTGATCAAACATTGCCTTTAAGGGCAAGCTGCAGTTAATTACCTTCTGGAGTAGATTTTCTGTCACGTTTTTCACAAGCATGTAAGCAAGGCCGATTAAGGCAAATGAGGTAGAAATGTTTTGATTAAGGCCTTATCCATGTCCATTGCATCACATTGAGTTAATTTACGATCTAAATATCATTACAGCACAGCACAGTGCAGTAAAATAAAGTACAGTACTATACCGTAAAGCTATAGACAGTAAAGTTAAGTACAGTAAAGTACATTACAGTACAGTACATTACAGTACAGTACATTACAGTACAATATAGTTAAATACAGTACAGCATGATATAGGAAAATATAGGACAGTACAGAACAGAACAGTAGAGTATAGTACAGCACATTGAAGTACAGTAGAGTATATTACAGTACAGTACAGTACAATACAGAAAAAAACAGTACCGTATGGTGCAGCACAGTACAGTACAATGAACGTGCGCTGCATATTCGATTTCGAGCGTAGCAGAAACTAGAGACAGGGCTCTGAGTTTCTTCTAGGGAAGTGGAACTCATGAGGTGGTTTCCCGTTGCCTTCCTCACCAATGGCGCTTTAAAGGTGACGCATGCTGTGAGTCCGCATGCTTAACCACTACGCCACGGCACCACTTTCATAGAGAAATCGTACAGTTTGAGGTCCATGAGATGAATTCAATTTCATCAGATAATAAGTAAAACAAATAATCTCTCATTAGATTATAATAGATCGAATTACAATACACTGTACCTTTCGACATGAATTTAATCAAAATTGCATTACCTTGCGGCGACACAGTAAATTACGTCAAGGAAATGAGTAGGTTCATCAAACAAACCTTTTTAGAGTCACGGAATCGCATTTACAATGAATAAGTCGTTGCTTGGAAGCGAAGTAATGTTGCTTCATTTCATGGAGAAATCGTTAGAAAATGCTCTAACTTCCAACTGCATCAAGGAATTAACTGGATAGAGCATTGTCGTTGCTAAAACGAATGTCAACTGGGTGACTTCTTAGTCGAAGTAGAAATCCATATTCTGAACGCTTTCGCAGAGTTCATTTATGCCTGAAGAGAATAGAATCAATGTATTTAGATATAATACATTATATACCATGTTCGTCTAATGTGCGGTTTTCATAGCATGTATTTCTGATAAATATAGCTGGTATTGTAAAGGCTTAATTGGCTTTTAATTGTGGTGGTTCCTCGAATCTAATCGAGAGGAAGCTTGGGTAATTTCTTTTCTGATTCATTTTCTCTCTTCGATAGGGGATTTTGCTTCGCCATCGTGTACCAGCTAATCCGGTTTGGATGGTGCTTTGCAAAGGATTATCTCAGTTGCACATTGCAAGCTTTAATCATCGTCTCAGATCCTCTTAGATTCCACTCCACGGAGAGGAGTCAGAATACGGTAATTGCTTGAAAATACACCGACCTTTGAAAATAGGCCGAATCGAATACAAGCCATTCATTATGCTAGAAAATAGGCCAACCATGGAGACAGGTCGACCTCGAAAACAGGCCGACTTTGATAACAGGCCAAGTTACAGTCAGTAGTAAACTACCTTTACAGCGCTCGATCTACTGGGAAATAGAAGTAGGCACTCAAGTGCCAGATCGATTGTGAGGCATCAAATTGAATCAAATTGTAGATTAAGTTCTACATAAGTTCATTTGACAAAATACATAGCAGCTTAGGTGTCAAGTAATATTCAGATGTCCTTTCTTACCAAGAGCTTAAGTGTGGAATAAACCTCCGCCCGAAACCAAATTGGCATTTTCCCTGAATGAATTCAAACAATCTATTTAGGATTTATTTTTCCTCTATTTCTATCTATCTGTTTCTTCACACAAATGATAAACATTTGTTTCGTGCTCTTAGCGCTTTGTTGAACATCGCAGGTAAGTTTGTCTTCAGGAATTTTATATTGTAATTTAGTTACTGTTCTATATCGATTGTAATTACTCAAGTGGAAGGCCATTTGTCAATCAGCTCCAGCTGAACGGCTACCTTCGTTAATGGAATCAGATGAAATCAAATTGAATCAAATGAAATCAGATTTAATCAAGTGAAGTCAAATTGAATCAAGTAGAATCAAATGAAAATCAAACTGAATCAAATGAAAATCAAACTGAATCAAATGAAGTCAAATGAATGAGATGAAATGAAAAAAACCAGCAATTTATTGGTATCCTTTTCTTGGTTTTTTACTAAATTCCTTGAAAATGATCTGATCTGATGATAGGCTGGGAAACTTAACAAAAAATTTAACAAGCTACGGGTTATTTTCAAGGAATTACTTTGATTGGAAAATGAAAAAAATTGATTTCTACCACCATTTTACTGACTTCAACTGCCAATGAGCGGGTAAAACGTTGTTCTACCACAAGGCACAATATTGGCACCACTGCAAGGTCTAAACTGTGCCAATATCTGACAGTAGAAAATCATGCTAGTTTAGAAAATTATTCGTTTAGCCTCATAGTTATGATATTTAGATTAAAATTTATTTGCTGCTTTTATTGCTAATTTGGCATTGCCTCCTAAATTTCTCTCATTCATGACGTCATTGGTCTTACAAAGTATGCGACCGGACTTTGACTTTCATGTTTCCTCTGAAAAGACTTGCGCCCACCAGGCGGCAAGCAGTTGAAAGAGACTTTGAAATGAAAGCTGAAAAGCTGAAATGGCATGAGTTTCTTGCTGTGGACCCGGGACATTGGAACGACTTGATTGCGTCTCGCGTTGCGCAACGCAGTAACACCGAGGTCTACGCATGAACAGTGACTTACAGACAGTCAAAACGAGGTTGCAGGCCAAGTTCATTTTAAGTACCATCCAATATAGGATTCAGGCAAGCCAGGTCACCTTCTGTTTGCTGGAATGTAGAAGTCGATTGTACTGCTGATTAAATGATTTGCCTCCAATTAATTGGTAATTGTGCATTCAAGAGACAGTACGATAAAACTAAAAGCGTAAACCGCTTTCAAGAGAAATAATACAAGCAAAGAGAATGCTGCATACAGGACTAAAGCAGAAGCCATTAATCAACTTGCTTGGCGACCTGGAGCAACAGAAACTCTAACTGGAGTGTTTTGAAAGAGTGGGCCCTGTTATTCTGATTAGTAAATTGCATAACGGTTTTAATAACAGATGATGCCAATCTGTACAGTGCAAGGAAAAGAGCGTATTGAAATAGGGAATGGCGAGCAATGATTGGCATGACCTAGATATTGAGGCTCTGTGCTTACGAAATTAACTTCACTGGTCTAAGTACTGAGAGATGAATTCAATCTTCATCTCAAAGTATTCTCAAAGAACGGTCTCTGTTCCCGATGCAATTTTTTTCTCAATTTAGAAGTCTAGCTACAAGTTGTTCTCGATCAATAATCTAGTTCAATGTACATTGACGGTTAAGCTCAAACAGAAGCCATATCAATTTGCCTCGAGCATTCGACAAGAGTACATGCAGTTGGTATTTGATGGAAATAAACCCTGATTTGTTACTTAGTAATTCTGATTTTTACAGCTCCTAGGACTCATTTGAAGCATGAAGATTCAATGTACGTGCTGACCAAGGATGTCAAAAACCAGCTTGACCCCAAGTCTTTTAATAGCGCCATGATCTTTGAATATCTGCGGCCGCTCGCTATTGACCCCCTACCCTCCCTCTCAACCTTCAAGGGCAGACGTGCAGTGACGGTTTAGGGGCTGAGGGGCCGGGGTCCAAAATCGTCTGATGGACCTTTGTTTGAAGTTTGTCTTCTTATTTTTTCTTCTGCTGAATACAGAAAATCTTGCCAATTTTTCTTGTAGGCGCGGGGCTTCCTCTGGGCTACCAAAAGCGCGGGCCTGGTGCCGAGACCCCCTTTGGCCTCTCTTAAAACCACCACGGCTGACGTGTCGTGTTAATGGGATAGTTGTGGCTACCCTGAGGGACAGTATAAGTTAAGTAACCACCACAGGGCGATGAAGAGCAACGAAGAATATTGCTCTCTCCCAATTGCCACCCAGTCCAAAGTCAGTTGTGACAAGTCAATTCCAAGACAGCTCTGTATTTGGTATCGACGTTCACTCGAGCTAACAGCGTCTTGTAACGGGCGCCATTATTCTATGGCCACCCGTAGGCCACGTCAGCCATATTGATTTAAGCTAAGGGCTGGACACGGCAGATAAAATGATAGGAAGGCAGGCATAATTAATCTTGTCTTTATCATAATGATTTCAATTCCAATTAGACTTTTGGCCTGGCTTTATAATGCATTTATCAATTGCCCAAGCTCGATCTTCATTGGAGGAATAACTAAAAGAATGTCAAAATTGCTCCTGAATCCCCCCAACAAAAGCAGAATTTCCTTTCTGCTGTTTTTAGCCACATCACCTCAAATTCGAATTAGCGGAGATAATGTCAAACCTCATTTAGATAAATTCCAGTGGAACCAAAGGACTTTCTTATTCCAAAATCGATACCCTTATGTGTCCACCTAGTAGCGCCTTCAATGCGTCTGAGACAGGGAGGCCAAAGATAACGGCTAGATGCTATAACGGTTGCGAAGATGAGGTACAAAACTGATATGGTGACTCGGGCAACTATGTCATCGTTAAATGTTTATGGATAATTTTAGAATGATTTCGCGAAAAGGCCGCAAAGTGCTTTATGTTACTTAATAACCGGTGTGACAAGCTTAAGCGCCGTAAGTTCTATTCACTTAGTCTAATTCAATAATCATGGAGAGCTCTCAGGAATTGTAGCTTGCATACACGGTGGTTATTCTCGTTTGTTTTTGTCTCTCTGTCTAACATAAAATGCCCTTGTGTCCATTTTGTTGGAGTCATTCAGCTACATAACCAAACTGCGCCAGTAAAAATTGGACAGAAGCAGAAGACAAGCTTCTCAGGCAGGGAATATTGGCTATGGTATAGTCTTTTCGCACTTTCTTAGCCTGCTCGAAGACGATTTGTTAATGTTTCACCAGTATCACTTGTTGGTATGGGTATTCTTTAATTTCAGGTCTTATGTCTCCGGCTTTACAGATACTATATAGATTTTGATTAAAGATTTTGGTGCTTTGTAAAAGTTATAATTGTTAAATTGATCTTTGATTTTTATATCTATAATAATATCGTGTTTGTGCTTCCATAGAAAAACATGTTCGCTTTGTAAGGTAGGCGTATGCTATTATGTGCCTTGTATTTTAGTAGCAATATCTTTGCAGTACATTAGCAATATCTGTAGCAATATCCGTGCCTTGTATGTTAGTAGCAATATTGTTGTCTGCTGCACGGGTAGGAATTTTTTTGTTAGATATATCGAGCATATTTTCATGCTTCTCCTTGGCTTGTAAAGTGTCTGATTTATAGGCCTAAACAGAATATCTGTCGGCGATGCAGTTTAGTGTCTTCGGTGTGCAAATTCATAACTCCGGGGAAGTGGACACGAATTCTGAACGGTTCACAACAAAGTCATTAGCTGTTAAAAGGCAACCAGAATCTACCTCGTAAACATATATGCTGTTCATAGAAAACTTAATGTTCATTAATAAATACCTGGAATAAGCACATTTCCTTGTTTGATGTACCTTTTCATATTTTAGTAAGTAGCTGAAAGTTGAAAGAAGACTGTATCAATTATAGTAACATCTGTATCATCTGTATTTCTAAGTGCTTAGGCTCTGAATCCATTCAGGCGTAGAGTATCTACAATTAGACCTTAGGAGGTTTAAATCACAACATGTTAAGAGTTATCAGCATGGGCCACTTCGTATGCAGTACATAGCACAATAACTCTATGATTAAATGCTTAAAGCAAAAAAGAAATTCTAACTTTGAGCAGCTTTTTCAATAATTTAGCTCTTTAGAATGCGTCGTAGTCAATGCTTTTAACATTCTTAGCGTATTCATGGAGACCCATTCGTCAGAATGCCATTTCCTACCAACCTGGTAAGCTTCAAATCAAACGATATGCATAGCCAAGGTCGGCCAAGGTCAGCCAAGGTCAGTCCAGATCAGCCAATATTAACGAAAAACTCTTGCTGCTATTTCTGATAAGTTGTGCGGCTACCTAACAGATGGGTGATTTCAGGCTGATAGACTGCAAGAAGCTTAGAGTTCTCATCTGCTGTGAAGACTGTGTGACTCCGTCTAATCCTGCGTTGAATGAGACAAATATTATTTTGCTAGTTAAGAATTCACTGGTGATAGAATAATAATAATGATAACAATAAATATATCAATTTATTTGACAGTGCCTTCTGAAAGAAACCTTTCACGTAAGGAGTATGAAAAAATTAGTAAATACAAATACCTAGAATTCGAAATGCAGAAGATGTGGCATATGAAAGCGATACCAGTTGCAGTTGGAGGCATTAGGTATGGTAAAGAAGAAAACTGAAGACCATGTCAAGCGAATTCCAGGAAACCCTTGCCTGCAAGAATTGCAAAAGATAGTACTGAATGGGACGGCTCATTTACTGCGACGTGTACTATCCATATGACCGACTATACTGTTCTTGCACAATCAGAAGATTAACACTATCGTAGTGCTACAGTCATAAAATGCATGAAATTTTACCTGCCCTTGCCCTAGGTTATAGGATATAACTTAGCAAGGCATTGCACTAATTGGAAAATTAGCAACATAGACATGTTATAGCAATAATAGTAACGATGATATGGGGCACTGGGAAGAATGCAAGAGGGATTAGATCGACATGTTGAGCAATTACCTTGCAAAATCATCGTCGAAGAAATGCAAAATATTGTCCTGCTTGGAACTGCTCATATACTAAGAAGAAAAATTTCTATGACTTAGCATTTGGTCCATAGTTTGGGTCCGGCATGCTACATGACGTAAAGTACAGAGCCGTTTAAATACGCATTGAATGATAACAGCAATAGATGACAGCAGATGGAAAGAATGCTAGGAAAAGTGATGGAACACAAAACAGAGCCCAGAAATATCTAAGTAAACATATTTTGTTTTAACGTATTATTTATAATTGTGCAAAGAATGTCTAGGTAGGACGTCATCCGACTTATCAACCAATTACAGATTCTCAAAAAACCCTAGCTGTGCATTCTACACGTTAGGCCATGTTCTGGGTTCACTCTGATTATCACATCTTTGCAACTCTGCCAGCGATTTCTCTCATTCATTCTTTAATCTGATTCTTTGGTTTATCAATGGAAAGTGATATGGAATGTAATTGTTCAAGCTGTCTAAGAAACGCATTAGGAACAATATTAGCAAGGAGAATTTAGCAGCAAAAACTGTGAAATAAGCTCCTTTTTGATGGCAACTTAACAAAACATGACCCAGACTACCGTTTCAAAATGGCACCATACCAACTTCTCTTGAGGGTCATAAAAGCCTCCGAGATACACAATGTGAGTCGATTCAATTGCTTGTTCTTTATTTTTCCAAAACCTGCAGGCAGACATCAGGATTCTGAGAAATTATGCTGATCACGTGGCTTTCTTGTCCTTTCTCACAGACAGTGGGATCCCACTCTGTGGCCCTTATGATTCATGATTTCTAGGGTACATTTAAGACGCTGGGAAGGTGTGGGTATGAAGCAGGGTCTTGGTCTTAAACGTTTGGAATAGCAGACAGCTAGTGAGTGTCCTCGCTCAGACTGTTAAGACTGAAGAAGGCCCAAACGAATAAGCCTACTGAATGGAATCAGGTACCTTGACGCAAAGTCCACGGAAAAAAACTACAAGAAGGTAACAATGACTTTACAAGGAAACATCTCAAACAAGCTTAGAAATTATCGGACACTACGTTATTGAGCGATATTCCTTACCTTGTGATCTAAAGTAGCCCTGAGTCACGTGCTCGGAATCAGCCTTGTCAGAGGCTGTACCATCCTGAGCGAGATATCTTGAGGAAGCTGGTTCCTTTCCTATCCGCATATTGCCACTAGTTTCACGTAGTTTCGCGTAGTTTCACGTAGTTTCACGTAGTTTCACCTAGTTTCACGTAGTTTCACCTAGTTTCACCTAGTTTCACGTAGATTCACGTAGTCTCACGTAGTCTCACGCCAGATGCCCACTGAAACTGCTAGGTGGCAGATGGAGACCGGAGAGAAGCCATCATGAGCGTGCCTCAAACTCAGGGCAGCAATGCAGTAGACACGTTCTCTAACTATTATGCCAACTCATCACCTAGCAACATCTATATCAATGTTGTTTGGTAAAGTGAAAATACTTTAGGCATCTCCATGTTGCCAAGAAATCGGTTTTCAGTTTGTCTGCCTTCATAGTTTAAGTTGTTGTTAGTAGGGCTTATTAAAGCTGCAGGAATTTCTCAAAGTAAAAAAAGCACTATGAATAATGTTCCATTTTTTGCTTTTTACCTTACATCCGATTGTAAAGCTTCAAAATGCTTGCAAAATGAATGCTAATTAGATTTGTTTTAATGAACCCAGGTCCGTGTGGGCGTCGAAATAGACAGACGCATGACATCTAACGAGAATTGACGAATTCGTCAAGGTTTTGACGAGAAACTCGCGATTGGCTGGCCACTGTTTTGACTTAACGCGATAGGAAGAGAGGTCACTGTCTCCAAAATCTAGGATAAAATCAGCAGTTGGGTTGCATTATCACACAGCAAATGACGAATAGACCAAAGGCCGATGTCTATCTGCACCACATCAAAAACAGCTTTTATGTATTTATCGTGGATACAATCTCATTTCTATCGCGTAGTTGCACAGCTCAAAACATGCCTTTTTCACGTGTTCTAGCCAGCATCGGGGGTAGACTTTAGGACACTGAGAAACTAAGCTCATCGAACTGTATCATGGTCTTTCCTCTCGGTGTGACGGTGTCTTGCGATTCCAGCACGCCTGGAAATACATGATAAGTGATAATCGTATCTCTTTCGCCATGTCTAACATGCATGGCATGGCGAGACAGTGGTAAAGACGTTAGTACCCCTGTTCGGTGCAGGTGCTGACAGAGTTCGCCAGCGGTAGGGCATCATTTCACGAACCCCGGAATTACAGTGAGCTAATGATTATCTTCGTTGTAACAGAACGATGACTCCAGACTTACCGAGAACTACCCAGCAATTGATTTGCTATAAAGCGTTGTAGCCACAAAGCCATTCTAGTACTTGAATACAATTCGAGTCTCTTACTCTTGGAATTGCGACAGAAATACAGAGAACTCTCCACTGTTCTTTGGCTTGGTGTTACCCCCTGACGCCCTCCATCGTATGTTGTAGTTCATGGTATTTTGCATCCATTCTGCGATAACACTGGTAGAATGTGCACAAACACGAGGTTGCGTTATACCTAGCACAGCATTGAAATTCAGAGTTGATGAATAGGATAAAGTCCATTGGGTCTTACAGCAAGTGCCAAAAGAAGAACGGATAAAGTAGATGTCAGTAGTAAAAATATCAAGTAGACATAAAGTAGATGTCAGTATTAAAAATGTCAAGTAGACATAAAATAGATGTCAGTGGTCAACACTGCCCCGACGTTCAGACCGACCCCACCTCGGCCAGTGTGGCACGGTCAACGAAATAAAGGGGGACGCAGCCGCTCTTAACCCAATCGATCGGAGAATGGTTGACCAATGAACGGGTGCAATCTGACAACAGTGAAGGACACGAACAGGAGAAGAAGAAGTGGTAAAGAAATACCAAATCTTAACTCTCTACTCAACAATAGCTTTTAACCTAACCATATTCGTGGTTTGTGTTAAAGAGCTAGTTTTGTATAGGTGCTTGATGCCCCAGCGGTGTTGGGGTCGTACGAGAGACTTGAAAAATGGCAGATGCTTCTTCCATGCTTCTCAAAAAGAGAACATGAATTGAGCACACAGTTTCGTAAACGGACCAACTGACAAATGGCAGTATTCACGGTGCTTGTATAGCTGTGTGGTCCAAAAAATTAAAGAAGCGGAGATAGACGCCGCCCTTTTCTGTAAACGGTGAGGGACGGACTTTGATTTGCTTTTATTTGAATGCATTTTTGATGATAGCTATTAGACCAAAAAACGAATCAATTCAATCTTTGAAAATTCACCCTCTTTAGATAAACGCCCACTTGAGTATTTCTCTGTTTGCAAAAATGCCCCCTTTCAAAAAACGAATATCGTATGAATGCCGTTTGAATAGCTGTCCCTTCTTCAAAGATTCACGAGCTGAGATATTGCAGCAGAGTGGGCTTCTGGAAGTCGAAGAGAGCTTTACTCCGGGCAAACATGTCAATCTTGAAGAAAAGTCGGTAAAATTTAAAACTGAATCATTTCGTCGAAGCGAGCATTGAGGTATCCATTGCTAGCGAGATGCCATGCTGATCCATAGAATTGTGAAACACGTTGGTCAGCTTCTTCCTGGAGTGATTGACACTTGAACCCAGACCCTTATTGTAGATTGCAATGTTTTAACGTGTTCGTTTTAGAGTAATTGTTTAGAAATGGTAGAGGGAAGAAAATCTGTCATTAAATCTCGGCAGCCTTCGGTTCGAATAAATAAGGGCTACAGCAGGTGCCAGTTTGCTGCTTGTTGCAGCAATAGAGGACGTCCTCTTACTGGGGTGAGTGTGCCTCGAACCTGGTTCCCTCAGCACAGTAAACATATGCTATAACCACCGTTTTAGCTAGGCCCACCAATGGTTTGTGCAGCTTTGAATTAACTAAGAGTAAGGTTAAGCATGCGGACTTATAAAACAGGGGCTGTGAGTTCGAATCCTACCCGTGTCACAACAAAAACACCATTGGTGAGGAAGGCAACGGGAAACCACCTCATAAAGCCCATTGCCCTAAAAAAATACCCAGAGCCCCGTCTCTGGCTTCTGCTACGCTCGAAATCGAGTATGCAATGGAATTCTATGAAAATACTATTGCCAATGAAGGCAATGTGAAACCACCTCATAGAATCAACTTCCCTAGGAAAAACTCAGAGCCCTGTCTCTGGTTTCTGCTACGCTCGAAATCGAGTATGCAATTGAATTCTATGAAAATACTATTGCCAATGAAGGCAACGTGAAACCATCTCATACAATCCACTTCCCTAGGAAAAAATCAGAGCCCTGTCTCTGGTTTCTGCTACGCTCGAAATCGAGTATTTGGCGCCAGTTTCGTAAAATATATTTTTACCTCTCAGTGGCATTAATCTGAACTCGTTTTGCGCATACTCGGTTGGAGAGAGTGTAGAACTTCTGATGAAAATCGATCCAGGAAAAATGAACAATTAAAAGGAAACTTAGCTTCGAATTTGAAGAGTGCATGACCTCATATGGTAATGAGGATCCTTACGGGTTTGGAAATATGCCAGGGTCAGTACCGGCATGGGCATGTCTGAGACGCTGCAATGTTGCGTATTGACGTCCTGTTACGTCACTCCTTTCGCTAACACAAGGAAATCGAAAAGGAAGCTGACATCGCAGCCTTTCCTCCATAGACGGGAACAGGAGATTCCGAGAGCGACGAAATGAGACTATCGTTACTCATTCACGATTTTACGTAACAATTCTACTACCAGGGGCAATTCATACAATGTCATAGTACCGTAGGTTATCCAACAGCAAAGCTGAGTTCCATACTCGAACGAACTACGAATATTTATACTGGATGAAACGCATCAACTTTTAGATTAGCTGCTATCAATGTGTGTACCTCGAAAAAGTGTTGAGGACCCCGTTTATCAGAAGGTACCTTTTCACTGGATAATCCACGAATCATATCCCACAAATCACCATTCATCCAAGAAACATGCAACGTCTTGCTTTCTTCTTGCTTTCCTGAATCCTACAACTTGCCATCTTTCAAATCTACGATCAATGAACTTGATCTCATCTCTCTCTCTCATCTTAGCCTTCCGCTTTCTTCTTTCTTTCTTTGTTGAGGCTTTGTATAGGCCACAATGGCCTTCCCTCAACATAACTCACTAAAAAAACCATCGTGAGCTAAGTTATTGTGGGATAGGGTAGTCGGTTCCTTCTCTTGCCCCACTCTACCCCCCAGCTGTACACCACGCACCCATTTACTGCTTAGTAGACGGAAAGGGAGCGAGGAGAAACGTGCACCTACCATCAATTCTGATCCATAAACCACGCTGCAAGGTTAGCATGCTTCTCTTTCTTGCTGCCTCGCCCGCACATTATATCAAAGCTCTCGGATTGTGTCCTGCCTTTGCACCTGACCTGGAAAATTCAACGGAGGTAGTGGAAAGTCTACCTATGTGGCGCCTAGATCATTATCAAGACGATAGTGAATGATGATCAGATAATTGGCTGGGCCGGTAGAAGGTCGATTCTTGACGCAATCAGGATTTCCTGTGCAATAGGAAAGATAGAATCTTGCCTTTCTTAGCATGGCACTGTTCATTGCATAATTTGATATGCAAGTAAGAAGATAAATGCAAGTATATACTCTGAGACAAAACTGCAATTTCAAAATATCAGATCAGGGATCACTCGAACAAGCACTAACAAATTCGACTTCGGGAATTTCGACATCAGGTAAAAGAAAATGTCCTCACAATTTGTCTTATTTCTAGTATTCTCCAGATAATAATAGTAATGGTAATAACGATAATAGCGATTTTAATTATTTAGGACGGTAACCCATTCAGCAGTGATGGTTTACAAGGAGCTGTCCGTCTACATAGTGGGTTAACAAAATGGCGATATATAAGAATTAAAATACACGTGTTAGCAATAACTCAAGTCTTGAAATAAAATGAAGAGCAAACTACATGTGAAATAAATTTCTAGATAGCTGCTTTCAAAGATATTACTTAAGATCTTGTTGATAAAGACTTGATGTCACTAGAAGGCATTCATAGATAAATTGATATTTTGAAAAATAGAGCAAAGTTTGAAGTGTTTGCAAAGTTTTACTCCTGCAATGAACAAAACTGAAAGCTGCTGCTACAGAGGTAGTGGATCATCTCACATATCTCGAAACACTGAACCTATCTTCAAGGAAAGCAGTTGAATAATAAATACCTTATAGAATCTAGGTTTTTTGAAAAGCTAAGAGTACCACATGTTGGTCCTGTCTTCGCATACTGGAACATGGGCCTAAATAAATTTCCCCGATATCGTTAAAAGTCAAGTGAATCCTCAAAAACTTGAAAAATTTCTCCTCAGCTTTGCAATTTACAGCGATCCATTTATAGGCCTACATAGATGATCTGATGGTGTCGTGGTGTTCTCAAACACGAAGATTTACAACGGAGAAGTAGTGAGGTAGAATACTGCACGATTCACAACCCAATCACGAACTGTTGAAAGAACCCAGGATAGTTCTCCCCATGAAAGTCTTCTTCCCTGAAAAACTCAGAACCCTATCTTTGGCTAAAGTAAGCTAAAGTCGAATGTTATATGCAGCAAGCAGCAAAAGGTGATCAGAGCTATTAGCTTTTTTAGTGATTAATGCTTATTACAACTTACTCACATTTGAGCTCGGGACAATTCAACTTGCACCAATCATAGCTTTCAGTTTTACATCCAATAAAGGTAGTTCTATGCATTAAATCTATTTCATTTAGTTCTGTACTTGCACAATTATATTTAAATAAATTCTCACCAGAGCTCTCCTTAACGAAGAATTAACGACCATAGTTCACTTATACGGTCGTTAGAATAATTATTCGAACAGTACATGAACTGTTTATAAAAGTAATCAAGATGTATTTGCGGCTTTGTAGAATCATTAGTGAAAACCGAACGTTCTAGGGTGAACCCGGAATTGGTCGTATTTTCAGGCAAATAGCCGACAATCTTGTATACGATGTTGGACATGTCCGTGCATGCAAAGTTGTAGATATTAAGCTATCACAGAAGATGGAATCAAGAGAAATTTATCACCATTTGGAACCGTTAACAACTGTATTGTTTGTCTAAATTTCATTAGTGTTTGTGACTTACTACCAGTATTTTGCATGGCGACGCAGCTATTGTAAGAAGCAATAGAAGTCTACACGAATGACTATCTCTAATCACAATAAGTCACACTTTCCTCTGATAGCTGGTAAACAAAGCACGACGGTTGGAGAGCACGATCAAGTCCTTTTTGCTTTATACACTCTGTCACGTGACATGGTCCATGAGGTGGTGCTGTAAATCGTTGTAAACATCACCCGAAATTGTCACGCGCGCGTTTGAAATGCAGAACTTAATGCTATGAAAAGGTAAGGAAGGATCGAATAAATGTCAAATAAACTTCAAGAGGTCCTCCACTCTTAATAGCAAAATTTTCTTGATTTAAACACCACAACTTTCTGACTTATTCGGCTCATTTAGCTATGAGATCAATACACACGTATCCAGGAATCTTGACAGGAATTCAACAAGGAATAATGGCAATTTTTTTTGAAACTTCACTTCATTAAACATAGTTGAGACCTACAATTATGCACTTTTCTAGTGACAGATAGCGTCTAACTGCCTATTTGCTTCAAATACAATGATAAGGAATATTAACAGCTAAAAACGATGATTAAAAACGCTAAAATTCACTGATGCTGAGCTTCTTTTTAGAAGGCATTCAGTATACCGGTAGAATAGAAAACGGTTAACGGAAACAAAATAGAAAGAAAAAAATGACTAAGATAGTTAAAGTTCTAATAACTCCAGATTAGGCCCCGTCTTATTCCTTCAACAGAATGCGTAGTATGTGCACCTAATAGCGATGCTCATGACTTTCTTTAAAATGTAATTTTGGGAGTTTGGTCTAAAAAAAATCCTTAAACATTGAAAGAAGTGCGTCTGAACTTGTAATAACAGTGATGATAATGCCAGTAATAAAAATTGAAACATTTTAACAGGAAAAATTTCAGCAAAATATTGTTGGTTTTGCTGTCTGTCCTGTGTAAAACAATGCAAAGAAATACATAATCCTGATTAAAAATTTTATGGCTATGAATAAATACCGCGTTGATAGTCCATGATGAACTTTAAAAAGATTTGTATATCAAACTGCTTCATGTTCTAAAAACAAATCCAGTTGTTCCTTAAAATCCTTTCCCTTTCCGGCAGTTCTTAAAGTTAAAGGCAAATCGTTATAAAACTATAAAGTCGTTAAGTAAATATGAAGCTAAGATATAATCAATCAATGCCTAGCAGATATTCTTGGTAATGATACTGAGCTTGTAGCAATTGAGAATATGAAAAGAGTACAATGTAGCTGGACGGTGATTAAAACGAAGAAGAATCCAGCTTGCCGTTGGACAATGCACCGCCCTCTAGTAACCTTCACAGAATTACTCTTGATAGACGTAAGTGAGACAAGGTGGCATTTAGATTAGACAAAATGTTCTAAGTGTCAAGATTTATGCCACTCAAGGTCAACAGAAATTGTTCCAAGCACAAATGTGGATATTTTCACAGCAAACAATGAAAATCTAATTCTTGCTCGTGTTGTATCTGTAGACCATCAATAGGATAACTGGACTGTATCAAATAGCAGAGCATCTATGGCACATGAATGTTTTCAGTTCTTCTTGCACACCACCGTCATTCAAGTATAATTCTTGCTATTCTAACATTATCAAAGTTACTTTGTTATAATTACCGCTGTTAATTTGCTGATACCACTGTTCATCTGTGATATATGTTATTCAGCTCTTATCACTGTCATTCATTTGTTACTACCATTATTCACTTGTTACTAGCATTATTCATTTGTTACTCTCATTACTCACTTGTTACTATCATTATTCATTTGTTACTATCATTATTCATTTGTTACTATCATTATTCACTTGTTACTATCATTATTCGTTTGCTATTATCATTATTTATTTGTTGCTATCATTATTCATCTGTTTTTATCATTATTCATTTGTTAACATTAGACAAGTGAATACAGGCATTGCAGAAAAAGTTGCATTTGATTGAGTCCCTGTCCCGCGTGAGTTACCGCTGAAATTCACCGACAACATTTATGACTAGCTGACAATTAGATATAACCAACAGTGCAAAGCCCAGGCATAAAAAATCCTACCTGTGACCTTTGAATCATTTTGCAACAGCCGAAAAAATGCGAGTTCACAATACCTTGGCCTAGTCATGTTATCGGACAAAAGAATATGCTTTGATTTCGCATTTGCCATCTAAATTCTCTTGATTGCGGTATTCCCCTTAGCAATTGTCATCGTGAATGTCCGGATAAAGATTTTCTGTCCAATTCTCATATCTAACGGAAAGTATCTGCAATTCTCTATTGTTCGAAGGAAAAGCTACTCCTGTGCAATCTCCCAGTAAATTGAAAAGAAAATGTAGCCTCTCGCTGGCTCGATAATAGATACATAGGTCATAGCACACGAGGAAGGATATAAAGAGAGTTTGTTTATTTTGTGAGATTAACAGAGGGTCACCGTTGAAAGCGTAACAGAGCTGAATTGTTTCGATTTAGAATGCTTAGTGTGTTAACGGTTCTAAACACAGGAAAACAAGGGAGACGTAGAACACCAGGGAAAGTAAAATTTACGTGAGCCGTTATTGTGTAATGTTCGGAAATAAAGGTGAAAATGAGGCATTGTTCCTAGACGCTGTTTCGCTGCAGCGATGTGCAGAGAGCTCTTAGTCTATCAAGGAAAGGGCGATGTAATGGATGCAGAGCGGTGGTAAATGCTGACGATGTAATGGCAAGGCAACGCTCGGCCGACAGAGAGGCTCCAATGATGATGAAAAACCCAAAGGGAATAACTGCATTTGTACGAAAAGGATACAAAAAGTCAGAAAATTGTAGCCAGTATTCTCTACAAGATTTTGTGTGTGTGTGTGTGTGTGTGTGTGTGTGTGTGTGTGTGTGTGTGTGTGTGTGTGTGTGTGTGTGTATGCGTGTGTGTGTGTGTGTGTGTGTGTGTGTGTATGTGCGTCTGTCTTTGGTGCTCTTTAATGATTATACTAGACAGAAAGCGAGTGAGCATTGCGGGTCCTTTGAGATTGGTCGGATAACATAATCTGTAATTATACCTAACAAGTGTCTTTAAGGCCCGATTCTATTCATCACGTGGAACTTTTGATCTCCTTCTATGGGCTTGCAGACAAAGTTCGTTCGTGTGGCTTTTCCAATACGTTAAACCAAGACCTGATTCATCTCAATTTATCATTGATGATGGACATAAAAATAAACAGAATAATTATGATGAAGTCAGATAATTTAGTGACATGGTAGAATTGAAAACAACAAGAGATCGTCAATTGCAGTTTTTGGTGTGATTTGACTATACAGAGCACTTTCTGGCAGAATTTCAAAAAACTGGCATTTCACTCGTTGTAAATTAATTCATTAATTAAGGATACCACAATCAGCTGAAATTAGTATGCAACGTCATCGAGATATTCTACCAATATCAGATCTTACATGTCCGGGTAGAAGGACAAAATGCTATCAAATCATGCTTGTTTCTCCAATAACCTTCAATTTATCATGTTTATGAACTCGGTTTCGAATTTTCGATATCCTTAATTTGTGATCAGGAAAAACTATCGACATTAATTGGCATTGACTTGATATTGTAACTAAGATGATGATACAGTTGGAGGAAATACAACATGTGATTAACAGTAATAAACTTTGATTAAGCACGTGATGGCCCCCTCCTGTTCTTGCGTGTCATTCATTCAGAAGTTGCCCGTACCTGATATTTAGGCTACGTTTACACAATACCGTATTCGTTTGAATACGGTACGAAATGGCATCGGATTGGCCTTCCGTGAACACACTTGCCAATCCGGCACAAAACCAAGATGCTCGCGAATATGCTGTTGCTGTATCTTTATTCTACATTGATTGGTTATCATTTAGTCTTCTATGTGTATATGCATGTAAGCTTAAACTAATCAAAACCGATCGATGGAATACGATATGAAACGAATGTGGTACCTTGTCAACGGTTGAACACAGCATGCTTTCAATACGGATCGACAAAGAGGCTTTCTCTGTAGTTAAACGAGGCAATTACAAAATGTGTTGATCACATGCGCGCCGATTTTAGCTCATGGCTGAATGTGTTCTCTCAGTTCCTTGCATAGTTCCAAAAACATATCTTTAGTCATTCGGAAGTTTTACGCCAGTCTTCGCTGACAACACTAAACTTTTTCTACCCACATGGTGTCCTGCCCGTCCTGATCCAAAATTTTCATGCTTGTCTTTTATTTTTCCTGTGTGGGCCTACTCCACCAAGTTTCGAGCTGGAGTTCGCCACAGCAATCATCTGGAACAAGCTATTTATTCTTTGATTGTAAGTAATTAGTTGTCATACAATCAATATGATATTGATTTGTATGACAGTCTGCAATCCCGATACATATTTGTGATTGAACGGCATCTTTTTTGAAAATTTGACGAGAACTTTGATGAAAACTTTGATGAACTAAAATTGGCGCGCTTTTGATCAACACATTTTGTCATTGCCTCGAGTAACTACACAGAGAGCCTCTTTGTTGCGTAAACGTAGCCATAGTGACTACATAAAAGTCAGTTGCACATAGAACCGTATGTAAGTAGAAATTCTAAAACCACATTTTGCAATAAAAGAACTTTCTAATGCATTAAAACCAAGACTTGATTAACCTGAATCTTATCAACAAGACTCGTGTAATATTCCAGCTTTTGACAAAAGTCTAGGATTTTGTTGGTTTAGGCTATTTCGATCAGGATGATGGTTGAAATCTTTTCCAAGCTTTGGCTACGAAAGAGTTGCATGAATTAAGAATTAATTGATGGTATATGAAAAAACTGCGTTGTCTACTCGATTTCGAGCGTAGCAGAAACCAGAGACATGGCTCTGAGATTTTTATAAAGAAGCATCTGAATTGGCATCTTTCTAACTGCGCTTTTCCATCTATCTCCTGTTTGAAAAATGACGGCGAATCAATGGCCATTTTCATCCGTATCGATTCTTTGAGTGGGCGACGACCATTGTATCCTCTGTGTGTCGTATCTGCAACTAAAAGAGGTCTGGTGCCAGGAAATGCATCCAACCATAAAATACCTGAGCCAAACTGTCATGAAGGTGTGGATTTGATGCTTAACAGTCAACTCCGGTGACTTCACTTTGTGGGAGAAGTTTATCATCATCATATATTCTGGGAATGCTTTTCCCAGATAAGAAAAGTCAAAGTTCGAATAAAAGGCTTCTTGGCCGTGAGCGCAATAACGGATTGGGTGATCAGCACTTCATATGTTAATAGCCACGACATCTGTTAATGCAGAATTCTTCAAGTGTGAATCAGGTAATTTTATCTGTAGCACAGATGACGCATTTAATTCAGCTACCTACGATGCAATGAAAACACTCTACGTTCTATCGTAACAGTAGCAAGTTCGCTGTTGATTGCAGTCAGTTTAATGAAAAACAGTTTAATAGAAAGTCCTGATTTCATGCCCTGGTGTCCTGACAATGATACCTCACCAAGCTTCAATCTAGCATTGGACTATGTATGAGACACATTTTCACTTGCTAGGAACATCTTTGTTGGTCTCGAGCTTGGTTTCCTAGAATAGCTTACTTCCGACAATGTCTAGCCTCAGTCCCAATGACAAGTGATTGATGCTCACGTCACAAAAATTCAGGGCCTACTTTAAGTCTCCCAATTTCTCTGAACTGGCGTTTCTTTCCAATGCTACCGGTTTCCTTCTATATCTAACCCATATTTGACCGTGTTGAGACTTTTTTTTGCTCAACAGAAGACCAACATCTCCAAGCTATCACCTATACTGAAGATATTTGTTGGGAATATGTGCAGAGGCGTGGAATGTTCCATAATTGTGTTTCAATCCATTGTGTTTAAGTCTGCATTGCATCCTCGCATACCAACTTTTGAATTCTAGATCTGGCTGTCGTCTTCAGAGTGAAATTACCCTAATTTGCCAATATAAGCTGTCTTATTTACGTAGCAGGTGAAAATGTATCCTTCCCTTGATCTTTTCTCTCTCTCTCCACTGGTAACTCTTCACTCTCAAGTGATTGGCCCCTTTGTAACAGATATCCCCGCCTCTCCTAAGCACAGTTTACGGCATTGAAATTAGTACCTTGTCATTAGATGAGTTGCAAGCAAGAAAAATACAACTTCGTTTGCGTGACTATGCTAAATAATTAAGTGACGTATGCAGAATACCTTTCACATTGCAGGACATTCTGGTGCTTATAGGCGGGTGGCTGCAAAGACAAATAATAAGTTAGAATTCTGTATAGTTTGTTAGGTAAAGGAGAAGATGATTCCCTTTGAATCGGAAATAGGTATCTTTTAGCCTTGATCGCAATGCCATTTAGAAATTGATGCCAATTTCATGACATGCAATGCAGTTCGAACTGCATAGAACATCTTACTTTGAGCGTAGTAGAGGCCAGGGACACAGCTCGAGGTCATTTCTAGGGAGAAGTGGGTTTCCCGTTGCCTTGCTCACTGAGAGTGCTTTAAATGTTAACGGAGCAGGAATCGAACCCCTTCCTCCTGCACTTCGATCCCATGCACGCACGCTGCTCTGCTGCAATGCAAGTTTCTAACTCTCATTTTCATCTGGAAAAGAACGTTTTGTCACATAAAGTGGTAGATTCCCGAACACAAAAGTCGTGCATCACTTCGAATAACAGAAGCCACAGTAAAGAAAATATCGGATATGTTTTTGCTGAACTGTGTTGATGGATCCCTTTGAAAGTATCCCAACGATTGTTATCTTTTAACATTCACGACTGCTTGAGTTCATGAAGTATTTATACAAGCCGAATGGGCCTGGCATCTCAAGGAAAGCTGAAATGTTCGATGACGAGACATATTTACTACTAAGAGGCAAGTGAAATGAGCTTATCCGGCACTTAAGATACTCTGACGGCATTATGACGAGATTTGCTCGATTATGTCGTATCGCAGGCAATCCTCATCGTAGCTTCAATGGTCACATTGCAACACAACAACACAACATGCCAATACGAATGCCTTAAAATTGATGTAGGACAATCTGCAAAATGCCATGAGAATCCTCCATTTTATTGAACATCTTTCGCACTGGATAGCAGCGCAAAAATGGCAGCTTTTTCGCAATAATAGTGAATTATTTTTTGTCCTTGTTTATCTTCATATAGCCATTCACTCAGAAAAGCCAATTTTAGATAAACGGATAAAGATTATGATAATCATAGCAGCAATAATTACGGTGATTGATAATAATGATAAGTGTTATGATCATAATGACAGTGACAATAATAACAGTAGTCCCTCTTACCACTGATCTTTGAAAACCAGCACAAATATTCTGCTCTGCTTCAACGAAGCTAAGTTGTGCGAAATTCATTAGTAACATTGTACAGCTTCGAATGAGGCAAATATTGAATCGTGAATTTTGACCGAATTGTTGTATTCAGTAAGAAGGAAGCTGCTAATATGCGGCGAATTTCAGAAATAAGTAGTCTGAAGTGCATTTACAGTCGAAGCAAACCAAAGCACTTTCTTATGAATTCATGGAGAAAGACTGCTAGCTAGGAAATAGGAAAAAGGACATCCGAGAATAAACGAGACGACGTGGTCTGATGTATGATTGATTATTCATTTCAGGATGACCAATATCTGTATTTTACACTCTTGCATTTAAAAACTACTTCTGAATTCATACTAAGAGAAATTAAGATTCCTGACTCCAAATATTCGGTTACATACTTAAATAATATGATATACATCAAGTGAAATTTACACTACTGTTTAACGGTTATCAATTCATAAAAATCATAAATTTATAATTTGTTTTCGCTGTTTCGAAATATACCAAGGAATTATCGTTGCCTACAATGGAACGGTCTCCAAACGACACTTTTTCAAATCTTCTCATTCGGTTAAAAGAGTGTGATGCATTAAATTTGTACATGGCTTCAAGATGGCAGCTGAACAGGCTGTGCTGCTTACTTGCCGATTTAACAGTCATGTTGAACAACACCCAATTAGATATGCACTGAGAGGATAGCGTTGGCAGAAACCACACAGAAGGATTTAGAGTTGACACAGGCCACGCTTTAAAACTAACAGGGATTCAGATGGGAGATCGCTTAACAGTCCACATCAGAAGAAACGAAATTGAAATAATAAGATCCTATAATAATGAGAACCTAGGCCACAGATCATGTTAGAGGCGATAAACCTAATGAGAAGTGGCCCACGAGAAACGCAATGCTAAACTAATTGTTTTGAATCGAGAAGAACGGAAAAACTTCCATTTTCGTTACTAGATCAGTTTTGAAATTATTAACTTAGCATTGGTCTGTTATCATAACTGGAGGGATGCGAATCTAATATGGGAAAGTAGACTCGTGCGTCGGCATAAGGCTTGGGATAAATATGGATTTTGGGAATGACTGCCATCAATAGCAAGTGTACATTCTTATCCACGCAAGCATGTAATACAATGCATGGTGCACGAGTCGTATTTAACTGCATAAATGTAAAACTCTTGCTTAACTTGGAGAAGAAAGAAAAAGCCCGTTGAATTAGATTCAATATTGTTCTGTATCACAATGTAAAACCGGTAAACAGACTTCTAATGAGACCCGACTGGTATCAATGGCCAAAACCTCTCAAGCATGAGGAAGCCAAATGAAGGGCTCGCGGGAGGATTTCCTACGGACAGCGCAGGTAGTCAGAATGAAATTTCGATAGATTTGAATAATGGGAGATGGATTGCACCACCTTGCGGTAATGAATCCCTAAAAAATCGGAGCATTTCAAAAGGATGACGGTGAGAGCAGCGCCAATGACACGCTGTAAAAAACAGAAAGACTTTCCGGTGGTTTGACGAAATTGGGCTTATCGCCCGAGGAAGGGGAATTTGCAGGTGAATCCAAGTGAACAATTTCCAGATTGGGAGAATAAAATTGCAATATTTTGATTGACCAATAAAGGAGTCATATAGGAGGCTTAAGGAATTGATACAAAGCGCTGTTATAAGATTATTCCACTTCTCTTGTTAATAGAGAGATACATTTGACACTTATGAATCGTTAAATATAAGGATTACGTTATAGTCACGTACAGACAATCTCAACAAAGACATTACAGAAATTCTTTTTCAAAGTATTTATCGTGAAATCCACTCTGCCCGTGGAGCAGTAGTTCGTGGGAACGGCTGTGTACCCGCTATGAAGAAAACGGCCCGGGATAATTGGTTAACTGTATTCGACAAAGCAATTTTATTCTAGCCGATGTAAAGCGAACATTTAAAATTGATCTAAAGAATGCAAGTCTCACCTGTGATATATTCTCCTCCAGTTATATTAAATGTATACAGATTAAAGCATGCATTCGAGCATCGATCTAGTCAACTCTCAAACTTAACTACAAGACGTTGTTGCAGCTCCCCGGTCAATTGCAATGCCCTCGTAAGTTGTTAACAGGTCTACCAACATGAATACGATGCCGATAATGTTCTTCTCAAATCCATGTAACTGCTAGATATTATAAGACTACTGTAAGCATCCCGGCGCGTGCTATTCTCGCAGTTGCGCGGAAAGGAATCGCTGTTTGGAGGGTTACTAGCTGGATCTCGTCGACGATTTATGGTTTCTGTCAACAATCGATCCTCCACAAGCTAAAATAATTCGAATCGATTCAAGGCTGGCAATGTTAAAACAGAATGACATTCTGTCCACGGCTCACGACGCTGCTGGCCCGCTTTGTACGGCTATGTCGAGGCTTCGCACTACGAAACTCTCTGTATCGCAGACTGGCATCTCTGACATGCACACTTTACTGCATAGGGGATCTTATATTGTATCCGAGAACGACCACAAATCAGGTAACGAGTGGAGAATTGGAATTCAACTGGAACGCAGCAGTTGCAGAATGTATTAAGTTCTTTTCGATCAGTTCTGGACACTGTCTCTGACTTGCAGTAGCCTTGGCAGGCAAAAGAACTGACGCGAGTGGAACAGCCATGAGGACCAAATAGAACACCACTCATCAGTCTCGGCGAGCAGTGTCGAAAATTGATTATTCGCTTCCCTCTTCCTTCTGTCCAATCCACAAGCAGGAGACAAACAGTCAGTAATGATAAAGTTATAAAACTCTTCATTCCAGTTACGTAAAACACTTCGCTCTTCGTGCGATCAGAGCATGGGATGAGCATAGATTCGAAATTGCGATTATCAACTGGGTCCAAATCAACTCACAGCAAGAGCAGTTTTCTCTGTTCGCATCCTCTCACGAGCAGTCGCGATTGTTTCCCTCCTGTCCAGTGCGAACTCTTTTATACACAGAATCTGATAACAGCAACTCCAACATTAGATCATGAATAAATAACGACGGCCGACAGAAGAGCGTGATTGCTCTCCGCTGAGTGTCTCTAACTGACTCCGCAGACGATTGGCTACATTTAAAGACCGGAACACCTAATCATATTCCGCGTATATGTCAAACACCATCCAAAGAAGGTGGAGTAGGAGAAATAGCTGAAATGGTTGGTGGAGCAATAGCAAGACAACTTTCCAAGCGATTGAGTTCGGTTTTGTTAATCCAAAATTGGCAAATCTCTCAAGCATTTCGAATGGCCTGCTTCACTGACATCCTTTTACCGCCTTACTCTCTTAGCAATCTTCGGCTAATTGGCCTTATCGCTTAATTTAAAATATGGCATTCCACCGATAGTTGCGTGTACACAGCGTTTTCGTTAACGGTGAGAAATACAAACGAGACAAAACGAGAAAATTCAAACTTCTGTTTATGACCAAAGTCAACAGACAATAGACCAAGCTACGTGAACAAAAAGCATTAAATCAAGCTAAGAAAATGTATTTCTCCATAAGCACAATAAGACTTAGAAATCTCATGGGCTATCGCTAATCCCGCGAGCGATCAACCCAAGCGCTGCGTTCCACATATATGCTATCGCTTTTACGGTGAATTTGTTGAAGCTCTATCGATACGCTGGGATGAACAGAGAGAAGGGGCGCATTCAAGTTGCTGATTATACTAGCTACAAATTTATTGTTTGGCCATAGAAGAGCCACACAATGAAATTTTTATCTGCATTGATGTGGAAAAGGGCTAAAGAAATGCATGAATTCGTTTGCAAAAAAAATTAACTTCTCGTATCCCTCAGATAATGCGCACGTTGGCTTCAGACGACAGCACAGATTAAGCGCCCTGTCCTCTCTTTGGCCTAGGAGAGATTGGAAACAATAATTAGCAATAATTCAGCCGAAAATGTAAACATTTGAGAATCAAGCCAGTCAAAATTCGGCATCTATTCTCAAATATTTCCTGGCGTCAGCGATCACATGCTGCGCTTATCTACAACGCAATGCGCAACTGTAAATCATAGTGTGTACTCGCAGTCGCTTGCGTAGGGTTGCAAAAATGACACCTCAGATGGTTTCAACACGGTTTCTGTAAGATTCAACGTGGAAAGTAAATATTTATTCGAATAGCTCTTTACAATGGCGAGACAATCGATCCTCAATATTTGAGAAGAGTGATGACACACAACAGGTTGTGGAAGCGTTTAACAAAGAGTGACGTCACTGAGATTTGAAATATTGCTTCCAGTTGGAGATCTGCGTCTTTTGTCGTGAATAGAAACAAGGGTCGCTGCACATGGTACCTCGATTGTTATTCAAAAGTATACCGGCTCCTCCATTGTTTCCGTATTGCATCTGATATCTGTTCTTATAATCAACGTGCTTTTCCCACTGGTAATGTACAGTATCTGCGCAAATCATTTCCTGATAGTAACTGCGTAGGGAGGTCCCATGATTGTCTGGGGTTCAACGTTGAGGGAAAGTACTCCAGCAGTACTGGTCGGTTTTGTTGGCTTCTGGTAACGAATGGTAGCTGTACCGACAGCCACTCATTCGTTTTCACGTGATCATCATCATTAGCTCCTTAGCCGATGCGGCCGTTGGTGCACCCATCTTCTGACACTTCTTCTCCACCCCACCCTGTTTTGCGCCTGCCTCGTGAGTTCTGTTGCACTCTCTCCACTCCAATCCCTCAAATTCGTCATTCAGGCATAGGTCTTCCTCTCCTTCGCGCAACATTCCCTGTTCAGGGTATTCACAATTGCAATCGATACAGAAAATCTTTCAATACCGTAGCTACCGAGGATGGCATCTAAGGAGGCATAGTACCTTCCGCGGCAGTGAGTGGCAAACGGAAAACATCCCCGTTAGTTGGCAACGTAGACCTCTCCGCTCCTTGTCCTTGTCCTTGCAATTCTCTCTCTCCTTGGCAATAGCATCATCATCATCTTCATCATCATCTTCATCATCGCCATCATCATCATCATCATCATCTTCATCATCATCTTTATCATCTTCATCATCATCTTCATCATCATCTTCATCATCACCTATCTATCTCATCATCATCATCATCATCATCATCATCTTCATCATCACCTATCTATCTCATCATCATCATCATCATCATCATCATCATCATCATCATCATCATCACCATCATCATCATCACCATCATCACCATCACCATCATCATCCTCATCATCATCATCATCATCCTCAGTTAAGAACATTTTTACAACATACACTAAGTCGAGGTATGCTATACAGAAATGAATGATTAGAGAAAATCCTTCCGCTGCAGCAGTAAAATATAAGCTAATAATTTTCAAAGAAAAAAGTATTGAAGAGAAGATACATTGTTACAATTAGCAAGTACAGACTACTAATTCTACAAACACGACCAACAATAATCCAAAAACCTTGAGTATCATACAAAAAAAAGTGGAAAATTTACAAACTGAAGATTATATATAAAACTGCTTGTTTTACTTCTCCCATGCACTTGGGTATAACAGAAACTGTTCCAAAATGGAGATATGGCACAGTTTACACTACTATGAAATATTAAAGGAGCCTGAAAATTGAAGATATATATACATATATATATATATATATATATATATATATATAAATATTTTTGTTTCAGATTTTTAGCATGAGCTCATTACTACGTGGGTCCATTTTTACAGGCGATTTAAACCTGATCAATTTCTATTTTGAAAGCTATATGAAAAAGGAAGCAAGACAGATATTCGTGAATAGTGTAGCGAATTGTTCACTTTTTGCCAGGAAATTGGAAACGATACTCGGACAAGTTTTACGATATCGATCTGGTGTGTCTTCTAAGTCATGCCGGATATATTAGTCATCTTTCGGGTTCATTTATCTAACGTAATTACACGAAGATAATACTACATGGAGCAACAGACCCCGGTGGTATTCTTCAACTCTCTCTTTAAAATGAACACCTAGGGGCATATATAGGTAGTCCGTCTGGAAAACTGAAAAACTAATTCAATGAACAACCATTGAGCATTTTCTTCAGCATGTTCATAAAGGGAATGGCTATTCATCCAGTCCACTTAGTTCTTTATATTTCAAAGTCAGCACTCAACAGTTAATACTCAACAACTCATGGAACGCCTTACCTTCTTGCTTTCCTGAATCTTGCAACTTGCCATCTTTCAAATCTAAGATCAACTCTCTCTTCTTAGTCCTTCGCTTTCTTCTTTCTTCCATTGTCGGAGCTTTGTATAGGTCACCACGGCCTTCCCTAAACATAATTTAATAAAAAGAAATACCTGGAGGCATCAAGAAATTTCAGGTGGCAGCAAGAGAAGCGATAATGATGATGTTAAATATCCTGAAACTCGTCAACAGAAATTTTCAATCGGGAGATGAAAGGATGGGGGCGAATTAAGGCAAGACTCGGTGTTTTCGTAACTCTCAACAGTCTGCTTGAATGCGCAAAGCAAAAAGTAAGAGGCTGAAAAGCCTCAGATTCATCAACGCACGATTTCAACAGTTTGGTTAGCTGGAGGACGGAGTAAGTTATGATCATCGAGAACTGGTAAGCAGCACTTTTGTGTTGATAAAGCGAATTATCTCCGAATCCCGGTGGGTGAACAATAATCTAGGAACACCTTTGATTAACTCATCCAGTCCTTGGAGTAACTGGTTGCTTTCCAAGTGTCTATACTTAAAGCAGACAGCTTTGTGGTCAGGTGATGACCTATGGCTAGCTTTGCACCTTGATCTTCAGAATCTCTTATTTGGGTCTAATCTTCAGGAATAAAGTTGTATATCATTCGGTTAGAAGTTTTACGAGATGAAAATTCTGCAGAGGGTCAGAATGGCAATGTCCAACACTTGATGGGGTAAACGAGATTATGAATTAGACCACATTGATTGGCAGAAGAAGCGTCGCTGATTTGAACCAGTGTTAAAACCGACTCATCTCGTTGGCCGTGGAAAAGCTGCCGTAGTAGATATCTATGAAGATGAAATGTAGTACTGCTTGTCCCTTCACCGACAGCATCAACGACTTGGGAAAAAAATAAGAAAGGAAAACAACATTCTCTTCAAAAGTGTCACTCACAATTACCTGAGTTTCATTGATGGGCAAATATATCTTTTTGCAGAGTTTTCATAACAATTCATCTACATGTAAGCATCATTAGTGTGTTTGGTAAACAACTAACGACCAAAGAATTGTCACCGCAAATCCAAAGATAACAACCTAACACAACAAGGTAAAAGCACGTGTCTATTTTGTTGAAGGCTTTGAGTTGGATGCCCTGTCTGTCCACCCTGCAGAACATAGGGATACCTAGCATAAAGCTGTCCTTAACAAAGCAGAAACGTGCCATAGTGTCACGAAGATCTCTAAAGGAACTCAAGAGATCAGCATCTTAAAGGGGGAAAAAGAGAAACAAGGACGAAGCTTGGAAAAAATGGTGTGCTGTTACATAATGGCGTCCAGAAAATGCCCCAGAAAAATGACGTCTGCTGGACAATCAATGGACTGATTTCAGCAGCAGTACGATTGATGGAATCGATGAATAGAGAAAGGAAGATTCATGGCCTAATTCTGCAGGTTAATAACATCACGTTTAACTACTTTGGATGGAAACAGGGCAGGGAGAAGCAAAGGTGGCGCGGAAAAGAGCTGCATGCTTGGTTCAATGAAAGAAAGACGAGGAAGACGCCGAAATCGGATGCGATGGTCAGCCAACTTTCGGAAACTACCTGGATTGAAGATGAAACAAGCAGTCCCCAAGAAAGAGTACACGTAGGACGGTCATTGAGCAATCGTGGTTTCGTGAGTGAGTGATTTGAAAGAATTCCATAAAGCGTGTGGTAAATTGTAGTGAGGAGACAGACAAGCCATCGTTACTTACAATGATGCGGCTTTATGTGGCAAGATGATGTGACATGATTGGACCCCGCTAACAAAGTGCTCCTTAGCGCTTGTAGAGACTACAAGACTCGGCTTAACTGTATAGTAAATACCATTAAGTATCTAGGACAGAATGCGCCTAAATTTTGGAAAAAACCTACCCGCATTTAATCTTTTATCCTGCACGTTCTCCCCGTTCCCTAAAAATCCTCAAATATCCCTAGTATAGATAGAACTCCCTTCTAGTGGCAGATTTGTCTTTGCGTAGCCTGTAATGAGGCAACTTTGCCGCAATGTACATAACCAGATCTTGGTATGCTGCGAGGTGCAATTTGCGTGACAATTAAGAAATAGAGAGTGCATATTTTGAAGGCTGATCGTAGCAATTTACGAAGCAGTACGGGAGATTCATCGAAAAGTGTCATGGTACACGCGCGCGCTTTGCTTGATTAGTAAAGTCGCAATCGTTGTATGCAAAAGTGCTTAAAGCAGTACGCGATTGGCCAAAAATAGAAATTTTCCATCTTTTTAAGAATGGGTCAAATGAACCTTATAGGAAACGTGGCCCGTGGAATTAGATTTATTTGCAAATCTCTTGTGAAAAATCATATCTTATCAGAACGACTCGAATCGCTCAGCTTGCTTCCATTAAGATAAGAAGCTTGTATTAATCACGTGGAATGTTCCATTTATCTTACTGCATGATGGTGCATTGGGATGCTAAAAATTGAATGTAGGAAGCAGCAGAATGCTAGATGCTTGCAGTTGCCAGTTTTCAATATGAGTTATAAATATAGCAAATATGATATAATATATAATACAGATAAAATATAATATACTGACTTCATGTATGTCATGTTAGACTGCATAGTAACGAATCAATCTCAGAAAGCAAGAAGATACATCACTGTTACAAAACTCTACCTAAAAGATGAAATCATAACTGAAATGAATGAATGAAGGAATAAATGAATGAAAGAATGAATGAATGGTTGAATCATTATAAGGAGGATTTAAACAGCTGCATGTAAAATTGATTGAAATCGATAAATGTTTCATAGGAGAATGAATGAATGAATAAATGAATAAATGGATTAATAAATGGATGAATGAATGAATGAATGAATGAATAAATGAATCAATATAAGGAGGATGTATAGAGCTGCGTGTAAAATTCAATGAAGCCAATGGATCTTCTGTAAAAGAATCAATGAATGAAGGAAGGAAGGAATGAATGAATGAGGGAATGGTTGAATGAATGTAAGGATGCATGCTATTGTACGTAAAATTAAAAGAAAATAAGAAATTTTTGTCAGAGAAATCATGTTTGATCGGTAAGTGCCCAAAGAGGAAGAAAACGCCCTTCTCGGCAGTCTTTTATCCATTGATATTCAGGTTCTAGAAAATCACTCATCTTTATGCAAAAGTTAGCTAGCTCTAAGCCCATCTCTCCTTCTTGTATGAGAGAAAGGATATCTAATTTAATGATTAAACGTCTTAATCTTTACGGACAAAGCCATCAAAATTGAGGGAAGAACATCTTATTTCAGAGTTCATTGAAATTTCTCGAACACTATCTCTAAAACGAATTCATTCGGTTCCACGAAAAGTAATTCAATGTCATTGAATGAAAAAATAAACCTGATGACGATTCGAAAACGTCCCAGTGCATAGTGAACGGATAAAATTTCTTCTTCTACTTGAGGCTGTAGAATCCAGTCTTCCGGTTAGCCAGTCAACTATTTTTGCTTACAATTGTGGCCCAACATAGCACATCAAATCCTTTCATCAAAAAAATTTGCTTGAAAGTCTTGATCTAAGAACTGAAGGGTGTCAAAAATAAATTTACAAAACTATTTTTTCAGGAAATATCATGAGTGGCATGTGTTTTGTTTAAAGCTTGATCTGCTTGAAGTATGGACTTTAAAGTTGGCATCACTTCAAACGCTTTTCATAGAGGCCATTTAAAGAGTATCATCTGGATCAGATCATTAACACGATTAGCATACGATTTAAAGATAAAAACATTGCATTTTTGAGGGGTACAAGAGAACTATTGGAATTTCTTGAGGCTTAGAAGTAAGCGGAAGAAAACCGACAGCACGAAGAGCTTTCCTGCAATCAGGGGCTTCTACGGCGAGGTGATGAGATGTCAATGACCACCTGGTCAATCTTGCAACCTTTATGGCAGGAAGATCGAAAGAGGACTCTCATATGAGCAGCTTCCGTGTCTGTAGCTGTTAAAGAGAGGAAAAGACGTCTCATAATGTCGATGGTCAAATGAATCAAGAATCGCAGTTAGCCCAGAGCCAACAATGAAAGTCTTCACATTTCTCCAGGGCGCGAATGCCAAACATCGTACTTGGCAAAAACTTGGTGCTTACACATGTCGCCTAAGTTTCAATGCAATGTAGTCCTAGATAGTTTTCACATGCAAGTTTAGTGCAAAGGCAGTAGGAATCCGTTAAGGTGCTAGGAAAGCCATGATGACAGTTTTGTATACCTATATGCTCTCGCGAAAAGTGTCATGGACATAATTTATGCTTTTAACTTGAGAAAAGTTGGTGAATCATCATCGTACTAAACTAGATTAATCTTCGTGAAAAAGATCTCAGCTATGAACTTCTTTTTCAGAATATGTTTCAGTTGAGATCATCTTCGTTGGCAGTGAAGAGTCAATTGATCGTGGAAGGTGGCAATTGACTTTTCCTTGCTATGAAAAGCACCAGAACAGCTTTGAAACATGTAAACATTTTGGTTTGCATTAAACACACCCTTCGAGAAATTTTCAAGGGTCAAATCCGTCTAACTGTTGACTTTCCTTTGAATATCTGGTAGATCTATAAGGAATTTTTCCTCGGTCTTTTGCGCCCGTAACAAGGCCCTCGTCAATTGCCCCTACTCTGCAGCTAGAATGAATAGATGTACCATTAGCAGACCTCAATGCATTCGGAGGACAGCGTTTATAAGTAAACTGGACTGGTTCCACATGCCATCTGCGAGCAGCTTCTTCACGGAAGACTCTTACCACAGACCAATCACAAAACACAAAAACGAGCCGATGGATCAATGATTTGATATTTGAGGTGTGATAGTGTTGGATGTTGGTGATAATGATGCAACCTTCTTCAAGCCCCGACGAAACACTCCAAACATTTCACTCGAAGACGCTAGACACTTCGTGGCGTCGAATGTCGAGAGCGTGTAGCCAACGTATCGAGTGCTGTTAAACGTTGTTGAGCAGAGCAGTGTCGAGTTGGATTTTATCACGTGGAAAATCTTGAGAGAGTCTCCTCGACAAGACTGCGGTTCAAGACGCTGTTGAGAAAACTTATGAACGTCTGGTCACGTTCTCGAATCCTAGACTTTTTAGAAGTAACAAATGCACCATTTGCAATAATTCACAATTGCCATTGAGCTCTCTTCTTTCTTTGTGATTCTTTAAAACACAATCGTTACTTGAATTTCTTTCCCTCATTCTATAGCATCGATAATGCTGAAAGTCGCAACCGATTGACGTCCCCCGTGAGGAAAATCTGCGTTACAGTATAAACAAAAATGGCGGTCTTCCGCTCTGCTGAGATTGCACTTGAAGTAGACCAGTGTAAAAGCAATATACTCAGTCCGGACCTAATCCTGAAAGCAAGGATTAACAGCTCGCAAATAGGATTACCATTGGAGAAGAAGTTGTTGTAATAGAAAATAATCTTCTACAGCAGACCATTGCGAGCGACCGTTTGCTTCCTGCTGCATTCAATATCTTAATACCTCCTTGCGATTTTTACAATACACCACCATTCAATTGACGTTAACATCATATTCCTATGTGGCTGTATCACCTCTCGCTGACAATGGATGTTAACTTGAAAGAAATCCTGCAAACATTGTTTCGTGCCTGCGATCCTTTTCCTGCCAGTTAATTCTATTACCCGCTCAGACAGTATCAACCAGACTTTGTATGATCTATCGGGGTGAACTGTGCGAAATTTCAGTCTTATCAAAATTGAGCGTCTTTTCCAAAAGCTGCACACTGTGCAAAAAGCTGAGAAATATTTCTTGCATCTTCTAGAAACTAAATTCTTAATAAATTTGAATTGCATTCTACTCCAAAGGCTTGGATCGAAAAATTGTAAAAATGAGCCACCTTTCCCTGCAGAATATGCCTTGTGGCTTTCAAAAAATAAAGCTAGAAAATGTCTGGTAACTTTTCATCGAATACATCCGTTCTAACGTGACAAATTCATGCATTTTGCGACAATTGCGAGGACTGCCAATACTTGACTGTGCTGTTCAGTGACGTTCATCGTGGTCAAACTGTCTCTTACAAAGTCCTCTTTTTGGTCAATACTTGCACACATACTTAATGTGTATAAAGCATAGAGTTGAGCTATCGTCTCTCGACCTTTAATCTCATAGGTCTTGATGAGGTTTCGTGTTTTGCCTGTCTCTTGAGAGAGAACTTTCGGTTTGCCATGAATTACTCAGAATAGCTTAATGCTACGTTGCACTGTAGCTTTTTATGTTTACAGCTTCGGTTGAATCCAAGGTAAAGAAAACAAGGTTTTTATCTGCTTAGTGTGGATGTAATGAATAATAGAGGGCGTTACGAAATCGATAATTCAAATGAATTAACTTGATTATGATCTGATGATAAGATGTATGGAGCACCACCTGTGTGTATCTCAGTTCTCATCCAGTTGAGGTAAACGTTTCTATGCCATGGACGTATTTATGTATCGGATGAAAGCGACGAGGGTTGTTGTTCCTCTAGACCAGCTTAAACAGAGGGAGGTCAACCATTCCAGCGCAGAAATCGATCTCAATAAACACTGCTAAGGCCACCAGTTCTTGAAAGCAGGTATCTCTGAAATGATGAAACTTGCAATTCGATTCTAATTTAGTGAAGGAATT
The DNA here is from genome assembly GCA_964026355.1 of Pseudorhiza aurosa. Classification (NCBI taxonomy): domain Eukaryota; kingdom Metazoa; phylum Cnidaria; class Scyphozoa; order Rhizostomeae; family Lychnorhizidae; genus Pseudorhiza; species Pseudorhiza aurosa. The sequence continues at coordinate 2,593,393 of OZ032115.1, read as the reverse complement.
AATCATAATTAGTATCATCATCGCAATCATCGTCGTAATAATCATCATCATCATTATCATCATCACAATTATCATCGTCATCACCATCATCGTCTTAATCGCCATCACCATAATCACCATCACCACCATAATTATCAAAAACATCATCATAATAATCACAATAACAATAGTAATTATTGTTATCATTAAAAACCAGAAAGATAAATTTGTATGTTAATTGACATGGCAGTACCATCTGACCGTGACACATCCGTTAAAGTAGCAGAGAAACTCTCCAAGTATAAAGATCTGGACATGGAGATTGCAAGAATGTGGGGAATGAAGACGAAAATGGTGCCAGTTGTCATCGGGCAAAGGGCGTACAGGGGAAAATGCCCCAAAACTGAAACTTTCAGAAGAGATCCTGGTTGACATGGAACCTTGGCTCTATCTAAAGAGCGCTGTAGCTTCTTTGACAATCTTCCTCCACAGAAAGATTGACGATAAATCCTTGTATTCATATGGAATGATACACGCAGTCTTGCCTCCATAACTGCTATTCGAAGATGATTCCTCAGAATGCGTTGTTCTTAATAGTATGATTCAAAACATTTCAAGGCTGAAGGAAAACTAGAAAAAATATGTTTTTAATTCACAAGGGGATTAATGAATAGTGGAGCAGTGCTAGCACTGAAACTTACATTATGGCCGATTTAAAATCTCATATCGGCCTTTTCGTCTTCATTCATTCTTTGGTGATATTCTGAAAAACGAGTGACCAGCCATAAGTCATCTGTAATACGTTAATCTTTCCGGATAATACCCAGATTTAATGCCCAACCTAAGATTCTTTTGTCGAAGAATTGTTTTGGGGAAGACCTTAGTGCATTATGCTAGGCTATTGACATTAGCTTTATCTGCATACGAACATTCTTGACCAAATATCTACTTCTGTAAACATGTAATCAAAATTCGATCCCCGAGGATCAAGTGGTCGCTCAAGCGATAGCTGGCCAATGGAGAACCAACAAGGGGTAGCTGATGGTAATCTCAACTCAAAATCTAGCTGGGAAAATTTTGCGGTACTATGTAACCACCTTACTGCTTCTCATCCCGATTGGTATGAAGTTTCATTATTTTTGGTAAATTCATGTGCTGGATGTTATTTGAATCAATCTCTTGATGAGGAAATCTTTATTGAGAAGAGAGCGAAAGGAAGATGCAAGGACAAGGTCTGGTCTTGATTAAATACATTCCTGTGATTGGATATGGTCAACGCATTAATTGCTGTCTTTTGAGAAGGAGAATCTTCAAACCAGAAGTTGCCAGTAGGGGCATCAACAGAGACAAGCGCAATGCATGAATACGCAGCTCAAGAAGAAACAAGTCGTCGAAAACATAATCAAAGACCGATTTGTTAGAAGTATAGTTCTTTGCACAAAGTTTTTGGTCATAAGAGCCAAACTCAATCCTGGTATGACTTTCCAATCAACGAATTGCTCAACGTGATTACTCATGTCTGTTTCGAGTCAGGAATGATAAAATCAACAATAATAATAATGAAAAATATTAAAATAATAATGAAATGAATTTATGTTGTACCATTTATCCATGAATCTTAAATGCTAAGAAATGCTAATAATGAAGTTACGATAACAAGGATAGCAACAGCAATAATGAAAAGCCATTCTCATAAATGATGTCTACAGTAATAAACGGTTAAAAAAGTGTAAAGATTTACAGTATAAAGATTTATGAATGACTACCACTCTCAAAAAGGGGCGTGGTAGTCCAGCCTTACTGCTCTCAACAATGCTACATCTTCAGAATGTTTAAAGTTTTGGATTAGTCATAATAAGAATAGCAATGATAATAAAACTAGCAATAATCATAATAATAAGTTGAATTATAGACACATCCATAAGAACAGCTAATGCCAGATTATAGAGTTGACTGTCCTATACGATACAAGGGTTAATGGGAAAGAACGATAAAATGTATTGCAATGTATTGCATCATCTGAGACAGCTTTGGAGCAAGAAAGTGAATGCACATCCATAACTGATTAAGGTGCTTGGAACAATACTGGTATCATTGCCAAGAAGACTGAAGGAGATTGAGATAGCTACCAGGGTAAAAGAATCGCAAAAGACCATGCTACTGCTCTCAACCAAAGGTAATTCCGATAAATGTTGGAGGTTCGACGAAACTCGTTATTGCCAGAGCTCACAATCCACTGCGACAGTATGCTGTTACATGATGTGCGAAATGTACATGGGTTGAGAATTTAATAAAATGACTTGGTTGAGACGTCTGCATGGCAACGTAGTCTTTGTTTCATCTAGGATATTATAATGAAGAATGGCTGATGGGAACCTCAACATAATTTGACATTGCCTTAAACATTAGCCCATCTCTAAACATGAAAGTAGCCCTGAGCTCTAGCCTAACCCTGGCCCTTAACCTTGCCCCACGATTTAACCTTGACCTTTAACCTTGTCCTGACCTTTAAACTTGTCCTAAGCTTTAACCTCGCGCTGAATTTTAGCATAATCTTGACCCTAGCAATGACACGAAATGAGCCTAATTCTACCCGTCGCGAGTAGCAGCAATAGTTCTCATTCCAATCCTGCTCCTTAACTCGGTCCTTTCATAGCAAAAAGCCCACACCTGACCAATCAGAAAACATTTTGTGATAGGGCAGCTTCAGTGCCTCTTGTTGGCCTCAGCTTGAGCCAGCCTCAATTCAAATGATCTGATGCTCCCATAGAAGTAAAGGTATCAACAGAATTGCGGTGTGTGATCACTAATCACTTACTCTTTGATCCACCATAATCAGCTTCGTGGTATAACTGTCCCATCAGAAAGACATGCGGCATCATATTTGCTATAACTTGTTTTGACATTCATAAACTGATTAGGCATTGAGGAAATGTGGCCTTTTTACTGATAAAACCGACTCTAATGCTGATGAAAATAGGAAACCAGACATCATAAGAGCAGCTCAATAGAATAATTGTATTTGCTGCATCTGCAGAAAGTATAATTAAAAGCCACGACACCAGAGGTAAATGGCTTCCGTCAGTTCATAACAAGAAAATCAAATCTCACATGTCAAAATAAGGCTCAAATGCTTGCTCTGTGTCAGCTTTGTCATCCCTGTTTGTCAGCAAGGAATCAGAGCTTGTCGAGAGAATATTTCTACTCCTTAAGTTCATGTCTTCTCGCAGCCTCTCATAGCCGGTACAACAAAAACTCTCTGGAGAGGGCTTGAATAAAATAGGAATAGATGAAAAATGTCTGACAGCGTAACTGAGTAAGCGTGGAAGTGAGTGAAAGAGTGAATGAGGGTATGTAAGGGCGGATAAATTAACAAGTTAACGAAGAGATAAACGAAAGAGCGATTGGTTATATCAAAGAATAGCTGAATGAACTTTTTTTCATCGAATCTTTCCCTCAAATGTGCTTTGAGCGAAAGTGGTTACAGAATCGGTTACGAGCCGACAAAAACGAGTCGAAATCACTTTTGGCGGTCGATATCCAGGGACACCAACGTGGAGGTTTCTGCATTGTCCCCGATACACGAATTAATATACAAGGGAGTGAAATATTGCTTCTAAAAGCAATGGTATGAATAGTGAAATGATGAGCAAGACAATGAAAGAGTGAATGAGGATACGAAAGAAGAAATGCATGCATCAATAAACGAGTGAAATGCTTTAAAGTAAGTAAAAGAATGCAACAAACCATTGCTATGAATCAATTGACAAGTCTATCAAACAAATAAATCATTTGAGCAATCAGTTTATCAATCAATTTACAAGTCTATCGAACAAAGAAATCATTTGAGCAATCAGTTTATCAATCAAGGAATCAATGAATAAATAAAGTGGTATTTCGACCAATCAATCAATCAATCAATAATCAAGACCGTCATTGAATTCACTCATCAATCAATCAAACAATCAATCAATCAATCAATGATCAATCAAAATTTGTGAATGAAGGGGAAATCACTATAATTACCATAATGGGAGTTATGCTGCACGGCGTCAGTTAAATTATACTTTGTTATGAATTTGTTTGTCAAAGAAAAAAAACGAAGAGATCAAAGAAATAGGATATCAATGCTGGCCTGCGATTCTGTAAAAGTGAAACTCAGAATCACCTTTCGTATCGTCATCATCAGTTAGATATCTCAGCAGTTGTTGGTAACAAATTGCTGGAGAGATATTCTAGCTAGCAAACAAACCTTTCAGCTTCTGGTTTTTCACTCTGTCAGATAAGAGATAGACAGACGTGGATCTGCATAGATTTTCAAGATTAGAAAAGAGACGATTAGCGAGATTTATTGAAGTTTTTTGAATACATCAATCTGCAGTGTTATCTACATTGCACGCATTCTTTATGGGAATCGATTGCTACATATAGTGGAGTTTCTATCAAGTCGGATTCTCTCAAATCATGTCTGCACAGCACGAACCCGATGGGAGAGTTGTCCTGGTTTATCCGAATGATTTCGTGAATCAAACTCAAAGAACCATGACGAGACAGAGTGGAAAAAGCTCCTTGCATACAAAGATCATCGAACACAAAAATGGATAATCTTACACAGATTAGTCCCTGCCTCATAGATGTTAGGTCTGATGCAATCTCTCAAAAATTTCTGCATTTCACTCTCTACAGCCTGCAAGTTTTCCAGAAATACTGTAGGATCAAATTCTTCAACTCGTAACGCTTATCAACCAGATTTTAAAACGTGGTCTCGTTTTGTTACGTGGCGGAATTTTCATAATTTTGAGGCTTCGACTTATTCGAACGAAACACGGAGTATTTTCTGTATCGGTCAAGAACTATTGTGGAAATGAAAGTGGCCTATGTCACTAGTTCGAAGGTGCTGCTCTCCCTAAGTAGAATTAGAAATCTTAGGGCACTTTTTCACTCAAAGCGAGTACTTGGATAATACCTGTGATGATTGGTAACCACGATTATGAAGGAAATAAGTGTGGACATGTCCTTATCAACTGCAGTCATTGTCATCCTTGATAATGCTCTCTGTTTAAAAATTTCTGACAGACTTCCTGTCACCATGATTGAAAATGTCCAGTACTTTTGAAGCATACGTGCAGATATCTGCTTTTATTTTCTTGTAAGGCAACCGCTCATTGGTGCTGCGGTCAATGTTTCGAGTCTCACGTCCAGCTTCATTTTCCTTTAAGTGAGGAGAGTTGCTAGCTCTCTGTGATTCAAGGTTTTGGAATTGCGAAATGTGTTACAGTGAGATGAAGGACCAGGACACTGTTCGATAAGCAGTCTACAATCTACAATGTCAGTATCCAAAAGGCTTAGTCCATGACGAAGATACACTATACTTACAGTGCAACACACCCATTTTACTTTTAACTACTTATAACTACACACGATATTGGTTCATTAGCAGTTTTGGCACAAGGGAACTTGGTCGATATATTTTACTTGGACTGCTTTACGGTTGAGTGATGTGACAGGTATGACGGACTAATATTATCAGTGATCTCGCGTAGCTATTCCGAGTCCTTGAATCGATTCTTCAGATGTTAAATGGGATGGATACATTTCTTTGTAGCTCTCCCTAACTAGAAGATCATCGGATGGGTTATGTTCAGTGAATGAGAACTAAGTAAAATAGCCTCTATGAAACCAAAGGAAAGCCTTTTATCACAGCATCTCTTATCGATTCTGTCTTGGTTTGCAACGGTTAGACATGAATGACGAGAGATTCCATGAAACCGTAGCACAGACGCATTGATTCCAATGGCTAATGTTATCCTGAGGTTAACAATCACTGTTTGCAAAAAAATTAATCGTCAAGAAACCATGGAAGCAGTGAGACATGGTGAAGATGCTAATCAGGCTTCAGCAAGATGTCTGACGAGAGAGGACTTTTGTAGCCCGTTTCAACTTGGAATCTAAAAGCGATTGACAGATGCAACCCAACGGAACAGTACATAACACATCACATCCAACCTGTTGAATAACGTCTTACTTTTGTTCTTTTTTCATCTACATTTGTCCCCTTTTGAAAAAACAGCGATGTTAAGTCCCACATACCTTTGCTCCTTGTTTGTTTGATTTGCAAGAGATTGAGAATCATGACATTGAAGGTGGGCACTAAATTACCGTGAGTCCCTTGCAACTGTGAATGGCATAGGTGACCCGTTGTTGTACACTACTGGCCAAAATTAAGTTGCCACTCCGGCTCTAAGAAATGTTTCAAATCAGAACAGTTTTGGAACAAAACAATCACTGTATCAACCTACTCGTTTCATTTTTGTATATCAACATGGCAGTCTATGCACTATCTAAAGAAATTCGTTCCAGCTCAAGATTGATTCTTCATTGCTTGTAATGCCACAAAAATGCTCAAAAACGAAAATAAGCCTGTTTTCCAATTTTTTCTTAGGTGGCTACATAATTTTGGCCAGTAATGCACTTAAGATTTGTGACTTGTTTCGGTAAAAACGAACCTTGTCCGTGAAATACGGTGACAAGCTAATTACTGAATTAGGGCGTCAGGAACAGCTTGTTAGATATGTGCCAAACCTGAGCTCGGCATTGTGAGGCAGGGGGCCAGTTCCTTTCCTGAAAGCATTCCCCCCTACTTCACACTATGCTACACTACTCCTTTTGCTGGGTGCAAAGTTAGATGGCATCCAAATCCGTCATCAAAAGTGAGAATAACAGACTCATCAACTCTCCATTAGTATTTTAACCACTTAATAAAAAACAATTCACACACGACAAAAGACTCCAAAAATTGTCATCAGGAAAAGCAGAAAACTGGCGGCAATGCTCTGTCATTTTTCTCAAATGCTCTGTTATTTTTCTCAAATGCTTTGATGTTTCTCTCAAATACTTTGATATTTCCTTAAGAAGAGGTAGATGGACGCAGTGAGGGAGGACATTCGCGACTGGGAAAAGTAGAGTATCAGTACATTAAACAGTTTTGTTGGTTAACTGCAAAATTTAAGCTATGTGGATTTGATGGATACGGTATTTTAGCTCCCCTTAGCTGGGGATGAGTGCTGTCATAGTAAGTGCTATGTGGGAATTCTTTCGCCTGTTGAAGCAAGCTGAGTGTGAATGCTGCTCTTGCTGAGATTATTCCCATCTTCACATTTTGCAGTGGCCAAGCTAGTTTCTTTGATTTGTTCCAGCAAAATGCTATGGCCAAGCTCGGTACTGGCGTTAAAGGTTCAAGTTAAAGGAAATTTGCTATCCTACGATCTCTGGAAAACAAGCAAGAATAAACTTTATCGGTTCAAAATGCTCGATACATTCATCCATTTGGTTATCAATTATTCCAATCAAAACCAAGATATTCCTTCAAGCAAACCGCTCATTATTGGAATCCCCGTGTGATTATATTTAGTCATGGTAAGTGTATCGGTCAAAGTTGTTTTGGAAATTCTCGTAACAGTAACCGCCGACCTTTCTCATTTTCAGCGTCGTTAGAGAACTTTGCATAATCCAATATCATGCGCTTATTGCATGTATGAAATAGCTGAATATTCCTGGCAAATCCGATCTTCATTTTGCTCTCATGGCATACAGTGATCTAAGAAGGGATGGTTTATGGGAAGTTGACCAAATGTCCACGATGGATGGCAGAAAATTCCGTTTAGGCCTGTGGAGTTTCTAATGTGCATCGATTAGTGATTTGAAAACATTATGACAATCACTAAGCATAGCATTCCACCAATACCTGGCTTAATGAACACAAGTCGAAGCGCGCGATTGACACTTACTGCTATGAAGGTAGCATTGTACACAGTTGGTCGCGAGGCAGATTCCGGGTAGAAAATTTCCCATTGAGATCATCAATCAATTTTGATAGCTTCCAACCAGAGTGCTTCGATGATCTTTGCTGCATTGGAAGACAGCGATTTCGTCGAACATCAAAACGTCTGAAAAGTGAAACCAAAAAAGCAAACTTTATCTTTCTCAAGAAGAAGCTGATTCTAAGTCAGTATTCATTTTGCTCCAGCTAGACTTTCCAAATGGATTGAAACACTTGCTTTTAAAGTAATCTCAGACTTCCAAGCATTTCTTCAGACTAAAATTATGCAACAACATATAATTTCTTCATTAGATCTAAACTACTAGCAGTTTGTTGGCCAGCTTGCTTGTTTTTAGAGAAAACTGACATTTTCAGAGCTGCTCCTCTTTTAAAGTACAATTGAATTACAGATTATACCATAACATGGACATTGGTTGAGTTTAAGATGAAAATATCCAGTCAATGTCAAAAACAACGTCAAAAAGGATTCCAAAATTGAGTAGGGGGCAAAGCTAAACAGGAGTACCTCTTTACGCCTAAACTAAACACTACAAATGGCACTTCCTGGACAAATTGATCCCCCGGGCTCGACAGCTTTCTAAACAGAGAGGGTCATGAAAGCTTTTGGCACAAAAAGGAATGTTCATAGACCATGTTGGTGATGTGAACTTAAAGTTCTTCAACAAAAGCTTTGATTTTCCTTCATTTCTGTCGAATTTCTATATCATTAAGCAGAAATTTGATTTCAGAGCCAGAGAAAGGTTCAATCAGAATAATTCTATTACAGCCATCAGAAAGCCAATGATAATGCAGTTAAAAGATCGAACAAATTGAGATTAGAACTTAGCACAGAAAACTGTCAACAAAAGTCACGGTTCAGGGAATTGACACAGGAGACTTGTCCACTCTGTCCATTTAGCACGAGTGGAAAGGTAGAGAATTAAGGAGTGAGGCGTATACCCACACAATTCATCGAGGTGGGAGCATTCCATCTGGTTGATCTTCGTTCTGCTCCTCTTGGCAACTAGAGTCGAGATATGTGTCATAAATCCTCTTGATGGTGAATGGAGATTTCGCATACCTAAGGACAGGAAGCCCTCATTATCTTTAAGCAGATTAGGAACCGCGTAAATAGCGGGAATTCCCATGGTTTCAATCGCATGGTAAACGTCACTCTTGGCAATTATCCGACGTGGAAGCATCAAGTAGGGAAATCCCTGACTTTGGATGCAAGAGAATTTCCTTTGACGCAACATTACAAGCCAGCAACATAGAGCAAACTATCATCGATGGGTTAAGGCCTTGAGTGAAACCTCAGGGCTGTCGGCTCTTGCTCATGGAAGGATTTATCAGCGCGCCAAGACAAGCGGTAATGTGTGACACAAGCTCCTTCGATCAAGGTACCTCGTGAATCAAGGAGAGTCTTGGGCCACCCATCCGCACCGTGAATAATGGATGCTGTAGATTTTAAGTGCTGTAGATTTTAAGAATAGCAACAATCATTAGATCTAGATTTACCGCAATTTGACAAGATTATACTTTAATCTTAATGCTAATGTTGTTTTGATACCAGTCTCATATTGCTTTGATTCTCCTAGTGTTGCTTATAGTATATCAAATTAGCGAAATCTGAGATGAAGTGTGGTGATGGCCCTTTGCCACCCGTGGACTCTTGAGCAAGAGAAATTACCAGCGTTTCTAGTACCCTCATCAAGTGTTAACAAAGAAAGTGTCAAAATTCGAACTTAATCGATCTGACGATCTTTATCGCAGGTAGGTTTGACTCAAGTCGTTTATCTGCTGGAAATTTGCGAAAATCCAAAGCTGAAAGTCGAACGGGACAGCTAGACGAATTTTGCTTCTCTATAGAAAGTTTTGCAGAAGCATTGAAAGCTCAGTTTAGGAATGTATTTGGTGTGCAAGAAGCTTGTGGGAGGACCTGCCTAGGAATCTCATAGTTCCAGGCTCGATACCAGTCCTCGCCCGCTAATTCTATAAGTAACAAAGTTCGATTACGCCACATTCTGTGACAAATCATCTGGGTACTGCTGGTAGGTGTGTCGCTGTCCCTCAGCAAAATAAGAACTTCCCTGGTCTAGGGACAACGAAAAGGGGATAGTCTCTTTCGCTGCTGGGCTGAGATCTACATTAGGCCTCTCCGATTGATTCTAGTGCGAAGAAGCCATTGCTTGAGTCGTGCGAAAACTTGCATGTTTCAATCAAATCTATTGAGGTGATATGGAGAGTCTTGGGGGAAAATATCTTGCTCAACACCACCAGAATTGTTGCTTAAAGCTGTTCGCCAGAAGTGGAAATTCAACATCAGCGAGTAAGCCGAAGGTATTTAAGTTCGAAGGATCAGTCTTCTTGCACGACAATTTGATTCGTGTCACTGCGCTTATGGAACGCAATGAAATATTTGTTGTAAAATGAAGAGAACACTGATTGCGATTGCTAAAAGGGGGACAAAAGCTACAATCAGTCACTGGTGATCAGTCAAAAGAACGGATAGAAGGAAACCAAGGCGGTGTAAACACAATTTGCCTTTGAGCCTGGAAAAGTTCTTAGACTCTTATCTGATCCAAGGGAAATCGTGGCGAAGCTTTTTAATATCCGAAGGCAAACCTGGCAAAAGTAAGCCCATTCTATCACTGGCTTTATCTTGCCCATACGTATATCAACCCCTTTCTTTGCGTAGTGCTTTGCCCTCGGACGGAAACCCTCTTGTGCGAGCACCTATTTCTTCCTCTTGATATTCACTGACTTTGAAATTTCCAGCTTTTAAGTGTAATCTTGGCCGTGGGAGATTTGCTGCTTACTCGAGATCCATCGGGTCATTCCAGACTACTAATTCTACAATGCAAGTATGACAATGAATAGTGATAGGATTGATGCGAGTGATAACAGTGATTGGAGTGATCGGAATGAAATCAGCATAGCATTCACATAGCCATCAAAGACTTTGTATATCTCTGCGATCGTTCAAAATAATGAATGATTACATCATTACGATCAAAGTGGATAACAATAGAAGATGGCAGGAGATGGCTGATTCTGATACAAAGGAATATGTTTACGATGATTTCCTATTAAAAAATGCCAAGCTTGCCAACCCAATCAGGCATCCGATCAATACAGCAGCTATGGAAGAGAGAGTAATTAGCTTTAAAATCCAATATAAATTGACGATTATGGGCGAACGCTTCTGCAATGTATTCAATGTAACCAACTGTATTATAACGGCGTAATCCCGTTTCTGGCTGACCACCCAGAAAATTCCGAGCGAATCTATGAATCGCTGAGAAACTCAAGGCAAATTCGCAATCTCTTTGACAAAATGGTAATAATTCAATCAATAAAAAGGCGACAGATTCATTTAAATCTATTTCTTCGAATGAAATTGAGGCTTACACGAGTCGCGTCACGTGTTTTCATTGAATGGATTTTCATCATTCAGGATTACGAAGCAACGAACTAGTAATTGGCTCGAAACGAGGTCGATGTGATTGAATGAGCTCGTTTGTCTGTCCGTATCTTCACCCATTAAGATCAATTACGGACAGCGCGATGCAAGCTGAAGATATTCACACATACAGAGCAACTCATCCACTGTTCAGACCGTTACTGTAATCTACACAATTAAGAAATTGTCAAACGCTTTTCTCAGTTGACCGTTAAAAGGTGCCCATCACAATATCAATCAAGGCGCAGAAAAAAAAGGGGGGGGGGGGAATTCTGCAGCGCTGGCAACAAATTGTAAAACGATGCAGGGAAATCACGGGGTTTAAATTGGCAGTTATGAGGTGCTAACAACTCAAGGAATATTTTGGCTGAATAATTCTGTCCATCCTCTTCAAAGCTTTTCCATGTCCTTTCAAATGATGTTTCGTTACTTTGGGGCATAAAGGCAACGCATTTGGTTTCAGTAAATCAGTCTTGCTCTCAGTGGAAAGAAGGAAAATGTTCTAAGAGATTTTTTGAATTTGTATGGTGAGGAAAATTCGGCAAATTGAATTCAACCATGTTGTTTTTACCGTTTTAATATTGCAGAGCAAACTGAAGTTGGGAATTCAACGTTTCCTTTAAAACCTACATTGAAAAACATAAAAACAATACGAAGAAAGAAATTCTCAACTTCTTAAGCATCAAATTCGATGCATTTGCCTCTTATATCTCAAACTTTTCACTTTTTAAGAGATTGCCGGTTGAAAAACGACATTTACAAAAAATCAGCAAAGTTTTAACTTATTTTTAACCTGATGCAAATGTTTAGATAGATAGATAGATAGATAGATAGATAGATAGATAGATAGATAGATAGATAGATAGATAGATAGATAGATAGGCATAGGTAGACAGATAGGCATAGATAGATAGATAGGCATAGATGGATAGATAGGCATGATAGATAGATAGATAGATAGATAGATAGATAGATAGATAGATAGATAGATAGATAGATAGATAGATAGATAGATAGATAGATAGATAGGCATAGATAGACAGATAGAGAGATAAATAGATAGATAGATAGATAGGTAGGCATAGATAGATAGATAGGCATAGATAGATAGATAGGCATAGATAGATAGATAGGCATAGATAGATAGATAGATAGGCATAGATAGATAGATAGGTAGATAGGCATAGATGGATAGATAGGCATAGATAGATAGGTAGGCATAGAAAGATAGATAGATAGGCATAGATGGATAGATAGGCATAGATAGATAGATAGATAGATAGATAGATAGATAGATAGATAGATAGATAGGCATAGATAGGCATAGATTTATAGATAGATAGATAGATAGATAGATAGATAGATAGATAGATAGATAGATAGATAGATGGATAGATAGATAGATAGATAGATAGATTGATAGATAGATAGATAGATAAATAGATAGATAGATAAATAGATACATAGATAGATAGATAGATCAATAGATAGATAGATAGATAGATAGATAGATAGATAGATAGATAGATAGATAGATCAATAGATAGATAGATCGATAGATAGATAGATAGATAGATAGCCATAGATAGCCATAGATAGCCATAGATAGATAGATAGATAGATAGATAGATAGATAGATAGAGAGATAGATAGATAGATAGATAGATAGATAGATAGATAGATAGATAGATAGATAGATAGGCATAGATAGATAGGCATAGATAGATAGGCATAGATAGATAGGCATAGATAGATAGATAGATAGATAGATAGATAGATAGATAGATAGATAGATAGATAGATAGATAGATAGATAGATACATAGATAGATAGATAGATAGATAGATAGATAGATAGATAGATAGATAGGATAGATAGATAGATAGATAGGCATATATAGATAGATAGGCATGGATAGATAGACAGATAGATAGATCGATAGAAAACTTGATCTGATTTCTCTCTTCTCTTAGCCTTTCGCATTCTTCTTTCTTTCTCTGTTGGGACTTTGTGTAGGCCACCACGGCCTTTCCCCAAGATTACTCAGTAAAAAAAAGATCGATAGACAGATAGATATGCGTTGCATACTCGATTTCGAGCGTAGCAGAAACCAGAGACAGGGCTCTGGGCTCTAGGTTTTTTCTAGGGAAGTGGATTTCATGAGGTGGTTTTCCGTTGCATTCCTCGTCAATTGTGCTTTAATTGCACCGCAAGGAGGAATCGAACTCAAATACCCCTGCGTCATGAGTCCGCATGCACTACACCACGGCACCACAGATGCAAATATTGACGTTATTCGTAATGCTTTGTATCATTCACGAGATTGAGTAATATGCGTCCCAGAGTTGCAGCAGATTTTTGCAGCTGGATGCAATACCAAGCATTAATAAAAATCACTGCTATTATTTTTACACTATTCAATATTATAATATCTTAACCAAAATCTCCTCCATCATTATCCGTACCACTTATTACATCTTTTGCTCAAGAAACAAACAATGGACAAACCTGGAACTTCTTCCTTATTAGTTTATATTTACTTAATGATAAATTAATTTTTTCTACATTATTATTCCTGTTAGTCCCTGTAAACCAGCCAAAAACAAGTTACCTTTTAATGAGATTTGTATTCGCAACATTTTCAGTATTTGATAAAAGAATGAAGTTTGAAAAAAGCATCATTGATACCATTACCATTGCTACTGCCATCATTATGACAATTGTTTTAGAAAGCTCCGATTCATGACTATCATTGGTAACGAAGTGCTGACAAGGATTACCCTTAATAAATATTTTATCATCATTATTATTATTTTGAATCTCCATTTACATTTTCCTTACGCCTGTGATCAAAGACACTTCGTATTCGGTCAGCGGCCATTCGTGTTGTCGCGAGACAATTAATCATAACGATGTAGTTGCTTGCTGCCCAAAGTCCATGCGTCCTTAGGCTGCTAAACTCGCTAAGGTGGATGCAATGTGTTAAGCGAGGCTCAGTTGGTTCGCACCCGCCTGTCGCTTTTAGATTCCAGGTTGACTTTAACAGGCATTGATGCGAGAATCACAAACCCAGTGAAACTCTTTCAGAAGCTTATCAAGAGATTTTGACATGGACAACAACTGTGTCTAAGCACATGTGGGTATTTTTGGGGCACTCAAAGATAACAGTCATTCAAATGATGGCAAAGCACCAACATATGGCTGAAGTGCCTTCCCCTGCCAAAAATAGGACTGAGCCGGGAAAAGACGTAGGAAATAGTAATTGAAGTTGCATACACTAGAGATGAGCAAGATATTGGTGGAGGGCACCTTAACCAGCCTGAATCCAAAAACCATAGCAGGTCGGACGCGTACGGGATGAAGCAAATCAATCGGAAATTACCGTAAAAAGTTATCCTGCAATATATTGAATTTCATGTAAAATTTATTGAATACATTTGGTTACAAAGCGTAGCAAGGTTTGTTTGCAACAAGTTGAGGTATTTCTTAAGGCGGCTGCTTCCGGAACGACTGACGTCGACCACTCTACAATTCACGGAGATTTAATTGCATCGGGTAACTCTCGTCCAATGCTATGAACTATGAAATTTTAGAGGGGATAGTCGGCTTGAGATACGGTTGATTGTTGTCGGCGGCACACAGCTACGATTCGGGAAAGACGCACGAGCCAGAAGTACTCCTCGTCCCGATCTTTGGCATCAATAGCACTTCCTACAGTAGCATCGGATCGCGGTTATGATAGGTATTCGTCGCGTCCTGCCAGCGATATGACAAACCAAGGAAGCATTTACAGACGCCACTAAGGTCGGCTGACAACAATGACAGTTGGGTTCAAGACTAGCTCGATCTATACGAGAGATCGTATCCGACCTACAGTATCCTTTACAACCATAGACGACGGGGAGTCTGCCCTCAATGCGACACCTAGAGTCCTGTAGGTTTACCGGAAGTAGTGGCCTTAACTGACATGCTTTAATACCGGAAGTTGTAGTCCTCCTCATCTGGTAGCAATTCAAGGAAGTTAGAAGGCAAATCAAAGCGAAGTAGATCTTCAGGTACATCATTCCAATCCTGCAACAGAAAACCAGGTCATTATTACTTCGCAAATTTTGAGTCGGAATGATAAATCAAAATTACACTAACTGCATCAATGTCTTCGCTGCCCGATAAGAGCAGTGTTTTAAAACTTCACTGAAAAAAATTCAAACGAACTCAAAAAAACGACGCGCCCTTCCTAAAAATTCTACAAAATTATAAGCACAACACATACTAGCATTTGGGATTGATCAATTGGTCACTGCAAGTGGAACTCAAAAAATACCATCGTGGCGAATTCCTCAAAGCTAAGCGAGGACGCCGAGCAGACAGTTGTGAAGTCTTGCGTTTGACCTGATGCGAGAGGGACAAAACAGTTCCAAAGCCACTGGATTTCTGCTGCGGTTTCAAAGCTACAACTATTTTACGGAAATTCCTACAACTTGATTGAGCAATGTTGTGGGTTTTTAACAACTAGAAGCATGACTGGTTTAATCTAAAATTGGCTGACCTTAGAGCAGAGATGCTTTCAGCTTGGATGGACATTGGCCTACTCTATTTCTGGAGGCTACCAAAATCAAAGTCGCGGAAATCATGAAAGGGATGATGGGTCAGGCCGGTCGATACGCGATTCTTCTGGATATGGCTGGAAGGAGGAAGCTAAATGACTTCAGCACGTATCAAGAAGACCCGGAACTTTGGCTCGGGGAGTCATGCACGGCTCGGAGGGCAGCAGAGACAGATCCAGAAATACCTGGCTGAAGTATAAGGTAGTGTTCACAGGGAGATGTGCAGTGTTCTGTTTGGGGGGGGGGGTTGGAGATCGGGAGGGGCAGAATACCATAGACTTTTCAAATAGCCACGACGGTAGTACAACGTCTCAACATGAGTGACCTGACCTGACCTGACCTGACCTGACCTGACCTGACCTGACCTGACCAAACTGACACGATTCCTTAAAACATCTGCAGGCCTTCCGCATTATGTTTGCTTACAGTTGGATTCACATTCTCACTATAATATGGAGTCGCTTGAAACTGAGTTTATAACTAGCTTCATAAATGATAAGATCAGAGGCAAATACGATCAAATGGAAAAACATATCTTGTCCTAATCAGATCTGCTTTTATCTCCACATATGCAGAAAACGCACGTTATAAGGAGGACTCGTGAAGAAACAGAATATGAATGCACCCAGAGTGACACTGGTTTAAAGAAAACAAGTCGCACTTTGCTACGAGCAGGACAGGATGCATTGTCAACTGCGAAAGAGATTTTGGCGGAAATTAGAGTCAGCTGGTCGACAAACAGAAATAGAATTGAAAATAATGTGAGGAGAAATGCTAGGCGTTTGCTGCCATAATTCAAAAGGCAGGCTTGTGAAAACGGATGAAAAGAGAAAATCCATTTACAAAAAGTCTTACAGCGATTGTTTTTCCAACTCTAAAAAGCCTGCTATGGACAATGAGTTTCTCCACTGGCGATATAGAGCTTTTTCTAGTAGATAACGGGCTTAGTTTATACCATGCATTGTCTTGATTAGCGAGTATCTTAGAGGAGCGATTAATTGCCACTTTCACAACAAGATGGCTCGCTGGCATGCACAGCTTGTCAAGGACAACCACAGCTTCAATTTGAGAACGTAAAGCAGATTGTTTGGAAAACGGAGTAAGTAGGCGTAAGAGGGCAGACGGTTCAGTTTCCCACACTGATTTATCACATCAAGTTGCTAATGAGCACAATGCAGGCATTCATGACTGTCAAACAAGCGAGGTATCAATTGAAAATGCAAAGAAATGGCACCCCTGCTAGGTTAACCGGGCCGTGCAGTTCGAAGCCCACACATACGACAAACAAAGTGATACGGTAGGAGATCTTAATCTACTGGACAGCAAATGCTGACACGGAGAAAGGCAATTTGTTTTAATGCAGATTAAGTTGTACCTGCCAATGCAGCATTGAATCGAGGTATCTTAATGTAAACATCGATGAGCAATGACTTTCTTGTCTACATGGACTTCACCACCCACTAATTGAAGCAACATATCAGAAATGCAAATGGATTTCTGTGCTCTTAATCAAGCACAAAACTTCCTCTTGTAAACAGAAATGTTTGAAACGTCCAACTTTCTTCGTGCCAAGCAAATGCTTTAAGAATTGGCCGCTAAAGTCTCACCGATAAGGACTGATAAGGACCCACATTTTGGCACTAGGGGTAACACAGTGGAAATGAGTGCAACCATTTCATTTATCTGAGATGAGAAATCTTTACGTGCGTTCTACCTAGCAGCGAAAGTAGATTTTAGGACATTGAGTCTCTGCTTAAACGCAAGTGTCTTGATCATTCCTGTCAATTTTTGGTGATATAAAAGTTAATACATCTGCCTTCAACTAGAAGCATAACTTAGGCAGAAGTATCCGCTCGAAACTTAAGGTATATTGCAGGGTATTACCTGCAGTTCTCAGCCTACTTGACAACGCAGATTTCCGCGTCATTTATCAATCAATCAATACATATGTGTGTGTGTGTGTGTGTGTGTGGTGTGTGTGTGGTGTGTGAGTGTGTGTGTGTGTGTGTGTGTGTGTGTGTGTGTGTGTGTGTGTGTGTGTGTGTGTGTGTGTGTGTGTGTGTGTGTATGTGTGTGTGTGTGTGTGTATGTGTGTGTGTGTGACTGTGTGACTGTGTGACTGTGTGACTGTGTGTGTGTGTGTGTGTGTGTGTGTGTGTGTGTGTGTGTGTGTGTGTGTGTGTGTGTGTGTGTGTGTGTATGTGTGTGTGTGTATGGATGTGTGTATGTGTGTATGTAGTGTGCGCGTGTGTGCTTTTGAGTGTGGGTGTGGGTGTGTGTCATGATTTACCATTTTAGTCAAGCGACATTCCAGTTTAGTCTTAGAACGAAAACTGACGCAAGTTTACGGTATTGCATAACGAGGATAACATTTGCGACGACATCAAGAATCTTAACGCAACCGGAACCATAATCATTACACATCTGTAAATTGCTCCAACCGTTCCCTCAAGAAACTTACCAGATATCTTTAATCATACTATCGTGTAGTCTAGTGGGAGATCTTGCGTAGCCATGGGTTCTATAAGTGGCCTGATATCAAAACCGAATCAGGAACTGTGACAATTGATCGCTTGATTATGATCATTACTACAAAGCGCCATTCCCAATTTCAAATTAGCTTTCTAATTGTACTTAAGATCAGATAACGCCAAGTGTGATTACCGCCTTGTGACAACATTGCACATCCTTAGCTACCTGTGTGCTGTTTTCATTTTGTGACTTTGACTTTGACGTTTCGCATGAAACCGAAAATTCACCACAACGACGCTGTCTCTCTAGCAATCCTCCTTCACATCGTCTGACCATGAACCTGCATGCATGATTAAGGACTTTCTCCATTCCTCCCGTTGTTTCAAGTCGCTGCTAGCAAGCAATACCAGTACGACATTGGACTATGCAGGATTCAATACCTCGTTTCACATTATCTTCTTAACGAAATCAATATCTTGTCATGTTGATACTGATACTATTTCAATAGTAACTCTTCCAACTAACCCAACCCAGAGAGTGTCCTTAATAAATCATGTCGGTTTGAAATGCATTCTTTTGCGTCGACTTTGACTTAAAGTTCCGCAAAATATTTTCTACAATACTCAGCATGTATTGGTGTATTAAGTGAATTAAGTGAGCCACCTGCGTTACGGGTTCAAATAGTAATAATAATAAAAATAGTTCACGCATATTCTTACATTCTTCCAGGTTAATTCTATCGGAAAAATACAAATTTCTGCTCTCAACGAAGGACCTGTATGATAGCAAAAAAAGGAATGAAATAAAATAAAAAATAAATGATAAAGAAGCTAAAATTCAGCGTGTATTAAAAGTGTAGGCCTTAATTAGGTGTTTATTCAATCAGGTCTTTATTCATAAATCCTGCATGGTTCGTGATGAAACAATTATGGATGGGGAAGGCAGTGGGAAACTCCCCAAATAAAATCCACTTCCCATCCTGTCAGGAGAATGCAATTGAGTATTTCGTCTAGTTTTTGGACATCATTTCAACATGTACAGCAGGTCTATCAATCTCGATGATACAGAATACTTCATACCGATTTCGTAGTGATCAAGAATTCTGGAGCAACTAATATTTAACTCGACTTTAAAACTAAATTCACAATTCATGAGCGACTTCAGCAACTGACAAACTGATTAAGCACTTAAGTGATTGCTCTGGAATTCTTGTGGAACGGCCCGTAACAGATTCCGCTTTACAACCGATTTCAAACTTCGATTTTCTCTCAAGCTTTCCTTGACGAATGGCCAATTCTAACTAAGGTATCGATTTTTTTCAAATGGAAGATCGAACGTGCTTAAAAACTAACAAGGTTGACTCAAAGCACGGAGAAAGCTTGATAAAATCTTTGGGGATGGCAGACTAGAGGCAGATAACATCTTCACCAGGCGTCCGGCCTTCAGAGGCATGGCAAATGCGTAACACGAAACATTCCAATTGCGTTGCATGCATTGGAAATTAACCCCCGACAAAGGAAGGTCAAGATATAGTGCATAACAAATTATCAACAGTGATTTTTGTGTAGTTGTTATCACTGATGCAACCCTCGGTAATGCAACAGCAAGTGTGTTTACACAACATTACATCAGCATCGCTAGGTGTGCTGTGGCTGAACATGACAGAGGCACGTCACGGTGCATCTAAATACGGGGATAATGTAATCTCGCGTTACGGCTCAAACTGAAAACGATTATCCCTTCAAACGGACAATGTGGAAAGAGCTAGTCTTGCTGTAAGACGGATGACTGTCCTTCAACCAACTCAATCACGTTAATTGTAAATGGAGAAGGATGTTAATCCACCACACATTTCCTCGCTATAGTACAACGTCAAAACGTACCTCAATTCAACAAAGCAGTGGCGTTGAAACTACGCCAGAATAAACCCCAAGACCATTAAGTAACGAGAAGGGCTCTGTGTCGAAGTATTTCCTGTCAAAATATCTAAGGTTGTAGGTAGACGGCAATTATCTGGGTAGCTGCTGACGTATTTGCCATCAATTCTTCCAGACCTCTCCGAGTGACGCGGCGATAGTAAAGAGAGAAGTTTCGAATGGGGGCGAGGTGGTGGCTTCAATGAGTCATGAAAAATGTTTCATGTCAAAAGCAGGTAGTTTGACGATGGGAGATGTTATGAGACATGGTGATGGGGTGCGTCAAGAGTTAAAGGAAGCGACTACCAAACAGGGGATAGGCCTTCCACCTACGCATGAACCCGTGCAATTACATGCGGTGAGCACTAATAACAATTTATAAAATTGTCACCCTCTCCTATTTTCAAGTTTAAATGTTAACATTGACCGCAAAGATTAAGCCAAATTATGCTTTGAAGCTTAGGGCAAAATACAAATTAAATGGTCGACGAGAACACTGATTGCACCATTATTGTACAAAATACTCAGAGATAAACACGACAGTGTCCTTATTTTCAAATTGATTCCCGCGAACCTTTTACTCTACCTCCATCGCTTCCACCGCTGCTCTGTGACGTTGTGGTATTCTTTTCCGACAGCTGTTGCATCGCCCGAGATCTTATTAAACACGGTTTGAGTACGCATACGATTGTTTCGTCTGTTTTCAGTGTGTTTGAGACGTAAACCGAGCATCTTCTACCTGCGTAAACGATTTCTAATCTCGTCGTAAACTTAAGTCATAAGCCGGCCATCATCAGGCTGTCGCCTGGTTTTTGTTCTGAGGGAGACGCGAGCGAGTGGGCAGTCTGCGATTCCGTGCAGCGATTTGGAAATGACAGGCCACTTCAAGGCTGGCTTACCTACATTGAGCCCAAGACTTCAAACTACACGAAGTGACTTATCATAACCCCAAACGATTGCTGACGGCGCTTTCTAGCCTAAGACCACACTTTCACTACACTAACTACAAAACCTGAAATGTGAAATAAATGAAAATCACGGCAGAAAAAGTAGGTTACTCTTCGCTCCATGGAATGTACCTTAAGAACCGTGCATAGATAGCTTCAGCCGACGTCACTTCCGGAAGTAGCCTCGTTCCTCAGACAGCTCAGTTTCCACTTCCACTCGCTTCCCTTATCCTCACTCCTTTTGAGCCAGCCTCACTTGCCTTCTTTCAGCCTCGATTCCCCTCAGTCAGCCTCGATTCCCTTCAGTCAGCCTCTCCTTCGTAAAAAGCCAGCCTGACAAAATCATGGCATCTCTCCTCAAACTGAATTCATGCATTGAGATTCCTATGGCTTCGTTCCCATTTGAGAACCATTAACTGTAACCTTGACTCGATGTGCAATCATTAAGGATATCCTTGCTTAACTAACTAATTCAATTACGGTAATGATCATCAGAATATTTCATGCTAACTTTTCCTTTTGAGCTGAAACCACATCAGACTGCTTTCAAAAGGGTCGGAACAACGACGGTGTTATCCTGTATTTACAAGTCGTGTTTGCTAGAAAAGTGTGCTCGGGTTGTCCAAGAAACCTTCCTAAAACAAGCATTAAGGCAATTGCCAAGGAACAGAGAAGCCCACCTCATAATGAAACGAAACATGGGAAGTAGCACTTGTACAGGTTTACTTGTCAAGAATGAAAATTTGTAATCACTCATGAACCCGTCAAACGCAAAAGGAGACGAAGGAAATAGACCATTACATCAAAGAAAATGTGCCCAAAACTTTCTCCGCTAGAATCCCTTCCGACGGTAAAAATCTAGTAAAATCGAAAGCAATGCGTGGATCGTCGTGTGCAGAGAGGGCGCTTAGCATATCGACGCTTGGCGCAGAACAAATTACGTCCATTGCGAAATCAAAGCAGCGCCGCATGGTACATCAATCCATCGACACAAGACAGCTCATCTACTTTTCGAGCAACGAATTGCTCTCTTCGATCGGCCTTTCATTCCGGTGTAGAACGATGCCACAACTAAGGTTCTCATGAAGATTGATTTGATTTGGCGAATCTAAGGACGGAATCCAGCTTAATGAAGATCTAGAAAATCAGAGCGATTAAAAAGACATTTCCTCATCTCTGAATTATTAATGACAATTCTAATCAGGAGTATTTCTGTATCCCGGGGATAAGACGGTTAAGTGCCTAAACCAGACATAATTCACACTTAAGATAATAATACAAATCAAGATCAATGAGTGTTTTACTATTGGATTTGTCCAATAGATTATGCAATCAATACTACCTTGCTTACAGCCACTACGGCGGAGGAGTGGAGGACAATCTCTACTAAGTAATACCTTGAGCCTTCATAAGTAGCAACAGACGTGGTTGGTTTCAAATGGGTGCTGGATTAAGGAGACACAACAAAGAATGTGATTAGTGGACATCAACATTGGACTATTTTGTCACATTTGACAATGAACCACATATGCTGATTGGGTCAATAGTATGTCCGAATATGGTATTGCGGCTATTCGTGCTTGACTTTGCTTTCAACTTCGCACAGTAAAGCAGAAATACGATTTGGTCGCACTAGAAATTGTTTCGCCGACATTCGCCAGAACAAGAAATGCAGGTGTAACCATCATGATTATTATAATGATTCCTTTTTGATGACTGCAAATATTGTTCTGGCTCTCACTGTGAGATCAACCATTGTCAAGTAACCTTGCACATTGGTGTTAAAAGTTCTAAGATGATTAATTAGAATGAGACTCGACTGACGAACGGAGGTGTATTCTTGTGTCTCTCTCAGCTGAATCTACGCTAATCGTAACACAGGATTATCTTTTCCCAGGCTCTGTAAAAATTTGATGGGCAATATGCAACGGTTATTGGTCCAATCAGTTGACCACCAACAAATTGAACCGATGGCCAACTTTCACCCGTTTCGATTCTAAACTGCATTTCGTGGTCTTTTCGGCTATAATCTGACATTCATTATATTCTAACAACTGTCGGGTGAAAAGATCTTCAAAAAGGCGAAATCATGTTTCCACCCTGTCGTGTAGCATCGAAGCTTTCTTAAAGCAACACTTTTTGATTTTGTTTTATGGGGTATGGATTTCGAGATGTGACTCTCCTTCAAGACACTTGCGAAGGCCTGACAAAGTGGACTGGTGACGAGTCACGTGTTGCAGCGATAGAATGGACTGCGATAGGGTGGAAATTGCGGGGCAGTCGCTAAGTGGGCGTGAATGGTAGACGAAGTCATGAGTGGTTTTAAAATGCCTTTGCAATGTTGCTGATATACGAACAGTTGTATGAACTAAGCAATCTGCCAGTCCAGCCCATGGGATAAAAATACAACCGTGTTTATTGTGGAGTAGTTGAGTGATTGAAAGTTTTGTCTACTTGGTTTTGTGTTTCCTTTCCGCGGCATCTTACAGTCCTAATTGTAGCAGAGTCCTAAAGTGGAAGGAAGAATGAACTGGTGCTCTGATGTACACGTTGTAGAGAGGAGAATCACTTTAAAGGGAGTCAGTCACATTGAGACTCTTGGGTCACTTTATTCCATCTTCGTCAAGGTGGTGTATTCAGCGTTGAAAATCACCAAATCATCAAATCATCAAATCATGAAGCACTGACAGTCAGAAATAATGATAAGGATTCCAGTCCCCAAACTGTTTATTCCAAAACTGTAGCTTAGCTAGCATGTATACACACAGGAAGCAATGCAGCAATAGTCGTAACAAATTCCTTGGAACACAACTGGCAAGACGACGTTAAGAACTAGTAAATACGTGCTTATATTGGATGACATGTCAAAAATGATTAAAACAGCTGAATAAAAACATTCGATTCAAGCAGAACACTTGAACTGCCATGTCTCGCGTGACTGTACTGTATGTGGTCAGACGTATGTGTGAAGCGAACCCCTTTAAAACTGAAATATTCTTAATCTTTTCTGGCTCTGCCATGTCCTGTTATCGTTATGTGTCTCTGAGTAGACAAGTATCCCTTATTTACGATTGCAGCTATTTTTAACTAAATCTAGGAGGCCTACTCTTGAATCTTGGAACCGTACCGAGAAGGACAAAGTTCGATGACGTGTCATTCACGCAAAGCCAAGCTGACTCTGTAATCGGACGCGTTGAATAGACCCTGTAGGCGGCAGTCCGAGTGAAGAGCAGTATTTTGGCCGACGGGACGTCAATAATTGTCAAGACTAAGTGAAAGACCGACTTACCCGGGGTGCGACTTGAGCAAACTATTTTGATTGAATAAGGTGGGTAAATCCAAGGGAATGAGAAATCCGTCCGACTAATCGAAAGTCAGACTTACCCGGGGTAAGATTTGATGGGATATAACTGTACCCCAGTTTCCTTTGTAGTAATTTGGTGAATCTGCCGAATGTTACTGGAATTGATTCAAAGTTGAACCTCTTTTCTTTAGCCATTTTCATGAATTTGTTTTCAGTTTCTCAGAGCCAACCTATCTGCGTTATAACTCATTCACACCCTTTCAAAGTTTCACTGCCTAATCCACGAACCCTCTCCCACAAATCATCATTCATCCCAAGAACATGCAACTTATGGAACGTCTTGCCTTCCTCTTGCTTTCCTGAATCTTACAACTTGCCATCTTTCAAATCTAAGATCAATAAACTTGATCTGATCTCCCTCTCCTCTTAACCTTTCGCCTTCTCTTCTTTCTTCCTTTGTTGAGGCTTTGTATAGGCCACCATGGCCTTTCCCCAACATGATTTACTAAAAAAAAAAAAAAAAAAAAAATAACAGCCACCGCCTATAGCCTCGCTTCCGGGAAATCCTCGTTCAAACGTACCCGTCCTCCGAACCACGTGGCTAGCGAGAAAGAACAATATTAAGGAAAGATGGGGAATTGGATGATTGATTCCGATTGCAGGCTGATCGCTTCGAACCAAAGACGGGGTAACCGCAGAGCGTTTGAACGGCGTCTGAATCGAGAATATTTGATTGGCTAAATTCAGCAGGTCACCTGTGCTACGGTAATATGCTCATTGCGAACATAAACGAGACAGAATTGCAACTTTATCGATGTGAGACTGCTACAAAGAATGTAACTCTATCTCAACTTCCTTCCAATTTATTGTCACGTCTAGTCTTTGTTTGCCGTATAACCAGAGTGCTTGCTTGCCCTTTGATAGTCTGGTGAGTCTTATCAGACTCATTTCAATCACATTAAATCAGGAGGACAAGGACACACATGGCGAGTTCCGGAGCGCTACTTCACAAATACTGTAGGCATGAGTTGTCACAAAAGCCTTGGCAGCAGGCACTCGTGTCAAGTGATCGCCAAAACAAAATTAGAGAGTCAGTTAATTACTTAAGCAGGTTTCCTTGCTTTTCAAGTGCTTCAAGAAATGACACATTCAGCTATGAAGAGATTGTAGTACATTTCGAACGATCAAAGAGCGGCGATGACAACTGTCACGCGAAGACGTATCCTAGACTGTACCATTACACCTGCCCTGTCATTTTTGGACGATTAAGCGTGTGTCATTGGACGTAAATGAACGGAAGCTTTCTCGATGGCGAACCGTGCCAATACCTGCACCGAGCAAATACAAATTTGAGTAAAATAAATAAATAGAAATACATCTAAATATATATATATATATATTTATCACATAGAGGGTGCTGTCTTCACCACCATATGGTACTCTATGTACAAAGTACAGAGCGCTGCTATATATATATTTATATATATTTATATTTACACACATATGTATTTATATATAATGTAAATATACTGTAAATATACTGTATATTTATGATCTGGAATCAAAGGCAAATACCCATATTCACTTTAACAGAAAAAAGGGGTCTGGATGCTAGTGCCATAATCTACACAATGATGCCAGTTCTCAAGGCAACGAACGTCGAACCTTTGAGTTTGCAGAGTTTTAGAAAACTTTTTTATGCCCTTGATTCAGTAAGCGACAACAATGGTATTTATGGGATTTATTGATAAGTAGGTGAACTCCATTTTCATAACAAAAATGCATTCGGTGACAAAAGCGGGGCTAATTCAGCTCAAATTCAGCTCAAATTCAAGATAACAGGGCAGCACTGTAATACCTCCGTCCAACGTATCCTAACCCATCGAATTCAATGAGACGTGAAAACACGAAGTCCACGCTAACTTTCAATGCCTGTGTGAAGAACTAACTGAGCAATGGATCTTTCGATTAGAAGACTATTCTCGATTCGACCGGCCTAAATCTGATTGCATATATGATTGGCGAGTGAAAGCAATTTTGGCGGAGAGGCCGCGGGTTAAGTGGCAAAATTTACCCAATCGCAAATACCCTACGCAAGGCACTACGTAAGGTACGACGTAAGCCCTACTGTTAAGACTCACGTGGCCTCATGAACAAAACTGCTTTCATCTGTCGATCCACCCGTGCTGTCGCAAGAACTGGCTTTACACAGTACAAACGTTACAGTGAACATAGATTTAAATACCCTGGAAAGGTTTCCGTACGCTCGGCCCGTTTAACAGAGCAATGGCTTGATAACAGTCAGTCCTCTGTTGTGAAACCAACTTGTCAGAAGTTTGCTATTGTTTAACCATTAACATAACAACTAATGATAGACGGACCTGTGTAAATCTGTTCTCTGCCTAAAGAACCATCATCCACATGTACCATAGCCGGGTGACAGATGTTAGTGGATTTTAAACAGCAAATATGTTGTGTAGAGGGCAGCACTGTTACGATACAAGTCACATGAAATCTCATTAAATTGGTGCAGCGATTTCACAAGCTGATAGGTAAACCACTAACTCTGTTTAAAACGCTGCATTATGTAAACCTTAAGTTCGTTTTGAAACCTTCAAATGGTGAGAAATCTAATTAAGTGCGGTGTACACAACTCTAACATGAATTCCTCACAACGAGGTTATTCTTTGCTGCACTTACAGGCTTGCTAGATTCCTGCATTCAATCACTGCATCATTTGAATTGCTGACCACGCAGTCGTGATAGCCATTACCTGATAACTGATACCTGCATACCCACTTACTTACTTACTTACTTACTTACTTGCTTACTACCTATTTACTTACTTACTTACTTACCTACTTACTTCCTTACTTACTTACTTACTTACTTACTTATTTACTTACTTCCTTACTTACTAAAAAACACAATTATAGGATGGTGTGAATTTTCCAGCATTGACTTACAGTAATGGCATGGGATTTCTAAAGAAATTCTAGCAAAATGAACTGCCATTTGGTTTACGTGTGACGTGGGTTATAATGGAAAAATCTCATGCGGACAGAAGCACGACACCTGATTTGAAAAATTTCTGCTAAGAATCAAGAACTAAGCAAACATCGAAGGGGGTAGTGGAATTTAGGAGCTTTCATGAATTCAGGAATCTAACAGGAGAATTTGGCTACCTCTAGAATTTCTTAACTATTCGTGGGCTTGTATCAAGCTTAAGAAAATTCAGCTGAGACTCTCACGAAGATGGCAGCAAGATACCGTGAATTTCAGAAGTCGTATAAAAAAGTAGGGCAGCTTATCCAATGAAGGAAGCATCGCGTCACAAAGTCTCTGAAAAGGATGGCCAGCGAATATCAATGAAGCTACGAGATATGATTCCGATGCATATTGTCGCGTTTTCGAAGATAACTGAAACAATGACAAATACAGAATAAAAAATGACGCTGTTGACAAATCTTTCAAAAGCATTGGAACAGTGTCTACTGCAACTACTACTTCCATACTACTTCCACCGGCTTCTCCTACCAAGTCAGGACACCGGAATGGACTTTCAAGTATTAATTCACTAATGTTTTCAAGAGCCAGTGCTACTAGGGTGGACATTTGCATGACGGCTTGGCTTGGGTTTCTTACGGCAGAACCGTCTCCTCGCCATCGACCTCTTTTAGTCGTTTTCGCGATATGCAGACGACATTCTGGCTCCATGCTACGCCGGGAACCATACATGCTGCCTTGATGCATCTCCCATTGGAATTGTGAATGAACTATGTGCACTCAATCTATTCCCTAATGGAGAGAGTCTTTGGCATCGGTATGGTGCATCGAAAACAATCTGGTGCACTTTAATAGCTACAGGCTGACTTCATACGAACACTGAAAGTTGAATTGATGCAGCAGAAATTGCCAACACCTACTGAGCTGAGATGTGCAAATCATAATCCGCTCACAATAGACCTTTTAGCATCCAGCAGATTTTACCATGTAATCCGATAACATGGCATCGTAAAACAATCAGCATCTGATGCCTCGATTAGTAACCGATCCCCATAATCAATAACTGACGTCTAAATCCAACTAATGTACTTAGAAGTTCATGCGAGCACAGGTTATATTACACAATGGGTCGCTCCACTCTATTCATCGTGGCATTCGACCTTTGACTCGGAGAGGGCAAAGGTGTCATATAGAGGATGTGAGAACAACGCGATCCTTGCTCTTGCGAAGGGCAATGATATCATTAGTATTATGGGCTTATGGGGGTATTAGCATCATTTGAACATCTCAGTAATCTATTGCAGCATCCATTGTCGTTAGTGCTTCGATAACTGAATTAGCTCTCCTACCACCGTAATGAGGAAAAGCATTACGTAGCAGCCAGAAAAGAAAAGAGAAAATGAAGGAACAGCAGGAAGAGGGGATTAATACGACGGACATTACGTGAAGTACAGAATGCACGTATGACACAAGAACCCTGTGCGTCCATGATGCCGTAAGGCTTGGCAAACTATTTCTATAGGAATAGAAATACGCATGCAGCAGGGCTATTGGCGATAATAAAGAGCTCGTCCACTCTTGCAATCAGTAAAACTGTAACCACGATAGCCTGGAAATGGCGTTAAAAGAAAAGAGGAAGTTACGAGAAATCGCATTTTTTGATCTCACGATGGTAGTCCGACACAAGACAAGACAAGTGTGGTAATACGTTACAACTAGCAATACTCACTATTACGAAACCGTAGAGAGCTTATCATTTAGAAACTGTGGGCTTCCTGAGGCAACATTTCTGGCGAGGTTTACCATTGCATTTAAGCGAGCCCCGATCTTTGAGTATTTAAAAAGAAGATTACGCTATGGGAAATTGCAGGCCGCGGCTGACTTTGGCGGGGTTATGAATGTGTGATGAGGAACACGATGATATCAAACCAGTTATAAAGATGGGAGCGAGAGGAAGAATACTTATAGGAAGACAAGGTGAAGATGAGGATAGTTGAGGTCAAAGGTGGGGTCAAAGGAGGGATAAGAAGAGAGGTCAGAGGAGATTTGAAGGAGGCGAGAGGGAGGCCTTCCTGAACTGGAATGCTTTGAGAGACGGGGACATCGGAAAGCACCGATGCAATGAAAGAGCTACTTGCAGAGGGGTCTTGTTTCTGATTAAAGCAAAATTTAGAAAACAGGAGAGCAAAACTCACATCCCGGGATCATTTTTGCCCTTTATATCTCAAAAGTTAGACTTACTTCATAGGAGACATCGTTTCGAAGGAAAATACTGCTGACTTCTCTCACTCGCCACTGCTTTCACCAACACGTCTGCTTTCAGCCGAGGAGCAAATGTGATTTAAGCAAAGCCTTCAATGTTTCTTAGCCTATATTTAGCGAGGTGATCTGATAGCGAAAAGTCTGGAAATGAATCATGATTGATATATGATGAACCGAATTATCAAAATGAATTATCCTTTGCATTACGACAATTCTCCCACCAAGACATCCACTCTCGACCGTTAACATAGTGATAGAAAAAGCAAGTCTATGACAATGTCTTGCTGCAAATTTATAGCGAAATGATCTGATAGAGGAAAATATGGACGTACCTCTTCTTTGATACAGATCTCGATGATAACACAGATCGCTATTGCAATACGAAAATCAGCCGAATAAGGCACGGCAAAGGGGTTCAGGGGATCTTAAAAAGTTGAGTCCCAATCTGCATATGTACGTGCACCAGAGAGCACCTGGCTAGAGACTACAATTCTGAGCCATGGCATCGGGAGTTGGGATGGCCAGCTTGTATTCTCGATACATTTCTCTTTTAGCTTCAGACCAGCTAAACATTCACTGATGGGTAGGCAGATATACGAATGAATCGGCCTGAGCCTGGCACCTGGATGGCAGTATACACTTGACTCAGTAACTGTAACAAATACAGGACCGTAATGATAACAGCATGCTTGAAATGCTGATAGGTTATTCCTGTATACAAATTCGTATATCATTATTATTATTATAAATATCCCTCAAATTGCATCTCACGACCACCAGAGGCTCGACTTATCCACGCGTTTTCCGAGTTTCACTGCTTACTTCACGAACTCTATCTCACAAATCATCATTCATCCCAAGAACATGCAATTTATGGAAAGTCTTGACTCCTTGTTTCTTTCCAGAATCCTGCAACGTGTCTTCTTTTAAATCTAGGATCAATAAATTTGATCTGATCTCCATTAACGTTGCCATTCTTTTTTTTGCTTTGTTGGGGCTTTGTATCGGCCACCATGGCCTTTCCCCAACATTACTCACTAAAAAATTGAAATCAATAGGAGATTGATCAATGGCATCTAAATTGATGGGAGATATGTGAACGTCAATGCTATTGCTGAGACAGCTCGACTTTGATGCTGTTAAATGTGGGCTTGCTATACGTGTGCGCCTGAATTTCACTGATCTAGCGAACAAAGCGCAGGCATGGCATGTTCTGGAAGCTGGCTTGGGAAATCTCAAAAAGTGTTCGCTTCTTTCGCTTCGCAAGCAGACTGTAAATGAATTGCATTCGAAAACATTTGATTATGGTGATGGGTCGATATTTTCGATGAAGATCGTCGATCAAAACATAAGCCTAAATTCAAACAAGGTATATTAATTAGTCGTGACTTGCGGCTGTAATTAAGCCGGATGTCCATGATATATCTTTTTTACAACACATTACAGAATTCAGCAATTAAAATGCTTCTGCTGCTCTCATAATAAAACTGCGCTGCATACTCGATTTCCAGCAGAAGCCAGAGACAGGGCTCTGAGCTTTTCTAGGGAAATTGGATTCATGAGATGGTTTCTCGTTGCCTTCCTCGCCAATGGTGTTTCAAAAGTGACACATGGAGGAATCGAACTGACAACCCCTGAATTCGATTCACCTCTACAATATTTAGGCGGCCTGCAAACGAGTTCGGGGCAGACTTAAAGCAAGACATACAGAACACGACAGCTAAAAAAAGAGAGCGTGCATGTTTGCCAGCACTTAGGAATAGCAGTCTTATCACATTGCTAAGGACCATGGCAACTCGAAGTGAATCTCTTTTGCATTGCAAGCAGCCAAAGAATAAGAAAGGGACCTGACATCTCATTGCATCATAGTAAGATAATCATTCCAGTTAGGGATAGCACATGATCGTTTTACGATTTAATACAGAACTGATAACACTTTACTGGATAATGAGGTAGCATGCATTATGCAGCTGGTGTGAAATTAAAGATGAAGTGCCCTGAAGGAACATAGAGATATGAATGTTGTCTTACTCTGGCTTATTCACACTCGAGGTGAAGGTCACGAATCGTGCAAAAGAATTGTATATACATTTCTATTCTGGTCGTACGGATATGAATAATTCTGAATTTCTTGGCTTCAAAGCTAGGATGATCCGAAGACAGTTCAAGTAATGCTGTCTGTGAACAATGCCAGCAACCGACAAATCCACAAATCCACGAATCCACGACAAATTTCACTGCCTAATCCACGAACTCTGTCCCACAAACCATCATTCATCCCAGAACGTCAATTTATGGAAGGCCTTGCCTCCTTCTTGATTTCCTGAATCCTACAACTTGCCATCTTTCAAATCTAAGATCAATAAACTTGATCTGATCTCCCTCTCTTAGCCATTAACTTCCTCCTTTCTTCAACTGTTGAAGCTCTGTATATGCCACCGTGGCCTTTCCCCAACATAATTTGCTAAAAAAAGACAAGCCTTCACCGTCCCAATATCATGCCTAGATGGCAGGGTCAGTGCTCATTTCACATAGAGCACTTGCTGCGAACAAGAAACCTTAAACAAGTACACGCGTTCAAAAATCGAAACAGACTGCCCTAGAAACAGTTTTTCATTCAGTGGTGCAAAGGAGTATACTATGATCCCAACGAAAGCTCAGGAAGTGCTAAAAACTGACCTACCTGCTCTTTTAAAGGAACTTCGAAGTTGAAATACGCTGGCATTTTTAATGCGAAAATCAATTTCTGAGCACATTCGCATGCATTGCTTACTTTGTTATAGCTATGTGTTACAATAATATTGATTCCTACTGGAACGCATGGATAACAGTTGCCTGAAGCGATGGTCCAGTTAAATATTTAAACTAAATAAATAGGTAAATACGCAGGTGAGAACTGCGTCTGTCGAGCAGAACCACACAACATGGTCCATGGATGTCTTCGGTGCCAGAAGCACTCGGTCTGTCCTTTCCTTGGCCAGGACAAGCCCAGTCCTAATTAGAACTTCAACCAAAGTATCGATGGACATACACAGAGCTAGTCTTCCGTGAAATCTCTCTTCCAAAATTAGTCTTCTGAGCGTATAAGATGCCTTGACATGGCATTCTGGCAGGTGTGGTATATTCCATCTACTTTTTGTGGAGATTTCTAGTCGTGTTATCTAGGATTACGTCATTCCTCAATCTAATTTACATCAAGCTAAAATCAACCGGAAATCTTATCCTTTTCAAATCAATCTAAGTTCTTTCTAGACGTTCAAAAAACTTCCCCAAAAGCTATCATCACTGATTGCCTCACAAAAGGTTGAGTGAAATTGAAAATTTCCATGTGATACGCTATCAGATACTAAAAGAAGCGCCTATAATGTTTGAGACTCTCGTTCGAAAGATAATAACATGATAAGCTGTTCTGATCTTAACAGAATAATGGACCACTGCGCAAAGCAAGAGCAATCAAGCCATTTTGCTGACCGGTTTCTGGCCCTTTGAATAATGCACCACTGCACAAAGCAAGAGATATCAATAAATTTTGCTGACCGGTTTCTGGCACCTTTGCTGTTCAATTAACTAGTTTGAAAATGCTTTCTTATTCCTGGATAACTTTACACGGAAAATACTGGCGCACTGAACAACGCAGTAGTTCTATATAGACATCAGTAGATCTACATGCAAAATTGGGGCAGAGGCTGCCTCGAAAAGAAAAGTTCACAATATCAGTGGTTTATCTTCGTTTTTTGTATTCAGCTTGCCTGGAAGAGACACTATTACGCCCAGATGCAATCACAACGAGCGCCATAATTCATTTAGGCTATTCTCAATATCAATGTCCACCGGGTTCTCATGGTCTCTTGCTTCCTTTGGTATCGCCATCGTCATACAGTGCAGTGGTTTGTATGTAATGTCTGACACAATACACTAAAATTTCTAATTTAATAGCAAAGACGTTTCCTGAACGCCCCTCTTGGGTGAATATTCTACATGCATTTGCCACTAACTGCTCGAGTAGAGAAACGTCAATCTTAAAACAACGCCCCTAGCTAAAAATTGGAATCACTGGGCTCTGGTATCTGGTGATCTCCGTTTGGCATAGGAAACAAGAGAAATGAATGGATGTCATGATAGCTCAGTGGTAAGACTCTTGCGAATTGATCCTATGGTCAGTGGTTCGAGTTCCACCTCAGCTAAATTTTCACTTAGAGTGAGGAGAGTCACCAGCTCTCAGCAATTCCAGGCGTATGAATCATGAGGTGTGGTCAAATCGAGAGGAAGGCCCTGGACACTGCTCGATAAGCAAAAAGCTTCTCAGTGTCCAAATTTCTACCTTTGACACCTAGGTAGAGTCATTTGTATAAAAGAAATATTTCACTGTGATTGCAATTAGATTATTTAGTTTGGCACCAGGGCAGCATGAAATGAGTTTCTAGCTGTATACTATAACCTGGTTAAGATTGTAAGATGCGAAGAAAGAATCACGAGGTGCGGTCACATCGAGAGGAAGGACCTGGACACTGCTAGATAAGCACAAGAGCTCCGTAGCGTCCAATAATGTAGATATCGGGAGCAACATACTGAAGAGCATAGAAACATGAACCGAGACGTATAAGATCAACTTATTGAGATCGAAAATCGGTACCGGGATTCAAAGCAGAATGATGGCAACGATTAAACTCCGCTCTTGCATCAGTAGATATTGCAAGCAATGGCAATCGGAAGATTTCTCGCATCAAAACTGCGTCTAGCTTTGACCGATCAAGCAGCCCAGGTTAATGGAAGCAGGGCACGCCGCATTGATTGGACCGAACACAACAACTCCAGAAAGCATAGCGATGACGTGCGCGAGACACTAGCTAAGTATGCATAGTCAAAAGACGACGTTTCCCGAATGACACTACTGACTTGCACTGAATTCACGGCATGTGATAGAAGTATATGAAGCAGCTTTCACTGGGATTTTATTGGCATCAACACTTGAACCGGGTTGGAAGGGCTTCTTTTATTTAAAGATGATGGCAAGGATTAAGAAGTCATTCAGGCTTTTGATGATCAGGTGAATTTGTTTCCTTTCTCACTCACGTTTGCCATAGGAGCTTTGATTTATGTCGCAATTTCAATAGCGGGATCACCCATTTTTTACATCTTTTCCATCAATGGCCTAGGCTCTATGATCATGTAACATTTCTCTATACTTCAAATAAAAATAAAGTACAGTTTATAATGCTGATATACTGTGCCGTTCTTAACGTAGGAAGACACAAAGTCATCTACCCGCTACCAAGAAAAACGCTTACAATTTTCAGAAATCTAATTTCTTCTATCTTTTTTAAGTTAATTATGTTGAGGAAAGGCCATGGTGGCTTATAAAAAGCCCCGACGAAGGAAGAAGAAAGCGAAAGGCTAAGCGGAAAGAGAGCGACCTGATTAAGTTAATTGATCTTAGATTTGTAAGATGGCAAGTTGTAGGATTCAGAAAAGCGAGAAGAAGGCGAGGTTATTATTCATTCAGTGAACAAAAGCAGAAAAAAACAAGACGAAAGAAAAGAACAGCCAAACAGATAGAGAAAAAAGGGAAATAGCAGCTCCATACATATTCTTGCAACAAGTAAAACCTTCGGTAAGGTTGGCCCAGCAAAAGCATGCTTACGTTCTTCTTGCTAGGCCACATAGGCGTGGCAGTTGCACTGACGAATTTATGAAAATTGAAAAGGTAATAGCAATGACTCACCCTCTCTTCTGTAAGCACCTCGGCTCCATCGTCAGTGATAAGGATGGTATGCTCAAATTGTGCGGCTCTGTGATAAATAGAAAGATTATTTAGTTCGTAACATGATAATAGAGAAAGTATAGAATACCATAACATATCGCCCCATATCATTTAATACGATATCATATCATACCACGCCATACCATATTATACCACGCCATACCATATCATACCACGCCATACCATATCATACCACGCCATACCATATCATACCACGTCACACCGTATCATATCACGTCATATCATATCATACCATTACATACCATAGCATACTATGTCATACCATGCCACATCATATCATACCACTACATACCATATCATACTATTACATACCATAGCATACAATGCCATATCATACCATATCGCTGCAAACCATATCATCCCATTACATACCATACCATTGCATACCATTACATATCATACTATATCGCTACAAACCATATCATACCATTACATACCATACTATTGCATACCATTACATATCATAACTTAATATTCAGTATCATACAATATCCCACCACATCATTCCATAACATCCCATTTGATACCACTACATTTAGAGAGAGCAGAATCGCTAGCTCTCTGTTATTCCAGGCATCCATAAATCACGAAACGTGGTCATCTCGGTAGGTGCGATCTGGTGCCTATGAGGTGTAAGTATAGCTTAATGTTCAAGGGCTTATTCGTTGATCCTATGGTCAGTGGTTTCAGCCAAACTCAAGCTCAATCCATTTTTAGAGAGAGCAGAATCGCTAGCTCTCTGTTATTCCAGGCATCCATAAATCACGAAACGTGGTCATCTCTGTAGGTGCGATCTGGTGCCTATGAGGTGTAAGTATAGCTTAATGTTCAAGGGCTTATTCGTTGATCTTATGGTCAGTGGTTTCAGCCAAACTCAAGCTCAATCCATTTTTAGAGAGAGCAGAATCGCTAGCTCTCTGTTATTCCAGGCATCCATAAATCACGAAACGTGGTCATCTCTGTAGGTGCGATCTGGTGCCTATGAGGTGTAAGTATAGCTTAATGTTCAAGGGCTTATTCGTTGATCTTATGGTCAGTGGTTTCAGCCAAACTCAAGCTCAATCCATTTTTAGAGAGAGCAGAATCGCTAGCTCTCTGTTATTCCAGGCATCCATAAATCACGAAACGTGGTCATCTCTGTAGGTGCGATCTGGTGCCTATGAGGTGTAAGTATAGCTTAATGTTCAAGGGCTTATTCGTTGATCTTATGGTCAGTGGTTTCAGCCAAACTCAAGCTCAATCCATTTTTAGAGAGAGCAGAATCGCTAGCTCTCTGTTATTCCAGGCATCCATAAATCACGAAACGTGGTCATCTCTGTAGGTGCGATCTGGGCACTGCTCGGCACGAGTCGCTCTTTGGCGTCCTAACGCCTACCTTGTAATACTCAATGAACGATAGGTGCCATGACATGACGTCACGTTTTGAGAAAGGCCTGTGACACTTCCCTATAAGGCCTATGGCTTCCCAGGGTCCTACAACCTACCTTCGGACGGTACGTAGAACGTATGAAAAACTTAACTGTGACAGAACGTGAAACGGCAGGGGTTAGGAGAATATAACTTGTGTGGTTTCCAGTCGGGCAAATGACAAAGCTCTATTCACACTGATGATTGCTATGGCTGAAGTACTAGAATTATTTGCCTAATGATACCTGGTTATAACTGACCGCCGATGAAACAACAGTTCAGTTATAAAAGAAGCTTATCGTCTGAAAGTGGGCCCTATCAGAAGATAACAAGCAGTAATCAGGAGACAATAAGATAGCTGAAAATCCTAACTGTCCCACACGGTTTAATACATTAGCGGTTGGATCATTAAGAAGCCAATCCCAAAAGCAATTGTGAAGACGACAAATCAATCAAGCCTCATCTGTTTTACTTTCTTTCGAGAGGCTGATCCTTCCAGACGGATGAAACCCTGCAACGTCGAAACAGTCTAAAGAAAAGCTTGTAATCTATGCAAATGACGACTGGCTTCTCCCTCTCTCCACAATGCATGTTTTTGATCGCATTCAAAAGAATGAAACTAACTAATTGACTTCTGATTGGAAGCGTAAAAAATTTTCACAGATAAACGGCTTCGTAGCATTGAGGAGGCCATTTTGATCCAAACTGACTTGTTGATAAAGGATCTGTCTAGTGCGTGAAACTTGATTGAATACACTCTCGCCTCCCCCTATCTTGTCGACTAAGCACGTTTTCACGAAGATTTGAAACCAGACCATCGAGTTGGCCTTTTGAAAATATGTCTCAATACACTGAACCCACACCTAATGCTTGTGCCTGCGGCACGCTTCTCGGGGTCCTGTCAACCCAACAGTAAACATATACTATATGAAATTCTCACTTCGCATTTCCTTGGCTCACGATGGTACCTCTCAAGCAGGCGTTCTCTCAAGCTCATTTCAAGTGCAAGACTCCAAAAAGCAGCAACAAATAGATGCAGGTATTGAATAAGATGGAGTGACGTTGCTGTCAACTGGTCGGATGTAAGAAGCTAAAAACGAACTCTCGGTTGTTACTCCAACTGCTGAATTACCAAGGGGCTGCTTTTCATTGAAAAAAGTCCCCAAAGCTGAAGACATTAACTAAATCTAGACAAAAACTGTCTCAATGCTATTCTGTCCGTCTGCGTCTAATCTTTGCCGTTCTCGATGAGAAAAGTCATCATGTGAGCAGAGAACGCAGTGCACCATTGTCTAAATGCAACTACATCGGGGTCTATCGTCTTCGGCAGTCAACGACTAGAACAGCATCATGACAAGGCTAATGGCACACACGAAGAAAAGCAAACGTTGAGGAAGAAAAAACAGCTGGTACTTCTAGCAAAAACTCATCACGTCTTTGGATTCGGAGAAGCCAATTCTGCAAGCTTAAAGCAGTTAAAATAGCATTTCTTCTGTTTGTAAAACAGGCGAAAATGAATAAGGTAGATGGAGATGACATGGATTAGGAGAGGAAGTTGAAAACCTTGCCAACGGAAAAGCTTGCAGGGCCTATATTAACTATACAGATTATGTTTCAATACTCAAATCGATTTCACCAAAAACATCTGATATAAATATAGAATAAAAATGCGCCCGATGCAAAGTTAGAAGCAGATCTCCAGACGAGTTTCCTTACGTCTATGATGTAAACATCCTTTGATTAGAACGTATGTCCCAGGGATCGCCCATTGAATGCTATTTGCTAACCGACTGCACGAGGCTGAACTATCACATCTATCTGTTCCTCGAGAGGCCAACTTTCAAATGAACTCCATCAAACATTCGCCACGAAAACGCCATCCCTCCCAATTCGCGTGAATTTGCAAAAGGAAGTTCAAACTTTGCTCACTTCAGATAGCATCGGTGGCATTGACGCCTCACTCGTGAGCATGAAGATAAACGCAAAACGGTATGAAACACACCTATGAAACACAGATCCCGGCGATGTATCACGAAACGCAAACGACATTATATGCAAAACTTCAAAAATAATTAAATTCAACAGCATACCGTGCGAAAATTGGCACGAGAAACTTCTGATTTGATCAAAGCTCAAGTTCAAAGTAAACCCAGAAACGACAGCGTTCACTGAACTAAGGTGAGTGTCTTTGACTTCCAATCGTGCGCAACAGGCTTATTGACGGGTCCACTAATTCATTTGTACGTCTTGGGACTGGATGTTATATTGATGAAACAGTTGTAAAAAAGTATAAATATATGTTAGAGGAACAATAAATGTCATTATCGATTGTAACTATGAATTAGTAGCGGTCTGCGCTCAATCTTCAAGTAATGAAGACGATTGAATGACTCGATTCAACTCCGCCCTCTTTTTCATAATGAGTCGAAATAAGTTTCTAAATCTCACTTGATAATGCTGAGCTAACACTGAGCACACATTGAGTATTTTCATAGCTAACAAGCTTTTCTGCTTGGTGGTAATTCATAATCTGCCTTTCGCTTTCCAAAATTCAACCGATAAAACCCCTACCTAATCAATAATCAAAGCTGATTAACCGGTAGCGCACACTACTGAATCCGACTGCAGTACACTTCATTTAGCTGTACGTTACCCAGTTCTAACCGTGCTACTTCCTTTCTTCTATTCTACTTTAGTTCATATGCCTCTCTTCAACTCTGCTTTTCTTAACTCTTTATTACCCTGTACTTCTCTATATTACTCTGCACTGCTCTACACTCCATGCTATATTACCCTACCATATTATGCTCAAAAATACACTTATGCAGGTGTTAGGATAACTCAGTGGTAAGATTCCTGCGTATTGGTCCTATGTTTAATGGTTCGAATCCACCCTCAGCTAGAATTAACCCTAACCCAAACTGACGGAATCCATTACGCGACCTAAGGACTCGCTGGTCAAACAGCCCCTCCCAGTAGCAACGTCATCTTCTCTTCTAAACCAAAATAGCTTCGACAAAAATAACCTTTCTAATTCCGGCTGACTTGTGTCCTGCATTTGAAATGAATTGGTTGACGATCATTGCGATACCAGTCAAGTCCTCAACTGACAAAATCCGTGCTGTTGTAGAGATCTCGGCACTAGTTGTGTGTTTTGAGTCACGGGACATCCTGGTCACGTGTTAGTATGTCATTTATGACGTGATGCACGCAGTTTAGTTACAGACGAACAGTTAGACACGAGCAGATACCGACACGAACATTCAATCACGAGTAGTCAGTGACGAGGCGTTAGAGATTAAGTTACACGTCGATTTCAATTCAAAATAGAATACACGTTATATATGTATTTTCGATGAAGCGTGTGTTTATATTGCTCAGCCGTTACTACGCAATAAATGCTAACCACCTTAAAGCTAAACTCTCGCTTAGAGTAAAGAGGGTCGCCAGCTCTCAGTAATTCAGTAATTCTAGGAATCATAAGGTGTAGTCACATCTAGAGGAAGGGCCTGGCCACTGCTCGACAAGCAAAAAGCTTCTCCGTGTCCAAATGTCTACCTTTGACATCTAGGTAGAATCAAATAAAAGTGACATGCATACAGTGCATCACAAAACATTACACTACTCTGCTTCACTCCTTGTTGCGAATGCATTTCTTTGAAATTTCTATCACAGTAATCAATAAAATCTTCTTTCAGTTTAGCAATCAATAAAATATGCTATTTACCTGCATTAGGTTTTCAGCATGTTACATAGTACTAAAAAAAACTAACATTCAGTTCCCTTCTATTCACAACTTTGATGTGCGCTCAATCAAAACGTGAAATATTAAAACTACTGAAGAGAGAATCCAGAATAAAAACTATACGTTGCGTTACCTGGCGGCATGAAAGATGCTAAGGATCTCCTTTGAAACTACGAAAATAAGTCCGTTTCTTTGAATCCGACGATGTAAGAATGAGACGCCTCAGAACAGCGCGAAGACGGTCTACCAAACTGATTAAAGTATGACAGTGAAGCATGTCTCTGTTTCTTATCCAGGAATATATAGAAAAAGAAGATGAAAGAGCCCTTTGTCGCTTGATGTGACTAGTGCTATTGGAGATACGATCACATTAATGCATATCCCGTGCGACCTTGACGGCCAAAGCTAGACAACTATGATAAAGCCAATCGTTCGCCACAGAATGAACAGAGCAAAGACGGCCAGAAGACTCAGCACCAAGACGTCTGTGTGAATGTAGTTTACCGGGTGGACAGAAAAAGAAAAAATCCCGATGATTAACATACTGAGTCCTTTATGTGGAACGTTATTATGTATTTTCAACTGCGTTTCTCAAGAAAGACGAATCATCGCATTTCATATACGCAAAAGTGTGGTGGTGGTGATGAGGGAGATAATTAATAAACGTCGCTTAGAGATTGAGGAAATAATCGAAATTGATTCACGGCACATCAACGAATGCGACGGCACAAAGGAATCATCGACGTATTGTGGTATACTTCCTTTGATTCGAATCAATAGGCATTCAGGTTGAAAGAGAGTTTAACATGGAGAAGAGCCAGAGCGATTGGTTAGCCAAAAAGTTGAAAATCTCATTCGCTGGTGCTGTGTGAGGATTCGCGAAAACATGATTAACGTATATCACAGCGAGAAAAACAACCCAAGCAGTGATTCGGGCATCTTTTTAGATCACCTACAAAAATCACAGGTTTGGTGAAAGTTAACATGAAAACGATACAAGAAGAAGCACTCTTTGGGGAATCATCGACTGCCTTCACGACACGACACACATAATTATATGGGTAGTTAGTCTAGTTTTTCTTCTTTCCTAGCGAGTTGCTATAGCATGTGGCTACTAAGCTGAGGACTCTGATCTCTGATACCGCTATGGAGCTCGTGTCCGTATCTGGATCGGTCTGCATGTCTGCTCTGCGAAAATGGGTACCTTAAAACGAAGTTTCCCGACGCTACACTGAAATTCATATCAGCACAGAAAAGACAAATAGTTCTTGCAAAGAGCTCTGCTTTCATGTTTATTGACGATTGATGAACACTGCATCGCACACTCGATTTCGAGCGTAGCAGAAACCAGATACAGAGCTATGAGTTTTTTCAAGGGAAGTGAATTCTATGAGATGTTTTCCCGTTGTCTTCCTCACCAATGGCGTTTTAAAAGTGACCCATGGAGCAATCGAACTGACAGCCCCTGTGTTATGCGTCCGTACGCAGAGTTCGAAAACTAGAGCTCAGTCGCTTTCTCTTTATTGATATAATCTTTTCAGCGTTCTATATTGAGCACCCTTAGAGATTTCATCATGTACCATTTCGCATATATGTGTAAGTTGTTATGAATATGACAGAATAGTCCGACGCGCAGAACTGTTAGAACGCCAATCATAGGGATGCATAAATGGAATAACAGTCGTCATCATCAAGAACGACTATCATAATTAAAGCTGACAAAGACGCTTATTCAGAAATTAGATGAAACACAGCCAATTAATGACTGTCTGTTTTAAGCCAGCATCTTACCATTTCATAGAAAACGTCACAAGGTCAAACATGCCACAATGAGGCTATCGGCTTCTCTGTGACTTTGACAGATGATAAAACTGGGATGAATCTCGTGAAGTTCCAGTGCTAAAAATAGTGATTCAAGAACCAAAGACTTCCGTTGAGTATACCAAAAATATTTTAAGAAAACAAAGCAGCCAATCGCAACAAAAAGGACTGGCCAATGATTGAAGGCTCTCAAAACAAACACGATTTTGCGGAAACACAAAATCTATTTTTAAGAGTAAAATAGCTTGCCAGGTAAGGATTCTTAAGATTTTCAAGGATTTATGAGAGCCTAGCTTCCACAAGACAAAACTATGTAGCATTTGCGTTGCATACTCGATTACGAGCGTAGCAGAAACCAGAGACGGGGCTCTGAGACTTTTCTAGGGAAATGGAATTCATGAGGTGGTTTCCCGTTGCCTTCCTCACCAATGGCAATTTTAAGAGTTACACAGAGGAATCGAACTGACAACCCCGGTGTTGTGAGTCCGCATGTTTAACCAATAGGCCATGGCACTACTATGTAGCATCTATGCCGTCTTAATTGAGCAAGATAATGCGTATCTCGCTTAAGAACTTCCGGTGGTCAAAGTTGCCTCTCTTATTGAAGATGAAAACTTTGAAACAACCGAAGTGTTGATGTAGAAAACTCGCAAACCATAAACCAGTTCCAAACTGCATACAAAAAAAATATGCATATATCTATCTATCTATCTATCTATCTATCTATCTATCTATCTATCTATCTATCTATCTATCTATCTATCTATCTATCTATCTATCTATCTATCTATCTATCTATCTATCTATCTATCTATCTATCTATCTATCTATCTATCTATCTATCTATCTATCTATCTATCCATCTATCTATCTATCTATCTCTCTATCTATCTCTCTGTCTGTCTGTCTGTCTGTCTGCCTGTCTGTCTGCCTGCCTGTCTGTCTGCCTGTCTGCCTGTCTGTCTGTATGTCTGTCTATCTATATATCTATCTTTATACATCAGTACGTAGCTGTATACTCTACCCTGGTTAAAGAATGTAAAATGAAATCTGAGT
This sequence comes from Pseudorhiza aurosa, assembly GCA_964026355.1. Taxonomy (NCBI): domain Eukaryota; kingdom Metazoa; phylum Cnidaria; class Scyphozoa; order Rhizostomeae; family Lychnorhizidae; genus Pseudorhiza; species Pseudorhiza aurosa. The sequence continues at coordinate 2,549,810 of OZ032115.1, read as the reverse complement.
ATCTACTTGTGTGTGCTCATTTCTTGTGAAATATTTGATGACTGAATAATACAGCATACTCAATTTTTTTTAGTGAGTTATGTTGAGGAAAAGCTATGGTGGCCTATACGATGCCTCAACAACGGAAATCAATTTGGAGCGTATCAGAAACCAGAGACAGGGCTCTGACTCTTTTCCAGGGCACTTCACAATTCTATGAGGTGGTTCCCAGTGCCTTCCTCACCAATGGTGTTTATATTGTGACAAATGCTGGCTCGAACTCACAACTCCTGCATTGTGAGTCCGCACGCTGAATTGCTACACCACTGAATTATAAGTGTTAGCTAATTCTAGATTGCTGTGTAATATTATTAAGACGATTTAATACGCAATGCATAGGACAAATTAATCATATGCTAAATTTTGGCATAGCATTATACAACGTAATCAAAATCACTGCTCACATTTGCACTATAGTGAATATCCTGGGCAGGTTTGCTTGGCCAATTCATAAAAGACTTCCATACAAATCTCAACCAAAAACACCTGTAACAAGGCAGGCTTAATACAAATAACCGAACATTAGAGTGAAATTTTAATAGTTTACCTAGTCTATATTCATGAAATTAAATCTGAAAAATACTCACTATCACTATAATCTCAAACTTCCATCACAATCTTCCATTTTTTTAAGTGGGTTATGTTGAGGAAAGGCCATGGTGGCCTATACAAAACGCCAACAAAGGAAGAAAGAAGAAAGCAAAAAGCTAAGAGGAGAGAGAGAGATCAAAGTTTATTGATCTTAGATTTGAAAGATGGCAATTTGTTGGACTCAGGAAAGCAAGAAGAAGGCAAGGCGTTCCATAAATTGCATGTTCTTGGGATGAATAATGATTTGTGAGATAGAGTTCGTGGATTAGGCAGTGAGACTTGGAAAGGAAATTGCACTTCTGCATTTCCATTGCTCGCTAGCAGCGGCGGCTGACGTCTCTCGTATGGGCCTACTAGGATTTAGTCAACTACAAGTTTATAACCGCTTTATAATTCTGAGTTTCTAACAACACGTTGTCTTTTTATGTAAGTTAAACGACTTCTACGGTACACTGACACGATGAAAGATGGACGCATCCAAAACTTTCCATAAGCTAATGTATGTAGCCAATTCATGTAGACCCTGTCGGATGTTGAATATGAAGTGGGGCCTTTTGGCGTCCAATTACGAGGAGTTTCATATATGAAGAAGGCAGCATTTGATTCTTGAAGTTTGTGACAATGATTGCGTCGAATCGTGTGCTTAATGTTGAAGCACTGACCCCAACCGACAAGAAAAGAGGTAACAGTGGAACAAAATCAGATGAATTTGCCTGAGCTCCCATTGAATCAAGGCGAAGCAGAGGACAAATGTGATAATACTGAGTCAGAATGAAATGTTTTTTATATTGTTAATGGACATTGGAAGTGGAAAAAGGGAGAAAGAAAATGCTCGGACATGCGCTGAGACACGAGACGCCTGCCAAAAGACAAGTGATGAAGCGGAGGCAAGTCAAAGGCGGAGAGGCAGATCACCGGCCTCTCTCGAAAAACACCATCCTAAACGCGTGCCGAGAGATAAGCTGCGCCAGTGTTCAGGAACTCGAGGTGTGGGCAACAAGCAGAACTATTCGACTTTGATCTTTATCACTGTGTTATTACCCGGGTTAAGAAAATATTATGTTTTCTAATTACAGATGAATATATATAATGGGCCCTGAGAAGCTTTTTGCTTATCGAGCTTTACATATTAATCCATTCATTCAATAATGCGTTTATGCATTCGTTCACCCATTCATTAATTCTTTCCCACTCACTCATTCTTCCATTCTTCAGTCACTTTATTGATAATTAATCAATCAATTAATCAATTGATTTATATACAAATTCGTTTATTTAATCCCTTGTTTACGAATATACTCATCATTTTGCTTTCCGAATCGTTCATTTTTTACCTGTTTATATTTCCTGCATCTATCCGCTTACCAATGCGCCTATTTGACAATTCGAATATATTCTACAACAATATATACAGCTATATTCCTATTGCCTGACACCTTAGAAGGAGATGAGTTGCTCTTATTTCTAGTGAGTTGTGTTGAGGAATGGCCATGGTGGCCTATACAAAGCCTCAACAAAGGAACCAAGGAGAAAGCGAAAAGCTACGAGGAGAGAGAGATCAGATCAAGTTTATTGATCTTAGATTTGAAAGATGGCAAGTTGAAGGATTCAGTGAATTATGTTGGGGAAAGGCCATGGTGGCCAATACAAAGCCTCAACAAAGGAAGAAAGAAGAAAGCGAAAGGCTAAGAGGAAAGAGAGATCAGATCAAGTTTATTGATCTTAGATTTGAAAGATGGGAGGTTGTAAGATTCAGGAAAGCAAGAAGAAGGCAAGACGTTCCATAAATTGCATACTCTTAGGCTGTATGATGATTTGTGGGATAGAGTTCGTGGATTAGGCAGTGAAACTTGGAAAGGGTTAATGAGTTGAGCTTTACCCGACGAGATGGGTTGCTTGCCAGATTAACGAGCAAATAAAGTCATAGGTTGCTAGAGAGAAAACCTTAAAGGATGCAAATATCGAAAACCATTACCAATTCAATGCCAGCTTACTATTTGTCAGTGTTCTGCGATTCAAAAACAAACAGCTTGAAACGGCAGCGTAAAAGAGCGAATTATCTCGAGGGAGATTTGGCAAAGAGCGCATCATGACAATGATTCATGATTCATGTGCTTAGTATCTGAGTCTTGTCACGAAAAGCATTAAATGCTTAAGCGAACGAAGAGACCGACTTACGGGCAAAACAAACTAGACACGGCCTTTATCGGGGACTGTTAGATCTCTTAGTGGTTGTAACCAGATTTAGATACTGTTGTTTGCAGATGAAAACGCACGTCAGTGTTCAGGAAAAATCAAAAGGCTGAGGAAATCTGGCAGATGATAACGGCTAATGTCTCCAGTTGCTATCTTTTCCAGTTAAATTGATTTAATTAGAAGATACAATCGCTCTCGATGTGATCTATGACCTTGAGATTTCTGCCAAATCTCAACCAAGTCAAACGGTTTTGAGTGCAGATCCTATCAAACCAAGTTCTAGATTCTTCAAGCAGCAAGCAACAGATGATGAAACGACAGTTCTTGGTAGTTTCGTTTTACTTCTCTTGCATCTTATATCTGACCAGGGCCAGTTGGCTTGGTGGTTAGAAGAACTATCCACTAATCCACCATGCGGACAGCCCGGCTGCGAGGGACCCCCCTGCACGTTTCTCTCTTCCACTCTCAGTCCACGTAATAGCGAGTTGGTACCTGGCGCAAAGCTGGGGGTTAAGTATAGCGAAGAAAGGAATTGGTAATCCCAACTTACAATGTTGTGGCCCAGGATGGCACCTCTCTGTAACGTGAGGCTTTGAGTTCACAGCCTGCGTTGTTCACCACAGAAAAACTGTCGGTGAGATGGAAAACAGGATACCACCATCAAGTAAAAATCGCTTCCCAAGAAAAAAATCGAAGCCCTGTCTCGTCTCGAAAGTGGGAATGCTATGATACGCAATTTCTACTTCAATCTAAAAATTTCGTCTGTAATAAAAGCAAACTTGCTTGGGAATAAGGAATTGTTAAATCACTTGAAACGATCTGACCTTGGCGTGCGAAGATCACCTGACGGCAGAATATACGTACTTCTTTTCTCCAGTGTTGGCGGTAGAACTGAAATAGCCCCGGAAAACAATGTTTCGCCTCCGCTGCTTTCCTATGAACTTAGCGCTGTATCTCATGAAACTTTGCCAAGGAAATTCTGGCAGATAAAGTGCATGAACGTGTCTTTTGACAAGCTCAAAAAAATCTGATTACGCTTGATTAAATGTGATTTGATACAGCAAAATATACGCGGTGGCAAATGATAAGACTCTACGTGGTCGCCACATTGATTCAGTTAGCGAAACTCCATTCAATCACTGCTGTATTGTCTCCTCTCATTGCTCATTCTTGTCCCCTACCTTCACCCATCTGAAACACTTGTCCACATTAAACACGATCAGCAGAGGCATAAATGAAAACAAAATAATCGCTTCTCGACGACCAATAAACTATCAAGACCAATCGAACTTGGCTCAATCTCTACCGTGAGCCATTCAGCAAATCAAGTCTATAACCCAATACTATTTTCAGGGAGTGCCTTGTCTGGGGGTGGGGTAACATCCTGAGCCAAAAGCATTTTCAGGTACTGTGTCCAGTTTATTTCCTCGCCACACTCTACCTCTTGCTTTACGCTGGCTACCCATTTACTGCTGAGTACACATACACATATACACACACATGTACACACACATATACACACAAATATACACATACACATACACATACACATACACATACACATACACACACACATACACATACACATACACATACACACATACACACATACACTACAATATGATTCTACCTGGATGTCAAAGGTAGAAATTTGGACACTGAGAAGCTTTTTGCTTATCGAGCAGTGTCCAGGGCCTTCCTCTCGATGTGACCACACCTCGTGATTCCTACACCTGGAATTACAGAGAGCTGGCGACTCTCCTCACTCTAAGTGAAAGTTTAGCTGAGGTGGGACTTGAACCACTGACCATAGGATCAGTGCGCAAGGACCTTACCATTGAGCTAACATGACACCCCACGTGAAGAGACTCGGCGCGTCCAAAACCGGCAACAAGCATTTCTTGAGCCCGGAGCCTTCATCCCAGCAGAGACGACGTCAACGAACCCTTTGCCAAATGACTACTGAATGCTGTATTCGTTGGCCTATAGAAATAGCTCTATGAAAAGCCAGACAGTTTAGCTTCAATGTGCAGTGCTATTTCGATCGACTGTTACCAAAGCCATGCTTTCATGGTTTGATGTCGAAACGCAGAGGGAGGGCGTGTCAAGGACGCAACTTTCACTCTCATGGACATAGCTACCTCTCAAAGGGGTCGGGATAGCTCCGTGGTAAGATTCTACCCTTTTCATCCTATCCACCATCCTCAAAACGTTGGTCTACAGTGAGAAAAATCGCCAGCTCTCTGTAATTCCAGGCATAAGAGTCAAGAGGTGTGGTCACATCGAAAGGAAGGACCTGGACATTGCTCGATGACCAAAAAGCTTCTCAGTGTCCAAAATATGCCCTTGGATGCTAGGTAGAGGTAATAAAAACCTCTCAAATGATGTCCAGCCAAATAACTGACCCATTCTCTAGTTTGTCGCTTTGCAGAATGCAATGTTGCCATTTTTTATATTGAAGTGGATCAATTTATTGTTCTTGTTTCTCATCAATCTGAGCACAGAATGAGATATGTCATTATCATTAATAAATTATTTCCAGTAGGCATATATAGGTAAATGTGCAGCTAATAAGTAAGCTGATTAAGGCCTACTATTTTACAAAAAAAATACTGCTGAAGATACAAAGGTCATTTACATGAAAAAGAAGAAAAAACACAGTTAGTATACACAAGGCATTAGAAAAGGATTCTGGAGTTCAAAAATGGGAGTTTCAGATAAAACATGTGTCGTTTTTGCTCATTCGATCTACAGTCCTTGGACATCATAAGACGATTGCGTCTTCACCTTGAACGCAACATTCAAATTAAGAAGAAATCTTCTAATCCATTCAGAGTAATTGCCGTAGTGACAAGGCGAATTCCACTGGCAAAGGAAAATTTGCCCTGAAATGCAGTCACTGATGTTTGAGAATATCAAGCAGCTTATTGCAACAGGACGAAACATCACAAAGGCCGCATGCATAACGTAATTGCATTGCTGATTAATCTCTTATGAAATGGTTTTACCAAGCTTCGTGGTCACGGCACTTGGTCACACGAGAGCAGGGGTTCGAGGTTCAATTAGTGCATAACTTTTCCGTTAGAGTGAGTGGATTCTCTAGCTCTCTGTATCTTCACGTGAGTGCATCACTAAGTGAGGTCACGTCGAGAGAAAGGACCAGGGCACTGCTTGGTCAGCAGAGCTTCTCGACATCTTAAAATCGATCCTCAGAATCGTGAATCACAAGAATCATTAGGACCAAGTTGCTTATCAGAGCGTCTCAGTGTCCCAAAATCTATCTGTGGATGAGTTGTGGGAAGTACAAACCAATACAGTGGATAAAAAGTTAAATTCGTCTCAAGAAAAGAAAATGGTGGACTTCAAGCATATCCCTCCGACCCAAATAAAGCTGTCCCTTCATGATCACAATGAGAGTGAAGAGAAAGGACTTTTGGAAAAAGTGTAAAACCATTTCAATGGAGCAGGCTATCTGTCTTCATTCTTTGATCTTGAAAGAAAGCCATCTCCAGAAACCCTTACGGCAAACTGATATTTTGGCTCTGATTCAAACAACGTTCGTTCGTGCTTTGAATGGCTGCAGGAAAGGAGGAAAGGCCACCATTGGAGAAAAGAAACCCGTTGCCAGAGGCCATCCCCGCTCCATTATCAGCAAATACCAATGGAACTAACATTAGTTAATCTCGTTAAGGGACCGAGGGAAATTTGCCCGCAAGAATGGTACGTAATATGATTTCGTTTTTAATCATGACGTCAATAGAATGCGCGCATCAAAATTGTGTGGTATCCGATTAATGTGTTGACATTTAATAGCACCAAGTGGCGAGAATGAATCAGATGAATCCGTACACTTCTACATCAGGGTATTCTCATCGCGAATCAAAAGCAACGAAAATGACCTGATGGACAGTCACTGACAAGGCAGGCTCTACACGAGAAACTGGTGACAGGAGTGGCGTAAATTTGAGAAGCACAGAGACAAATATAAGGCAATGTTTCATATTGATGCAGTTAATTGATGTGGACATAGCGAGGGAGGCAAAACGAAGATGTGCGTCCAACATATACGCAGTTTGACGTCAGAACTAGAACACCGGATGATATATGTGAATGCGGCAACAAATGAGACATCTAGTTAAACGACAGGGGCTACCACTCATTACGAGTATGGAATAGCAGAACTGACGTCACAAAGTAGAATCGCGTTGATTAAATTCTTGAAATGTACTTCCTCATAAAATGGTTCTATTTTGCTTTTCGAAAAGCAAGGCTACTTCTGTTATCGTTAGATTGGCTTGGAGCTCATAGCAACAGTTTATCGGAGAAACAAATTTCCAATGTTACGATGGGTGCATGGTTAGGAGTGAAAGCGCTATGGAAAGAGACAGAGGCGAGTCCTTGCTCTAAGCTGGTTTGATTAATGTAAGTGACACGTCCAGCAAAATCATTTCTCCACGGACGATGACATTTCTAATGTAAATCGCGGAAATACCAGCGGGTCTTATAATAGATGATTTTCTAAATGACTTGGAATGCAGGATTATCAAAATTCTTCTCGGTTTATCGCAACTTTCTGCGTGGCTATCTCGATGGAATTTCTGATGAGAAAGATGACTGACAAAAGACAAGCTATTTGTTTGGCTTTACCTTTAAGCCTCATGAGACTGTAGAAGATCTTCCGATCAAAAGCAGTTTGATTCCCAAGGGAGCTAACATAAATTTCCAAGAAAATGACAGCGAACCAACTATCCAGCTCTTTTACATGCAATTCAATCAGTCCTGAGCATTGATTAACTACGCTTCCGTTCCCAGTTTTTAAACGAGGCCGTATCTTCATGAAGTAAATGAGGTCCAGCGCCACCACCAATACGAGGCAAGATTTTAGAGGCGGCTTAAAAGAGAGAAAGTCACTATTTCATCCAAGTCGAAAACTGAAGTCGTTTAAGATCCACTCTTCTGTCAGCCTAAGTTATCGGAACAAGTATGGGGAGCTTGGATACATCTGCAGTCAGCCAGAGGCAATAGCATCCAGAAGCTGTTTTGAACTCTTTCTATTAGAAGAGTTAACGGTTAGATAAAACACTCTGAATCTCGGCATACTTAAATGCTTCATATGTCAGGATAGCTCAGTGGTAAGATTCTTGCGCATTGATGCTATGGTCAGTGGTTCGAATGCAACCTCAGCTAAACTTTCACTTAGAGTGAGGAGAATCACTTTCGGTGTCAGGATAGCTCAGTGGTAAGATTCCTGCGCATTGATCCTGTGACCAGTGGTTCGAATCCACCCTCCGCTTAACTTCAACTTAGAGCAAGGAGAGTCACTAACTCTCTCGTTAATTCCAGGCGTAGCAATCAGTGGATGTGGTCATATCGAGAGGAAGGATCTAGACACTGGCCGGTAAGCAAAAAGCTTTTCAGTATCCATTAACCATATATATGAAAAAAAGATCAGAAGGAAGCCGAGAGTTTTCACAACTGACGCTCTCAGTGGGTTAGGGGGCGTTTTCCTTTTCTTTTGTTTGTTTTTCAGGTGAGTCGGATAGATGGCTAGCTAATTCAAGCCAAACTTGCATGCCATGCCACTGAGGTTACTTAAAACTTGAGGCAATTTGAAATAATGGGATTACCATAAAAGGCAAGCCTTTTTCAACTATGCTTCTGTGGTCTGCAACATGCGTAAAACTTTAAACAAATAATTTATTAGAGCCCCAAACGAAATCCTCTTCAGATGGTAACTTGCCGTTAGAGACTGCAAGTCTTATTTCTAGTGAGTTATGTTGAGGAAAGGCCATGGTGGCCTATAAAAAGCCCGAGCAGAGGAAGAAAGAAGAAAGCGGAAGGCTAAAATGAGAGAGAGATCAGATCAACTTTATTGATCTTAGATTTGAACGATGGCAAGTTGTAGGATTCAGTGAGTTATGTTGGGGAAGGGTCATGGTGGCCTATACATAAGCCTCAACAAAGGAAGAAAGAAGAAAGCGAAAGGCTAAGAGTTGAGAACGATCAGATTAAGTTCATCGATCTTAGAGTTGATGGATGGCAAGCTGTAAGATTCAGGAAAGCAAGAAGAAGGCAAGACGTTCCATAAATTACATGTTCTAGGGGTGAATACTGATTGGTGGGATAGAGTTCGTGCATTAGGCAGTGAAACTTGGAAAGGGTGTGAATGAGTTGAGCTTCTGGTGCTTCTAACACGCCTCCGAGGAACAGGCATAATATCCCTGATCTCCCGAGAGCAATGTCCGTGAAAGTATCTATAAAAGATGGAAAGATCTCCAACTGAACGACGATGTGAAAGAGGTTGGAGAGATTGGGTGAGGTTAGGATTTTCTGGACCGGATGAAGTCTGCATTCTCTTGGATTAAACAGACCAGTGGCGCTGGAGAGCAATGATTCAAAACGAGTACGAACTCCTAATTAGGTGTGTTTTCAGATCGAATCCTGCATGGTTCCAAATGAAAATAGAAACTGCTAGAAGGAAAACGGGGAAACCACCTGATAAGGATCCATTTCTCCGGCACAATCTCTGCTTAGCTCGTGATCAAGCATGCAACGCGGATGTTTGCATTTCAGTTGCCGGACGACTGAATCGGGAGACAGACAAACGAAAACGGGGAAGTCGAACCCAAAGAAATAACACGCGTGTTCATAACAAAGTTCCTTCGGAAAAACGTGAAAAATCGGCTAATTTATGATTAGGAAACTCACGTGAAACAAAGCGATGTCTTTGTTCTCATAATACATGAATTTAGACCTCTAGGCTTTGCAGGAGAGCAGTTGTCTCTGACCCAGCACGGCACGTATACCGAACTGCTTTGACAATGTCTGGAAAAAAACCAACTAGACTGTTGCACGTCGTTGCCAGAGCATCCCCCTTTGGTCAATAAACAACCGACAGCTTCAAGCAATCAATCATCACTGCTTTACCGATAACGGTGTAACGGGCAAAGTAAGCTGCATTGAACTCGACCAGTGGATAGAGAGGCTAAAAGCGGACATTTAACTTGACAATTACGCCTGAATCAGTCTTAAACAAAGTCCTTTTAATTAGATTATTGTTCCACTTCTGTGGGCTTGGATATTTATGATTCGCATAGATTTGCTGTGATCCTATAACAACGTATCTTACAAACAAATTCTACTGTCTGCCGCTAAGTAATGCTATGATCCTTTTACACTAATAGGCATTTGGGCTGTATTGAAAGGCGGAATTCAGTTGCCACAACATACAAATATATATGCGTGTTGGAACGAAGACTGCCAGCAGGATATATAACGGGGCGAGACTTTCGGCAAACTTAGGCAGAAGCACTTCGATCCATGTGCAACCAACCATCTTCCGTCGAGGAATGCTTGGTGCTATGATCTAGTTGAAAAACTCGTATTGGAAAAAATTTAGCTGCATTAATACAATGTTCGTATCGTGGTAAGAGCACGTGCCTACTGCATCTGATGCCTAGGTTGGAGCCAGTCTCGTTTTCGTTTCTCGTCTCATGCAGTAGTGCTAAGGAAGTAAGAATAGCTAATGGTACCGGAGCACACGTTCGACTCCACGGGGAAGTTGGTTCCTTGCGCATTATGGGTCATGTCAAATACTTGGAAAATGCTAACGCAGCTTCCTGCTTTGAAAGGGGTACTTAGGGAAGAAAGAATTGGAGCTAAACATACATCGCCATCAATGCAGCGATGGCTCCGCTCTCAAAGCTAAGTGGCCGTTAAGGAACGAAGATGGGTCTCAGAATCGCTAAAATTCAACAGCAAAGAGCAATAGAAGAATGCCACATTCAAATAAAACTTCCGGGAAATAAACAGGCATGAAAAGACCTGCTATCAGTCTCACATTTCAATTGCTTAGATTTAACCTGTTTCTTTCATACATTCCATTTACAAATTTTACAAAACAAATTACTAACTTATACTACTTACGAGCTACTTTACAACTGCTACTAGAACAGGGTCACGAGGAGCAATAACGATGTCTACCCCGTGGCCATTAAGTAAAAATAGAATAGAACGTAAAAATGCACATAACTACCACAAACAAACAAAAAAGAAAAAAAAAGAAAGAACGTTGACCTAAAGGGGACTTGGTTGTAACATATCATAATGAGCTGTCTGAAAACTTAATCACTGCACATTCAGAGAGACCAGTTCACCGAACTGTTTTACGAATGTTTGCAGACCATCGACTTAAGATACTTTGGCGCAGTGCAGCGTGTCTCAATGAAGCAAGAAATCGCTTGGAACTCAAAAACAGTAAAACGGACGCAAGGTTCAGCAGTACGGTTCATGCATCTAGAAAATTAACTTAAAAACGGCTCAACAGGTAACAACGCAACGCAGAAAAATCGTAGAAAAATATCTGCTAAAAATCAGGAATCTCACGATTCAGGATTCGAGCCTGGAGCATTTGCATATGTTCAGTAATAAGAGGAACTTTTAAAAACGCCTTTCGTGAATAGAACCATTAACTTATCATCACACCATGACAAGGTGATGCTCACCATTGCTTGAAGTAGGCAAATTTTGATGAACGACTAGAGAAGATGAATGGTGCCATGGCGTAGTAGTTAATTAAGCATGCGGACTCACAGCATATAGGTTGTCAGTTCGATTCCTCTATGCGTCACAATAAAAATGCCATTGGCGAGAAAGGCAACGGGAAACCACCTCATGAATTCCACTTTCCTAGAAAAAACTCAGAGCCCCGTCTCTGGTTTCTGCTAAGAATAGATTTGAGTATGCTAAACACCATTGGTGAGGAAGGCAAAAAGAAACCACCTCATGAATGCCACTTTATTAGAAAAAACTCAGAGCCACGTCTCTGGTTTCTGCTACGCTCGAAATCGAGTATGCAGCGCAGTTTAGAGAGGACAGTGTTGAGTTACGTAGTAAGATGCATGCCCCCACAGGTCATTCACCTGGTGCGAGTCACATGCCGTCCATTCACGTGGACAAATACATTCGAAAAGCATGTACTGTTAATTGTGTGTACTTCTCCTCTTGGGCCATTTCTACCTTATATTATGGCATACTGGAATGGTTGAAAGCAAAGCGGTTTATCGCACCTAACATACAAGCAGCAGACCTGCTCAAGACATTCCGTAGCCGTGGCGGCCATCGGTGCACCCATTTCCTGACCAGATTTCTCCATTCTGTTCGATCATTGCCTGCTATCTTCGTTAGTTCTACCGCGCTTTTCCGACTCCATTCTTTCAAGTTCCCAACCCAAGATGTCACTGGCATCGTCATCTGACAAAACATATACGTCAACGAAAACCAAGGCTCTCCCGTCGAAGGCCCTGTGAAAATAGCTCTTGCAGTGACCTGCTCGAATCGCTGACGAAAGTCAGTGCCGAAACAAAAGCCTTCAGAACAACATGGCCTGAGGACTTGGAAGGCATCAAGGAAACTGCTACTAAGGAAAATCGCAAGTGCAATCTATCTGCTCCACGATGAAGCAGAAATTAGCAAGCAGTGATAACAAGTTAGAAAGAACAGGCTTTTTAATACTATGCTACTCTAAGGAGCAATTAACATTCAGCTTATCCACTAGAAGGTTCACATCCTCTTCTATCAAAACTTTTTAGACTTACCGTTCTTCTCGCCCGTAAGCAGCTTGCCTAGCGTGTGACGCGATGTTTTGCAAGGCGTTTTTAAATACCGTATCATTGAATCGTCAAATATCCATTTGACATGATTTAGATTTTACGTCAAATCACATCTCATCATGTTCGACAAGCGTGATGCCTTTTCTGGGCAGAAATCTTAGTTCCCTGTCCTACATAACAGTTGCAGACAACTATATAGCACTGACTAGATAAAAATAAATACGATCCCCTTGAAAATTCAAAAATTTCCTTGGCAAATTTCTTTTCAGTATTTCTTCTTAACCCTTCTCAATTCTCCACCCCCTGATGACATCGCACAAAGCAGGCATTGCCCAAGCACCAAAAAACAATCAAAGAAATAACAGCATGCCATCTTTGAATGTAGATGACACATGGGTGGCATACGTTTTTCAAGTGTGGCTTGGAAAAGCAACTTCAACCGGTGCGAAGGGGCAGAGAGCGCAGTCAGCCGTGCACTACCCCCAAAGCCCCAAAGGGAGACCTGTAATACGCGTCCCCAAGTCTAGAGCTATATACGTCCCTGATGGATAAGCCCGTCAGAGGAGGAAAAATTGACCTGGTTGCTCGCGAGAATCGACTGGATAAAGAGCTTCTAACAAGGAGACTATTTCTGACCGAGGAAAAACAAACTTGTTTACGAAGCATACGATTATCTGGGAAGACAAGGCAGGGATTTATTTAGATAAAGACAGGAATATGAGCATGCAAGCTCATTTGCCACGACGATTTATCGTATAAAGGAAAAGAAAAGCGAGACATTGACCGGAATTGATCAGAAGTGATCTTCCCTACTGCGACGGAAGAAAAGTTCCCACGGGTAACGCTTGGGGCATTTGTTCCAACAAAGGCGGCAAACTTGATAATACATATTGCAAGATTTACCAGGACAAATCGAATCAAGGGGATGTGGCATGAGCAAGAAGGAGAAATTCCTGTTATACCAGATATACAGCACGATCGACTAGTGCGATCATTCATTCTGTTACCTCTACAGCTGATAATGGTATACGCTTCTGAGGCAATGACTTCCAAGTTGACATCCTGTGTTCGCATTATGAGATTCAAAGAGCATTTTTTTCAAGGCTGAAACTATCTTGCAAAGAAGTGCATGCTGTCTCTGAGCAAAGAGGATAAATGGCGCAATATAAATGCCTTTTATTACATACTTTATCGTTATATCTTACCCAGCACTTCTATGCATTCACGCCAAGTAATATTAAGCACAAAGTCATTCACCAGAGCGGAGAACCCGATGAGAGAATGGCCAAAATGAAAACAAGCATTGCGGCCGAGCCAAGGAACAAAACTGCCGTTAAGAGACCGTTCTCTGAATCCAACCAATGAAGACGCGAGTTGCCAATAGAGCATAGGGCACGATAACAAGTTCCTGTGATGAGACAGTAGGCTTTGTCTACAAATGCTAACTAACTGATTAGACAAGACTCACCTCTTGTTGTCGACAGTGACCGCTGTCCAACCATCATCCCAAATCTCAATTTGCGGTGACCCTTCGCAGATGATAGGTTCTGTTATAAGAAAAGGGTGGCTCTATATATAAATTTCAGTCTACCGTCGAATGGTCTCAATCGATGTAATAACGAAAGAATAAGCTGTCAAAGTCAATACAGTTACTTTGACATACTATCGTGCAATCTTTTTTTTAGTGAGTTTTGTTGGGGAAAGGCCATGGTGGCCTATACAATGCCTCAACAAAGGAAGAAAGAAGAAAGCGAAAGGCTAAGAGGAGAGAGAGATCAGGTCAAGTTTATTGATCTTTAAGTTTATTTATCAATTGCTTCACAATCAATCATCTACTCGAGCTGAAGAAATTGCATTTTTCATTGAACTGTCTTCTATGAATGGCATCAATCTGGAGGAACAATAACCAAACTAAATATCCATGGAGATAGAGCTTTCCAGTCCATGCTCCCTGACTGGTTAACAAACTGCCAGACAGTTTAAAACGTCCTCAAACTTGGATACTTCTATGAAACACCTGGAGATGTATTTCCTTTATACTGCTTTCAATCTGACAAAACTTTAAACATGTGCAAATAGAGGTTTACTATCACCGATCTAGAATTTAACCAAATACTTCAATAATCATAAAGCGTCACAGATCCAGAAGTTTGTTTTGTAACAGTGTAGACTTGGTATTGTAAGAGCAATTATCATTATCAGTTTCCATTCGTATCGGGTCTAAAGATGAGACACTGCTGGTTTCATTTGTCTGAGTATCAAGTTGCTACATACGATTTTAAACATTCCGCGGGTATTCAGGGTCCTTGCTGTTCCAAGAAATTCTTTATTGATTTAAAAAAAGCAAACTATTAAAACAAAAATATTAATTAATTACGTGCGATCCATAATGGCAAAGGACTGATAGTCAGCGAGTCCCCACTGTGTATGGCACTTACAATTAGATATAAACTATTCTAATCATAGCCGTAGGAGAGGCACACCCGGGAACAAACAACTCGCCATTGTGTTCGGCGCTTGAGGTTTCACGAGCAACTAGCATGCAACTTCGGAGGTCCGTGCTCCAACAGAGTCTACCAAGAATAAAAATTGTAGAGCTTCCAGGCCATCTCAATTTTAATTCTTGTTCCAAGAAACCAGACTCGTTATAAGGTTCGAAAGGATATGCAGGAACTGGCCTACCAGGAGCCCTTCCGACTCTCCATTCAAGCCAATTTACAACGACGCGTTGATTTTTCTACATCTACACAAGGCTTCCTATGTAGCATTGGGTATTAGCCAAGCACTGCTTTCCTTCTCACTGATCTTCTTTTATCATCCTCATCCTTTTCTTTATTTCAGTTTTGAAGGCTTCGGCATTTTATGCAGCAGATCTGCTTTCTTCATCTGAAAACTCTGCTATTGGGACTGCTCTCCTGACTTATCAGCAATCATCGAGTATTCACCTTCAGACGAGCATCCTTTACCCCTTGCATTGGATTCAGGTCTTCCTCGTGTACCAGATAGTGATCAAATCCTACTATTGCTGCTTCAATTACTGCTTCTATCTCAATTAATCCTACACCACTTGGTATGCGTAGATTGTATGTTTACAAGATGGACTGTACATTTCTGTCAGCAATATCCAATGCCGTCGTCTGCAGCGTGGAAGGTTTTAGAGAACCTCACAAGTCCAATATGATTTCTCCTGAGTAATGAGTAAAGCATAGTCGAGTTGATGTCTGTGGAGCAAACGTGGGTGGAGTCAAGCCATTCAGCGAGCTGGCTACTGTTCAAACCAGGTGTTTGCGATACATAGCTTCTGTTGGCTGCAGCATTCCAGCAATCTTTGTCCATTTTCATTGACTTTCCCGTGCCCAAGCGGCCGACTGTATGTACAGAAAGCAAGCAGAACAGGCATCCTCTACAAGTCACCTTAAATCTCTTTGCAGTAGTTAATCGATATCCTCTTTGAATTCACTTATTCCTCTTTGTATATTTTCTAAGCGACTTTTAGCTACTTGTAGCAATTGTAAACTGACTTCTCTAATGCTCTAATTTTTCTTATCATACTTCAATCTTAATTACTTGCAAATGAGAGGCCCTTTGGAAATCAGCTTCGGCAAAAGGGCTACATCTCTATGATATCATTAAATGAAATTACAGCGCACATCTTCTTATGGGTAGAGAATCTCATGCATGCTCAGCAACTTTCAACTGCTCATGTTCCTTTTTTCAATTCATAGACATTTCAATCAACGATCCTAGATCTATAATGGGCATCTGGTAATGCCGGCTAATGATAACTTCAAAAGAATGCTTTCCAAAGGTAACGAAAGGTGCAAATTAAACTTCTAGCTCTTCCTGCAGTAATTTTTAATCGCTGATCTTTTCAGCACTTGCAAGTTATAGATTTTAGCGTTTTATAAGTGCGTTTCTGGGGACAATGCAGAAACCTCAACGTTGGTGTCCCTGGATATCGACCGCCAAAAGTGATCTCGATTCATTTTTGTCGGCTCGTAACCGATTCTGCAACCACTTTTCCTCAACGGCCTTTTGAGGGAAAGACTCGATGAATAAATAATATCCATCTTCATACATATTTACATTTATTTTGTTCTTTTCGCATTGTATCAATTCTATATTGTAAACCCTAAGCCAGGCAAGCCAATTTCAAGCTACCTATGTATTATAAAGGTTTGTAATTGAAATTTAAGTTGAATTCGAATGAAAGGTTTCTATGTACTGTATATATTTTGCCGAATGAGCAAGGACTGGACAGATTCTGCTTTGATGGACCTTTGAACTATTTGTTCGCTTAATTCAACATTGCGTTTCCTTCTTTCATTTTGTTTCTTTCTCCGTTTGAATTGTCATTAGTGCTAAGTAGAAGCAGCCAATTACATACAGCCTGTTATAAGAAAGGTGAGTTGTTATATTTCATAGATGCAGTTGATGAATAGTTCAAAAAATTATTACGACCATCCATCTTTCTTATCTCCAAGCTTAATCACCTGTGATTCTCTCTGACCAGACCTCGTCTTGATAACCAAAAACTATTCTCTTTACATTTTGGAACTTACTCTAGGGCTCAAATCCAACATGCAAATAAACAGCAACCGCAAAGCAACGAAATGCAAAACCCTCATTACTGACCTCAATTCTACATACTCCAACACCAAATTTGTAAATCTTTCGATGAGTGCTTTAGGGATTTCGGGTTCATGTTCTGACTTTCTTCTTTCAATGTTAAAGGATTTCAATTTGGGCCAAAACTCCAGAAATTACAATATAAAGAAAGTCATGAGCATCGCAATTAGGTTCACATACTACGTATTCTGTACAAGGAATGAATCGCGGCCTAATCCGGAGTTATTAGATTTTTAACCATTTTCTTCATGCTTGCTTTCTATAATCTTGTATTTTTGTTAACCAGTTTTTCACTATCAACTCTCTTTATTATTGTATCGAAGCAGATAGCCAGTCGTACACTACCTGTTTCCAGAGATGTGTATAATTTCAGATGCCAACTATGCTTAATGAATCGAAGTCTCAAAAAAATAATTATCATTATCATTACGATAATTATCATCATAATGAGATCCAGAAATAGTTATCTTCATCTCGTATAAAACTCTTTATGCTGTAGAATTCAGTGTTGGTTTTGAGTCGAATGTTAATAATGAGGCCAGGTGAAAGTCCGCCACACATCGCCACCTTCTCATTGATCCATCGTCTCAATACCGCCACGTTAAATATCTGCGCTTTGTTATCGGTTCTGCTTGAAACTTTTTAGAGTTTTACGACTCACCTATCCATCCAGATTTGTAATGACTTAGCTATTGAGCTAAGCCATCTAAATGGCATGCATAGCGAAATGAAAGAAGTAAAATAATTATTCGTACGACCAATTGCATTTTCTGCATACGAAAGAAAAGCTTGGAGTTCCTCGGACCTTCTGTACCACTAATAGTTCCCGTCCATACTTTAGCTCTCCCTATTCAAATCAGATACCATTGTCTTCTCTTTAATTTATGTGAGGATGCGTGAGATAGCATTGTCTTCTCTTTAATTTATGTGAGGATGCGTGAGATAGCATTGTCTTCCCTTCAATTTATGTGAGTATGCGTGAGATACCATTGTCTTCTCTTTAATTCATGTGAGTATGCATGTGTTCCTGCTTCAAACTGTGATTTTGCCAGATACAAACAAGTCAAATCCCTTAATCTACTATTTTGATAAATTAATTAATTATTATAGCGCATTGATTTACCGATTATCAATCCAAAAGTCTCTGCAAGTCTAGGTGACATGGAGCATCGAGGAGTCGATAAAATTTGGTACTGTCATGAATCTTACAACTTACCATCCTTCAAATCCAAGATCAATAAACGTGATCTGATCTCTCTCTCCTCTTAGCCTTTCGCTTTCTTCTTTCTTCCTTTGTTGGGTTTTTGTATAGGGCCACCATAGCCTTTCCTCAACATAACTCACTAAAAAAAAATGAACCGAAGAAGTCCAAACCTATCGTGAAGGTCATTCCAGGCCACATCTTGCCAGGGTATGAGTTTGCTGGAAAGGGGAATGAAAAAGCATTAGATATAGACGCAGTTATCATAGACAGCATGAAGACACATGCACAAAATTATCAAGACAAAAGTACGAATACAATTTGCCTGCCATCATTTGTGGCGCAAATCAGCACAAAGCCTGGGTAATAATCGCAACAGCTGGTGCAATGACCTCGCATGTTGGATAAGAATAGGGCTTCTTTCAAGCCTGCGTATTAGACAACCTCACCCAGAGATTACTGCACTAGCAATGACGCAGTTTCTTCCATCAAGCTGCATACTTGGCAAGAAAATAAAGGCGCGCGTTAAACCGTAAATCGCAAAGAATGCAGTACCACCCTGATGATATTGAGCTGGTATGCTGCAACTTTGGAGAGGAGTCATGCTGAATCTTAATGACGCTTAGGGCTTCCGCTGCTCAGACTGATCCAGAGTTTTAGATCTGATTATAGAGGTGATAGGATCTATCAAAAAACACATTAATACCTCCGTTCGATGCGGTATTTAGTCGTAATATACTGGCATTCAAACGTGACATTCAATAGGCGGGGCTGTTTTCAGATGTGCTTTCAACTTAATGTGTTTATATTGGGTTACATAACTAGTGCCTTCCTCCGACATTTATCTACCCTTTGCTTTTTGCGAGGGTCGCGTGCGTGGCCCAGGGGTAGAATGCTCGATTAGTACGCAGTAGATTCGAGCTTGATTCCCGGTCAAGTCATACCAAAAACTTGAAAAGCCTTACGTGCTATCTCCCTACTTAGCATTCAGCACTTTGGGATAGAGCATGGGACTTGACCACGTCGTGCTACCAGATGGCCAGCCCCCAACTGCAGTATTCATTGTGCTTGCACAGCTGTGTGGCCAGCAGGCGCCACCCTCTCACCAAGAATGGGGAGGGCAGGACTTTGACATCTCTTTGCTTTAAACTGCGCTGCATACTCGATTTTGAGCGAAGCAGAAACCAGAGACAGGGCTCTGAGTTTTTTTATAGGGAAATGGAATTCATGAGGTGGTCTCTCTTTGCCTTCCTCACCAAAAGCGTTTCAAAAGTGACACATGGAGGAATCGAACTGACGACCCCTGTGTTGTGAGTCCGCATGTTACGCCACGGCACCACTCCTTTTTGCTTTATAGGGGGCGTATACAATCATTGCAATCGCCTTAGGGATCAGCGTAAGCAAAATTCAATTCATTTGCTACTTTAAACTGGTGATCTTGTACAACACTATGTCTCTTTAACTCTCAAAACTATCTGTAATTCGTATCGTACTCTTGAGTACATTGCGTTAGTCTATTAGTATACCTTTCATAGCTGACAGTCTTTTAGAACATTCAATAAGTGGGACCTGCATCGCCAAAGATCGAGTTCTCGTCCTACCATTAGCGGGTACTCAGTGACGGACTTCAGAAGGCGCTCTTGCCCATTTACTGGCTCTATCTTATTTAAAGAAACGCGTGTTGGGGTGACAAATTCTTTATTCATAAAATATTTATTTTACTTCATTACTTGGTACATAACAACTTCATTCCCGCTCGCACACCACTGGTTGAAGGGTGGCGCTAAGACGGAGATCCCTACCGTCTTATTATGTGCTAAGCATCGACGCGAGGCGAGGCGAATGAAGCGAGGCTACGGATGTCAATAAGCAGTTACATGGCATTCATGCATCTGTCAATAGCGCGCCCCATCCCGTCATAGTTATTGCTGGTCGCAACTAGAATGGGCATACTAAAATTCTCCTTTCAACTAGGTCGCAGTCAATTTATCCTTAAGGAATTCCATGATTGGCAATCTAAAACATTATTACATAACTGCAAGCACGAAGCGTTTTGAAGATGATTTACTTGGAATGGAAGTGTGGCAGCCCCCAAAATCGACTGATCTTTCAGCACTCTTACAAGCCACTTAATTCTCCAAGTATAGACGAAACCTTCCAAATGTTCCACAGAGCATTTGAAGGAAGATTTTGGAACCCTGGGAAGTCATGCTCATTGAGCAGTGTCCTTGTCCTTCCTCTCTACATGACCACACCTCGTTAATGTTCAACTCGGGATTCAAACTGGCGATTCTCTTTACTCTACATGAAGGTCTAGCTGAGGGTGGATTCGAACCACTGACCATTGGAGCGCTTTAATCAATAAACGATCTGAACACCTTGCTTCGTTTTATCTCAATTACTTTTCATCCACTAGAGATATTTTTTTAGTGGGTTATGCTGAGGAAAGGTCACGGTGGACTATACAAAGCCCCAACAAAAAGGAAAGCAGAAAGCGAAAAGCTAAGAGGAGAGAGAGATCAGATCAACTTTATCGACCATAGATTTGAAAGATGGAAAGTTGTGGGAGTCGGGAAATCAAGAGGAAGGCAAAACGTTCCATAAATTGCATGTTCTTGGGATGAATGATGATTTGTGGGATAGAGTTCGTGAAGTAGGCAGATAATTCGGAAAATTAGTCCGTGATATCTCGAAATGCCTTGTGCGGCAATGGCCACTCGTGCCAAGCAAAATGTTGTGACCTCTCGCGAAATGCTCTAATGCTTGAAAATCCAGACATCTTGGTTCTAATACAAGCGGTATAAATCAAGTTAGTGTGGCATGCTATTGTGCGCAGGCGATTTAATGATGAAATCCAATTCAATCGATCCAATGTGAACCTATGACCCTCTCCAAGGCAGGCTATGATCGGATCAAATGATAATGATCACACGAGGCAAAGAGGACCTCGATATATTTCGGATAGCCTTTTATTGGCTTACAGTCCATCACGCTACAATCTATGCAGTGACTAAAAGTCAACAGAAGCATTTGCCTTCAATTTCTGTTATGAAATGCATCGACATGCAAAGCAGACAAACGTTCGAATGGAATAAATGTGGAATGGACACGACGTTAGGCCATGATCTTGGCTCAGCATGAGATGCCTTGCTCGAGCAAACCTACGGGGAACCTTCTACCGGAGGCCATTCAGATGGGCCTGATATCCATCTGTCCTTTCGAGGTTGCAAATTAGAGGGCGCGATTGCCATTTGCACCCTAAACTATTGCTATTTGTAATCATGAAAAACTGATTGATTGATTGATTGATTGATTAATTGATTGATTGATTGATTGATTGATTGATTGCTTGTGTTTGAACGCCGTGTCTTTGCTGCAAGTTGGAAAATCTAGCTATAATCATCGTAATCATATCATCGTGCAAAGCTGCTTCCATGTTGAAGTTGGTTTGGTCTACGGGTCGGTCAAATTGGTAACAGCTCAGCAAATACCAGAAGCGTTATCAGTGAAGTTCCATAATTTTCTACAATACAGAAACCTGGACAACAGCGTAAAAGATAAAAACGGGGTTGATTCTGTTGGCAGAAGCTGCTACCATTGAATATTTGGGACAAAAAGTGCCGGTGAAGCAATAGGTGACTAAATCCTACGAAGAATGAGAAGAAGTAGCTTTAGCAACCTCCCATACTGACGTCAGCTTAGATCATTAGGTCAATGGGTGCTTCAGTATGACAAAATCGCGGATTATGCACTGTACGTGAACAACAGCGAACGAAAACAACGTCAAAGACCAAGATCGACTTACAAAGGCACAAAGACAACGTCACAAATATGAAAAATGCAGAAGAACTGCGTCGCATACGCAATTTCGAGCGTAGCAGCAACCAGAGATGTGGCTCTGAGTCTTTTCGAAGAAAGTGGATTTTTATGAGGTGGTTCCCCGTTGCCTTCCTCACCAATGGCGTTTAGCATACTCGAGTTCAAGCTTAGCAGAAACCAGAAACAAGGCTCGGAGTTTTTTCTAGGAATGCGGATTTTACTAGGTGGTGCCCATTGCCTTCCTCGCCAATGGCGTTTTTATTGTGACACATAGAGGAATTGAACTCAGGATCCCTGCGTTAAGAGTCCGCATGCTAACCTATACACCACGGCACCACGAAAACTGCAGAGCTGCACAGAGGGAGTGGAATAGAGGTGTGCTTAGGAGGTTTGACCTGCAACTTCCTGGCGGAAGCAAGATAAAGAAGCGTTGTACGGCATCAAGACAATGCTTCACAAATGACATGTAAATAGTCCTCTCTGCAACCAAATTAGATTAGATTTTTGAAGCAATTCCGTAAACATGGATTAATGATATCTCAGTTACTACTCAGAGCAGAAAGGCCATCGATCGGACTTTGTTAAAAGTTTTTTTTAAATATCTAAATGGAAAATATCCCCAGGGCCAACTTATATCTAGCGAAGTCGGTTAAAATGGCGATCAATCGTCAATAACAGGAGAGCATACATTTGTGAAGAATATTTTCCGCCTTTTGATTGTTATGTGGACTGGCAACGCTTTCTCTACTATGAAACTTTCATCTTGATCTCTTTGCATACCGAAATGTCTCAGTTCTCAATCTTGCACACTGTCAATGACTTCCTCTCCTGAGAAACTGGTCCATACTTAGCAGAAAAAGATTAAGAAGCAAGAAAAATGATGAAAGAATAGAAGCAGTGGTGGTGAAAGGAAGAACCGAAAAATTGAGGAAAATGAGACGGAGAAACACTCAAGAACAAGGAGCTAAAATGGAATGTAGGTTAACTTATTCGTGAAATAAAATCGAAAAAAAACTGGTTTTTGAAAACTCGAAGCGAATCTCAAACCTGTGTGTAAAATTTGAGGAAGTGTATGAAACTGTCTTCCTATTCCATGGCCAGTGAAAACATCGCATACACTAAATCCCGTTCCTTTCACCACAGAACTGCAAAAAAAGGAAGGATCAATGGTCGTTCGTTGGAGGGAGGAATTTAAGACGACGAAGCCTTAAATGTAACTCGTCCTTTATGCAACAAGTCTCTTATATAAAAATATATGTGTATATATTTACAAATATACATATATACACACACACACATATATATATATGGTGATTTCATCACTTGTCTCTTGGACATATGCACATACGTAGGTATGTATGTATATAAATTAACATATATACATATGTGTGTATATATATATATATATATATATAGCAGAAATGCAGAAAAGGAAGAGACTGATTCTCTGTTACTCTGAGTTTCGTGCGAAGGCACTCGTCAGACAGACTATAACTGAATCACATTCCGAATTACATTGATTTTAAAATAAATGGATTGGTTAAAAATAGAATAAAAGTAAAATAAAAGTAAAATAAAATTAGAATAAAAGAAGCCGTTGGCAAGTTACTGTCTATATATATATATATATATATATATATATATATATATATATATATATATATATATATATATATATATATATATATATATATATATATATGTATATATTTATACATTTATTTATATACATACGTACGTACGTGAATATGTCCAAGAGACAATTGATGAATAAAACCACCGAGAGTGCTCAATAGTGGAACTAGAGCAATTGTTAGAATAAATAAAGAAAACCAGTACTATTTTTTAAACTAGTACTGGTTTTCTCTCTCGTTATTCCATAGATATGGATACATTATTATATAAATACATATTTATGTATAATGTGTGTGTTAGTGGTAGAGAGAACAGGGGTTAAACTATTACTTCTGATTCATCAATCCAAAGCATTAGGAATTGATCATCATACAGCTTAGCAAAATCGTTTGTAAATGTTCTTAAATTGGATATAAAAAGATTGAGTGATAGCGTTGTGAGAAAATTTTAATGGCCTAAATGCCTAAATGACAAAACTGGTGATGACAGGGCTTGGAAAGATAGATAGCAAAATGTTAGAAGAAGCTGCATGAAATAGACTGGACTCTGGAAGCACTGGTCACTTACAAGGAATTTGTCGCATTAAGTTGATACAATTACTCTCAAAATCCCAAAGTTATGGACATTATTGGAATATCCCATTGATTCATTCATTCTGAACTGCTATACTGAAATCAGCTAATTTCTCCATACTGTTTTATTATGACACTTCCTGCAGAGAATTCTTGCTAAAACATTCAGTGAACAAGTCCCTGATTTCCGCCATCATTTTTGAATTGTCTCAGAAGTATGTAAAGAAGTCAACTGCAAGCAAGATACCTGATTGTCCGCCCGATTTTATTGAACTTTACACCAGGTCCACAAACTTCTATTGCACTGTCCAGACATTTTTTCGCAACTTGAACGAGACGCCTTCCCTCATTGTCCACATTTCCGATAAGAATTGTTTCACATGTATCGCCATGGAAACCATCCATAAATGCCTGTACAGGTGACAAGGTGAGCAATATTCAGGACGGGAAAGAGGCATGGAGCACAGTTATGAAGGCATGCAAAACAAAGTGTCAAGTCAAAAGTTAAAATCCTCTTGCCACCCTGCCTTTGGAGATTACTGCGGCACCCATATCCATTTCTGATCCTGTGGACTACACTGCTGTGCAAGCACAGTGACTGCTACCATTGGGGGCTGACCATTTGGCAGCACTGTGTGTTTAGCTCCCATGCTCTTTCCTAAAATGCTGAATGCACAATAGGGGAGTAACGTGTACCATTTTTCAAGTTAATAACTCAACTAGGTATTGAGCCCAGACCTACTTCATGCAAAGGAAGCACTATGCTACTGGGCAAAAGTAATGTGTAGGGAATATCAACGAATACTGTGTTTGGTAAGACAACGCTTTTTCCTTTGGCAGTTCCCACATTGCATTGTGCTGGGTTATGACAGCATATTCTTTTCCTCCAAATTCTCCCCAGGTATCTTGTGCCCCCTTTCTTCATACCCAGCCTATGAATGACTACGCATACTTTCGAGTGTGCAGGATTTCACAGCTGGCTGCTTCCTTGATGTCAACCTCTTTCAGTCTTTTTTTTAGTCAGTTATTTACGGAAAGGCCATGGTGGCCTATACAAAGCTCCAACAACGGAAGAAATAAGAAAGCAAAAGGTTAAGAGGAGAGAGGGATCAGATCAAGTTTATTGACCTTAGATTAGATTCAAAGTTGCCTTTCAAGAAATGTATTGCAAGAAAAGAAGCAATTCTGATCCTGCCCCCATACGGAGATTGAATAATGATTTAATAATAATAATATGAATCTTTATACAGGAATTGACACTTTGACATGTAATGCTGCTATCAATGTGTAAATATTAATGTAATGCTGTTATCAACGTGTCCTGGTAAATAGGACCACCACTTACAGCAATATCTACACTGATAATATCTCCATCTTCCAAGACTCTCCTGAAAAAGATACAAAGCCTAATTTAAGAGGAGAGAAAAGCAAGCGTGTGATGATGATTAAAAGCAAATAATGATCAAAATGGATCCATTAAGAAGGTAGTGGTAGCAGGAATAGGTAGGAAAAGCTGTTCACTGGAAGGTGAAGATGATTTTTCGAGCACTAAATGGCACAAGCATGAAAAAATTGCTTGCATAATTTGCAGTTCCAGTTTTTAAAAATCAGTTTCTGGCAACAGGCCTTCCTGACAGTCATTGAGACAATTTCTGCGAGAAAGTTGTAGCAAAATGATTGTATATCACTTACTGGTCAGGGATTCCGTGGCACACCACATTGTTCACAGAGGTGCATAAATCTTTAGGAAATCCACGATAGTTTCTGGGAGAAGGATATGCCTCAAATTTAATACAGAGCCAATGCAGCAAGAAATCCAATTTCTCCGTTGGCGTTCCAACCTAAAATATAACAAAATTTCCACCTAGTTTTGCTTTCTTTTGTGACATGTCATTTCATATGTTGGTTTCTTTTCTTTGTGAAGTATGGCATCATGTTGCTGTGGATTATGGGCATTGGCTGATGTCAAAAGATTTCGGATTCAAATCTTAATGCAAAAGGAGAACCAATTCATAAAATATATAACATGTGCCGATTAATGGAGGCTGGCACAGAAACTCTTGAAATTTCGTTATTTTAATGTGGCACTCAGAGAAATATTTTGGGGCAAGTAAAAGCTATGATTAACAAGTAATTCCCGTGTTCTTACTATCTATTTGACCGCAATAAATGGCTTCAAAATAGATTTTTAAAATAAATTGTCTTAAAAATAAATTCTCTGCTTGATTCCACATTTCAAATTGCACAGACTAAGTGATTCTCCTTATTCTATGTAAAAGTAGAAACCCAACCATCAACCAATCGCCTTAGCACCGAGCTTTCCTTAAATTTAAAACTCATCATGACCAATCAGTTTTGGTTTGAAAAAGATCACAGACGTACCTTGATTCTATGTCGTATTGTCCACAACAATTTTCTAGTTGTCTCACAGATTTTTCTCATTGAAACTATCTCATCGGGTGTCTTTGGCTTAATTCTCTCGAAACACGGAGGAACAACGCCCGTTTCAGCATAAGGTGGCTGATCTAGCGAGATTGGGAGTGCTTGCCCAAGGAGGACATCTGTAGGTCCTTTGATCACGCTATATCCAGACCTTCCAGCTGAACTCTTGAAGCCTCTTCTAGTCAGCATGAAGCAACTGAAAAATTCAGAAAAAATCAACATTTTTCCAATCTCTCAAGGGAAGGAGCTTCCATAATTGGAAATAAAATGCATTGAGTTGACTTGAATATGTGATATCAAAACTGTGCTATATCAAGTGATTTATTTGTACTTGTATGGAGTAACGGACGATGGTAGATAAGGGCCTAATACCAAAATACTCCAAGGAAATGTAAAGAAAATACAAACGGAGAATTATAGTAAACAGTTGATACCTTTTTACATAAAACCAACTTACTTTCTAACGTTATGTGATAGTAAGCCCATTTCTATCACAGCTCTGGAAGTTTTGCTCATTTACAACGCTTTATCAGACGGCCATTATCAGTGGCCTCGATTTCGCATGGTTAGATGAGGCTGCAGCCCGTGAGAATGAGATCACTGCAAGATGGTCTATCAATTCAGTAAACTGTAGTCATTAAGCCTGTTGGATAAAACTGATCGCCAGAGATTTCATGACCAAAAGCCCGTACAGTCACGAAACCTCCCAATTTAACTGGACTTGGCACACCAACTTCATACGTTCCCATGGATGATTCCCAGAGGTGCAGAACTTCGTTAGACCGTGTCTCCCTATTTCAGCAACATAGTCGGGACAATGCAGCAACCTCCACATTGGTGTCCCTGGATATCGACCGCCGAAAGTGATCTCGACTCATTTTGTCGGCTCGTAACCGATTCTGCAACCATTTCCCTCAAAGCATATTTGAGGGGAAGGCTCTTTGAAAAAAGCAACAGAGCCCACTATATGGACAGCAACTTAAAAATGACAGCCTCTCAGATTTTCATCAGTATTCTACAAAAAGCTGTGGGCAACGTGGCAAGACAGGTGGCTATTAGTTGGGTGCGTGTTGCAGTGAATCTTTGATACTGCAAGGAGCATTCGTGTGTATGTTCCATCTAGCTTCCCTGTACTGTGCACGTGCCGAATGAGTCCGGGGCTCGTTTTTTCGCTGTTCTGAATGCCCCCTGACTGCTGTTTGACTGCCCGTCCAAAACTAATGGATACATGACTTGGAGCTGGGGGCAAAGTGCAGTAAAGACCTCAACTGGTCATTTCACCTCGCCATTTGTAATGTATTGTATTCAGCGCCCAAATTCCGCGTTGCATCCACTCCCCGCCGCCAACCGTCTTGATCGTCACCCAACCTCCTCAAGTAATTTCTTCCTAATCCCAAATCATTTCCAACTGCCTGCTCCAGATTGAAGGGAGGCCTGCCCCTTGACCGTCGCCAGCCTGCTGGGACATTTTGGGGTACCTCGTGCCTCACCTGGTGGGTGGCCAAAGTTTGTGGCCCGCCTTCTTCTGCGTGAAACAGTCGGCCAGACAATTATGTACCCTGCTTCTTTCAGCTTATCTTCCACCCACCTCGCCATTTCGTGGCTCAAGATGGTACTTCCCTCGCAGGGGGCCTCCCAATGCTCGTTTCGAGTATTGAACTTAAGTTTAATGATTTAGGCCATGAAAGTAGGGCTTTTTGCACACATTTGAAGTCTTCCTAAGTTCAGATTTGCTTCAATGGTATGAGGACAACTCTTAAAATCTCTTTACCAGCCGTCGTAAAAACACAGCGTACTGAACAAGTCTCAATGAAGCTAATAATAACCAGTAAAGTTTAAGGAAATATTCTATGAAAGCCTTTACTGATACTGATCTTAATAAAAAAGATCACGAGGAATGAGTTTGACTTTTATCAATTTTTATAGGATTAAGCGAATACGGGATGTCTGGGGTCAGATAAGGCAACTTTTATCAACTGCAGACAGAACGAAGTATCCCTCAAATACCTATTGTCAAATGGTCATTAGACATTCAAGCAAAGTTCGTGTAGTTCTGTATTCAAGATAGACCAGCGTTATGCAACAGAAGGTGCCGTGGCGTATTAGTTAAGCATGCGGACTCACAAACAGGAGTTGTCAGTTCGATTCCTCCATGTGTCACTACTAGAACGCCATTAGTGAGGAAGGAAACGGGAAACCACCTCGAGAATTCCACTTCCCTAGAAAAGCTCAGAACCCTATCTCTGGTTTCTACGACGCTTGAAATTGAGTATGCAACGCAGTTATGCAACAGAAATAAAGTCGAGCAAAACAGCCAAATTCTGAATCAAGAAAGTGACTATGCTTAGCAATCAAAAGCATTCTTCAATTGTGGTCTTGCAGAGTACTTAAACTTCAACTTCACCAGACAAGATCAGCTTGAAGGAAAACGGTTGAAACTTGTGCCCAAGACCTCCATAAAATTTGTTCTGGAACTCAACCCTGTAAGATGAATAATCAGAGATTAAAGCGACCCATTCCGTGACGACATCAAAGTTCACTAAGATACTCTCAAATCAAAGATTGATGATGAAATTTTTTCACGTTTTTAGCATCTTTCATCTATTTCAATTAAGTTATCGTCATTTATTCAACATTATAACTAAGTTAATTCTATATCGAATTTAACTAACGTTCTCGAGTGGAGGGCCCTTGTAAATCAGCTCCGGCTGAAGGGTTACCATCCTTAATTAAATCAAATCAAATCAAATCAAATCAAATGAAAGGCTGAAAAATATCTTATGACATATTGATTTAGGAGAAATACAAAGTGGTTGGTGGTTGATGGCCGCGGAAGGGCAACCCGCCATAAAAAGCTAAGCTATCATTTGTCAGTCCACATCGGCGACCGCCTCCTCTTGTGTGAGAAATCCATAGAATGGTAGCTTCAATCGTCGTCGGCGTCCTGCCGTAAAATCGGCTGGAGTAGCTCCAGTATCTGCTCATCTGCACCTGCAAGAGTGGCTGTACAGCCAAACCCGTGAGTGGCATTCCCGTTGGCAAATGGCACAGATGAAAGAGCTGGATAATTGACGCTGGAACTGTTTATCTTTCCGCATTAATATCTTGGAATTTAAATATAATATATAAACAAATATACTTAAGCTCTCTAGCTAGCATCTGAAGGTAGACTTTAGGACCCCGATTATCATTATTCTTATTCAAAGTAGAAATACATAAGAAAAAACCAAGCTAATTAAGGACTAATATAAACAAAAATAATACAGCAGACGATACAAATAAGATAATATATTTACATAAAAAAGAAGAAAATAAAGCTAGTATAAATGTGGAGAATGCATTGACTACGTAAGGAACCCGATCTGACTAATGAATTTTCTACATAAACTGCTGTTGCTGTTATTGTTTCATTCTTTAATTCGCCTTTTAAATGATGCAGGCACTTTAATGCTTTTAAATTCCTCAGGTAGGCTATTCCAGAACTTATATCCTAAAAATGACAAGCTCTCAATTCCATGACTAGAAGTCCGCATTTTGGGGACTTCCAATAGCAAGGTGTTCTTCAGATTGTAGGCAATGTCCTTTTGTACAAAGATTCCCTTCCAATAAGCCATGCTAATAGAGCAGTGTCTTGGACTTTCCTTTCAACACAGCAATACCTCATTATCGTCATTCATGAAATGACATTAAGAGCTAGCAACTGTTTGAAAAAGCTGCTCAAACACGAACAGCAATAAGAACAACTCACCAATGCAGACGTAGTGTGTGCAGGAAAGCAGACAGTCCTTCCATGACCAAAAGAATAGCCACCGTCAATACTGTGCAATCAAAAGGAATACAGCTTTAAAATTCAATACAGTTATACAATACAATACAATACAATACAAAATAGAATACAGTTATAAAATTCGCGACGGAAAATATTCATTCCCAATAAAAACAAGAAGGCGCTATCAAGGGCATGTCTCATTTTACACGTCAATTGAATCAGGACGAAATATGGTTCAAAATTAAACAAAAAAGCAGATATTTTCTTCCAAAAAATCAGTTTCACACTTCGTCGCACTAAACTTCGTCACGTTAGGGTAACGAAGTCACATTTCCAATCTTCCGTGCAATATTTACGCTTTTGCACATCGTAAAATTTATTCGAAAACACGAGCCATAAGTAGCGGGCGGAAAGAAACAAAAACGAACCAGATTAGGATAAAATAAATAGACACACAATAGACGCAGATTCGTACGAACTTCCCCCTTTTTGATCAGCATTATCCTTGCTGGTCGGACCGAGCCAACTCACAATTTCGGGGGGGGGGGGGGTTTATTCGAAAATATCGTGCAAATATCTTGTCAGCACACTTACAGGTACAATACCATGAATTTCTTCAAATAACATACCTGCCCAGGCACTAAACAGAACGAAGATGGCAATACCACCCACAAATCCCGTCATTTTTAAGGCGATATGGAAGACCATACTCCACAATACTTCAGACAATTCTAGGGAAAAAACAAAGCAAATTAGGCAAATAAAACATCAGTAATTCTTAAATTCTTAAAACTGTGTGGAAATGTTTTCAGTTTCTTTGCAGCAGTATAACAAACTTGGTTTGTTTTAAGTGTAAAGAATGAACAGTATAAAAAAACCGGGTCTCTTTTTAGTCCAAATAGAAGATTGAAAGATCGCTGAAATTTAAATGTAACTTTCAAGGTAGGATTGAAGCAGATAAACTTCTGTGGAACGTCAGGCCCTTAGTAGGGAGTTGGATGAGCTCTCGTCGCTGGACACATTCTACTGAGTTTATTTCACCACAAAAGCACCCTTCAATGCATCATTGATCATAAATGCTCGAAAATGGCATACTCACGAGCATGTGCCAAGCTAAGGGCCCACAGACGAAGGTACGATGCAGTGTTAGAGATGCAGCCAAGACAGTACTCAATTGTATGAATGCACTGGTGAATGAATTCTTCCCCAAAGTCAAACTGAAAGATAAAGACCTACGCTGGTGACAGTGTACTTAGCGTTGAGATGTGCATCTAGTACAGAAATTTCCAATCATACTCCGTTGCACACTCGATTTTGTGCGTAGCCGAAACAAGATACAGGGCCCTTGAGTTTTTTCCAATTATACAGCTGTAGCTGTAGAAAAAACTCAACGAAGTATACTGACTCTACAGTATACGATATTTCCACTTGTCGCTCATTTGCGACCGACTGGGAAATTTTAGCATCGGGTGGAACCTTTAACCCGTTCTTTCCACTCGAGTGAAAAACAGCGCAAATGTACAAGTTAAATTCCATACTTCGTTTCAAAATGTCTTGGACATCTAACGCGATTTAACGCAATAGCCGGATTTGCCGCTTAGTGAAAACCAAGCCTAAATGCGATTAGGAGAAAGTGACTTCTGCATTCAAACAGCAAAGACTGACTGTAAGCCTCTAGGCGTTGCCAAAATGAACTATTTCTAGCAGCTCTTTGCAATATCCATGTGGTCCAATTGCCTTAAAACTTCCTTCTCATGAGGTCCCCACTCCCTCCAAAGTGTAGGGTGAAGTACGCATGGCTGTAACTGCGCTCCTATAGAACCACTCTTTGCAGATCTTCGCACACACTTTGATCGGTCTAAGGGGGGGAGGGGGGCAATGGAGTCATATGAATTGATAGGACGTCATAAATGAACATGAATATATGTACATAAGTATGTCGTTTGCAAGACGCACGAGTGAATTCGCACAGTACAACGTTAACACGTAGATGTTGGTTAATGACTCGCGCTTTGAAGGTTAAATGGAACAATGTCTAGAGATTCGATTGCGATGCCCTTAGAATTCACGCATATCCGAAGGGCATTGGCCAGGCCGCAACTATTGAATTCAGAATACAGTTGCACGGCCGTGGGGAACAAAGGCTGAGAAACAGGTCTTCAGTGCCCAGCTTTTTGCATGAGGATTTTCCACTTGACGAAAGGAAGAGCTGCGCCGCCGAGAGCACCACTGGAGTGTGCATCTTTTCCACCACGCTAATCGTGACGAATAGGTGCCGTTGACCGTTTTGTACTTCTTCCGAGGTGGAGTTGCGGAGGAGTAGGCGGCGCAAGAGTAGAACTGAGTGACGGTGTTCGTGTTGGAATTCAGGCAGTGACAGTCAAACGTAAATGTTAACAGAAGACGCCCTGACACGATTCAACTTGAGAGGCTAAATAAAGGGGTGGTCAAGTGCTTACCTCTTCCTCCTCCTCTTCTTCCTCGTGATGGTGCTCAACTTGCTCATTGTGCACCAAGTCGTCTTCCTCGGCGTCTGATAGCAGCGTGTCACCATTGATCAAACCAGCACGAGCTTGACCGGTGCTTCTTCCAGTACCCTTCAATATTCAAAAGCAAAGCAAAGTTGAGTACCATACGCGAAATGAGCGTTGGGGAGCACCTAATTACAGAGCTGTCATCCTGAGCATCGCTAATCGTGCCGCAGGGTGGCCACTTCCATTCCTCGCTGCACTTCACCTCCAGCTTCCAGCCGGGTACCCATTCACTGCTGGGTGGACAGCGAGACAGGGTGAAGAGAGCTTGCACGGACCGTACGCACAGCAGACGTCTCTTACCATTATCCCAACTGCCTCCTCTCAGCATGTAACTTTTTTCAACATTCAAATAGGTGGAATGAAATTAGCTCTTGCCTATTTGCAGTGCTATGGGAACACGGAGCTTGATTCTAGAGGCAAATGACATCCCACGCTGAATACGCAAATAGACATGAGACTGAGTCGTCTGTTTCAGCCAAAGAATCCCTTCGAAACTCAAAAGGCTGATTCAAGAACTAATGCCATCAAGGTTACCGGTTCTGGTTCCCAGCCTCTTCTAAACTGTGCAATTACCATTCATCGTTAGGAGAGTATTGTGCACAGCGCTGAATGAGTAGCGAGCACCCCATTGGAAACCAACAAATTCGCACTTGCAATCAATACCTCTTTTGCTCATGATTGATAAAGACTGAAGTGATTCAGTTGATTGCGTTCCACAATACCAAACAATAGCACAAAAATGCTTCTTTTTCTTACATGCTTATTAAAATGTAAAACTGAACACAACATGGTGACACGGAAGATACCACACTGCGATCATGGTAAACATTGTCACACTGAAGTTCCATTTTTTCGAGTTGATGTTGTCAGCTAGCAGAGTGGAAATACCGTTTATCAGATTTTGCATTAGTTTTCCGAGGAAAACCCCAAGTTCTTGTCGACGTCTCCATTTGCTGACGGTGTTATCGATCTCGTAGCACTCTGACACAATTCCGTGCATTTTTTTAATACAGAAATTCGCAGCCTTTGACAAAGCAGTCAATAATCGTGACCGTCGAACCCTTTTCTGGCTATGGTAAGAGCACAGAAAGAAGCAGCATTGAGAAAGAATGCAAGTAACTGGCAAATGAAAGCCGCATGACCATGGTAACTTACCAGAGATTTCTGACTGGCTTTATGTCGAAGGTAAAACGGCTTCACAAGCAGCATCCACGGCACGCAAAGAACTGCAATGACAACAAGGAGTGACTGCACAGCGGCCTGAAAAGAAAAGTTACCATGAATTAGCTACGGCGAACATATGATGATGCTTTACGTACGACAACGTCGTTACAACTTTCCTTTGTGCACTAACTTTACGTATATACGCCTCTTAGTATTCAGTTATTGGAGGGGCCTCTGCCGTAAAAAGGCTAGGGAACAACGGCTTTCAGGGTCAAACGGGCGCGACGAGAGGATAACAGAGCCGCCGAGGACCAGAGGCACAATTGGCCCCGTGGCAGGAAGTGCGCATCTGCCCTTGCTGTTCGCTGCCGTGGGTCTCGGTACTAATCGGCTCACACTTTCTGTCACAGTCGAAAGTGGCAACAAGACTTAAAGCAATGAAGTCTTGCATTCCTCTTGGTTTTCTGAATCTTACAACTTGCCATCTCTCAAATCCAAGATCAATAAACTTGATCTCATCCCTCTCTTCTTAGCCTTTCGCTTTCTTCTTTCTTGCATTGTTGAGGCTTTGTATAGGTCACCATGGCCTTTCCCCAACATAACTCACTAAAAAAAATGCATGTATAGATGAGGTTGCATGCAATTTGATTGACTAGATTCGGCGTGATCGCCCCCGCCATAAATGTGACACACAGGTACACAAGCATAGCAAAGCGTACCTTCACGAGAACGTGTGTAGGGAATAAAAACAGTACCAACCTGGCCAGCGTACAGTTGGTCTTCATCTTTAACTTTGCCGAATTTCAAGAACATGCCTATCAGTGTCAGCAACAGACTAGGGAGCTGGGGAAAAGCAGAAAATCAGTCGTGCTAAAATTGCAACGAATTGTCAAAAAACCATCAGACCAAACAACCAGCTTTCTCTTCAGGGTTGCAAGGAACAATTGATTTGAATGGCATAGAAATGATCCATCTATACATAGGATAACTTGGTCAGGCAAAGAGCTGTCATCAATCAACGTCTTGTTATCGTTCAATTTTAATGTCAACACATATAATGGGGAGTATATATAAAGATCTGCACAATTCAAGGCAAGTTTTTTACAGTTCGTAGAGGCATCAAGAACAAGTATCTACTTTTAAGCCTGGCTCCGAAAAAAGGCCAGTCTTAAGTTAAAACAGGGGTGGACAAACTACGGCCCGCCGAGAACTTGTATCAAGCAGAAACAACTCTCCCGTTATTCTTGTTTTCTAATTGCTTGATGCCGTATACACGCATTATAAACATGTAAGTGTTACCATACTAAGGATGGATTATGCTTCCAAAAGATTTAAGCATATTTTTCATTTTTATTGCGTGACAATCTAATTTGAAACAGTCCTGGCAACATACTGTGCGGCCCTTTAAAACTTAAAATTTGTGACTGCGGCCCTTGGGCTGAAAAGTTTGCCCACGCCTGCACTAGGGCAAGGCAAAAGATAGTGAGCAATTATGCGATTAAGATTGCCATGAAAGCACACGTTGGGAAACTTACAGTCTCTGAATGAATATTGAAAGCTAGCCACTTGTAGAAGATGATTATGACCAGGTAACCAAATATGCACATCATGAACAAAACCTAGGAATTAAATCCAATATACGTGCAATCGCCGTCAAATATCATGTATCAAATATGATTAAAAAACATAACACACATCATATACATGAATGTACCTATCTACTCGTAGCAGCCATGGCCTAAAAATTTTATACGGAAAAAGCAGCCTTTTTATGTGGTAATACTTCACTTTTCTTTCATAATAAAATTTAAATTAATTTGCAGTGGGAGTTGGCCTTGAAAGAATTAATACCCTACTCTTCTTAGACGCTAACTTAAAAGAAAGTTATAATTTCATATAGTTTCGTATAATATCATATCATATATCATATATCATATATCATATATCATACATCATACATCATACATCATATTTCATACGTCATATATCATACATCATATATCATACCATATCATACCATATCATATCATATAATATCATATCATATCACATCAAATCATATAATATAACGTCATATCATATCATACCACATCATATTACATCAAAGCATACATCATATCATATCATATCATATCATATCATATCATATCATATCATATAAAATCTTATAATATCATGTAACATCTTTTAATATCATATCATATAGCATCATATAATATCATATCAAATCATATCAATCAATCAATCAAATAATTATATGCTCGACAGGGCTCGACAGGGGGTGAAGGTCACATCCATTGAGCTCAGCAACTGGGTGTGCAACAAGTGCATTCCCAGTGCCGGTAATAAGCCTGGATAAGATTGGGGCAGCCCCAATCCCACATAGTACAAGGTGCTGGTGAGGATGAATGATCAGTCGCACCGGAGACGCCACTTACGATTTTTCAAGCCGGAGGAGGAAGAAGACGAAGAACTGAAAGTCGCATGAATATTGGACTGTGAGTAAAGCTGATAATTGATTTAGATGATGTGAGACAGTGAATTTGTTGGATTGCTTCCTGCCTCACAAATTTTGGGTTAATTCTCAGTCTAAGTAAACTGAACGTCAACGTGAAAGTCTATTCATTTAAAGAATTTCCCTTTTAGTGTCGACAAACAACACTATTCGTGTATACACGGCGTTCAAGAAAAATAACGGTAGGCCAAGTTGAAAAATTTGGCGAACAAAAAATCAGGGCGCATCTTAGAAAGTAATACCTGTGGGATGAACTCGCAAAATATGTTGATTGGCTTGTTGAAATGCCTAGAAAAGAACAGCGTTGCTTATTGTGGTTGCCTTTGCAATCAGGATTGTCATAAACCTTGCTACCATATCTACGTCCAATAGTCTCCTATACCCTGATGGCTGGTTTTCTACCTGGGTAATGCCATTAACCCTAAGAAAGTTCGAATTACATTTCGACACATATTCGCGATTACAGAGGTAGAGAATCGCACCATAAATAACAAGTTTAATGAAGTTCAAAGCACTTGTAATTTATAATAAAGTTTCCCACAAAATAAAGAGCGAACCATGAAATCGCAAGTCCAAGAGCTAGTACGAGCACTTTAATTCTGAAGACTCTCTTCGGATTTCTTTTTTACTTATTTAAAGAAGTTTATCAACTTTACTGTTGCTGATCATGTATTTTAGGAGAAAAAAATAAATTGAGAGGTCCCAGGCTAATAGCAGCAAGTCAACTTTGCTGCAAAAGATTGCCTATCGCAGGGGTGACCAACCTTTCAGAGACCAAGAGCCACAACTTTCCATGTGCTGCTGCAAAGAGCCACATGAGACACGTGGGCACACATGCACAAAAATCCTCTGTATATTTTTAATGATAGTATATATTAGCCTCATTTTTAATCACTTAATTATTATGTTGTAAAGCGAATGGACGGCCCCTGGTAAACTAGCATTCACTGAAGAGTCACCACAGAATAACTTGTGATGGCAAAGTTCAGCACTTTTTGAAAATTCCTGGTCATAATTGCATCATGAAAATTGAAGCAATTATTGTTTAAATCTTTTTTGAAAATGATAGTTAATGCCGGCCTTTAAGAGCCGCAAAAAAACTTGGCGAATAGCCGCATGCGGTTCGCGAGTCGCGGCTTGGCCGGCAGCCACTGGCCTATGGTTTCACTACCATCTTTTCATAATTGCAATTACGTAGGTTGATCGTTACACTTGTTATCACATGAATACTAAATGAAGATTGAAGGCTGCTTGTAATACATACTTGTGATTAAAAAGGCTGAGAATGACACCAAACATCATATGGATAACTCCAAAAATGATGGAAAGTTTCATCTTGTAGGAATTGAGGAATGTCAGCTTATTAGTTGCCAGTTGCCAGACCTTCGGGAATGAAAAGCAAATTAGTTTGTAGCGAAGAAAGGACAGAATGATACCGAACGGCTT
Organism: Pseudorhiza aurosa; assembly: GCA_964026355.1. Classification (NCBI taxonomy): domain Eukaryota; kingdom Metazoa; phylum Cnidaria; class Scyphozoa; order Rhizostomeae; family Lychnorhizidae; genus Pseudorhiza; species Pseudorhiza aurosa. The sequence continues at coordinate 2,511,647 of OZ032115.1, read as the reverse complement.
CACGGCCTCACGTCTGGAACTTCAAATGGGTGAAAAGGAGAACTTACCGGGTCAACACCAAAGTAGTAAGGCACTTCTCGAACAGAATCCTGGGGCAAAAACATGATGCTTGGCACTTTTTTCTCGTGCTGTTTCTCCAAAAATTCCAAACTACGAAAATTGAAAAAAATGCAATTTCACAGTGGAGTTTGAAGAAGATACAATCAACGCTAAAGCCTACCAAGAAAAACCGTTCATGTCGCAGACGTGGAATACAAGATCTGAAATAATCCTGATGCAACATCATTCATTGATCGCCAAGACGAAGCTTATACCTGTACAAGCTGCTGTTACCATACTGTGTCCATCCAGAACCAAAGATGTTGAGCGATTTAGAGAAGCAGTCGTTGTACATGAAACCAGAGTAGACGGAGAACAGACCCATCATCATAACAATGTATCTACCAGCAAAGATAGTCTCAAACATCTGTAAAAAATAAGGGTAAAGAGAATGAGTGGTGAGATCGAGAACTGGTATTGTAATCGTACCTTAAGCTATCAACATAAAAATAGCACTTCTTCATTTGCAACACCGTTCAAAGACTTCCAATAGGAGGAGCTGAACGAAACAGAGATGAACCCTGTCCATGCAATTTCCCTTGAGCTCAGTTTCTGGAAGTAACGAAAGTCTGGATACCGCAGAAACAGGGCTGGAGAATAAGGCTGCGTTTACACTGTACCGGATCACTTTTGATCCGATAAAAACGTGTAAAAGCAGTCTAAGGCAATGAGGGAATGGGATAACAACACCGATAACAACGCCAACCACATGGTTCGTGGAATTCATTTCATGAAAAAGGTCAGTGATTGATTGATTGATTGATTGATTGATCGGTTGCTTGATTCGTTGGCTGATTGGTTAATGAATTTGCAATAATTCAAACTCACAACATTAAAATCAATAACAAAAACCACAACTTTATTACAGCATTCTAAGAAAAACAATGCCACTAGGAGCATATTGGTATGTACATTGCCATACATTTGAGTAAATTTTAGAGTTGAAATTGAATTGCAATAAAGAGGGAGAATTTATTGAAGCATCGATCATTATCAAAGCAAGGTCAAAAGGGAAGAAGGGTGTCATGAATTCTAAAGGATTTAAGGGGGTACACAAATGGGAAGGGAATACCCCCCTGTGAAAAGAAATCTTTCTTTCAAATTCATTGAAAACTACAATTACCTGTCTAATACGTAGGTAGTTACATAAAGAATATTGATAACAATGAAAGGGAAAAGACCATAAATTTTGATGGTGGACACATTGCATCATGTATTTCTGCAGCAATCCCATTTAAAAATAGCTCAGAGGAAAGTAAGGATGAATCGTTTTCGAGAAGGCGAAAATGAACGGAATTTTGTGGACAACAATTATAGACGCAGAGCTGTATCAGTTTGTGAGGATGAGAACGGTTATAGCAATTTCGGCATGCCGGATAACAGTTCGAAGCCCCTTTCAGTTAGGTTAGGTTTGTCGTCAACGAAAGCACTGAACGCCGTTACATTAGCTCATCTGTAGTAAATGCAGGGCTTCTCTTGATAGCAGCTATATTCATAGCCGATTGAATTACCCTGTAAAAATATAGTATTATTATTATCATTATTATTATTATTAAATAATGCATGTGTGTGCGGGTAGTTCACCTTAAGCCAACTTTGCTCATTGCTTCACACACGCACAACCGTTGCATTGGGAATTAATTCTTCTTATAAACAGGCTGAAGATGGCGAATAAACGCAGAGAAAATTGCAGACCGAAAATGGAGACAAGGGTACTTCGTCCCGCTGAACATTTCATTACAGGCCACTTGTCATTTAGAGTACGAAGCATGGCATCAACAATGGATACAGCACAAACAAAAGTCATCAGGACAGTAGCGTTACCTCTCCTCCTTCTTTGGAGTTCGCCAGCCTCTTTTCGTTCAAGACAAGCCACAGTGCAAATATGAACATGATAGTGCCGTGACCGCAATCACCAAACATGACAGAAAACAGGAAGGGGAAGGTGGTTATGGTGAACAAGGCTGCAAACAAACAAATATACAGTACATCATACCCTCGCCTTTCACAACACGCAATAACAATTCGATTGGATATACTTCAATTAAGGAAAGAGCTGGAATATTGTGCTAGGAATGCTTCGACATAAAAAGCTTTGGAAGGAAATGCTTTGGGGAAGAATTTCATTCAAAAAATATAAACTTTTACAAATACCATCCGAATTCTTTCTGCGTGATTATAAATCATTTCACTGAATAGCTTATAGAAGTGACAGAGTATTAGCCGTTCTGAAGAGAATATGGGAGTGAGGCAAAAAATTACCTAGATATCAAATACAATATGGATCTTTAGCTAATACATGTTCCAATCAGCAAGTCAGCAATCTTGAAGCATTGTAAAATAAAAAATTATCACCTGGGTTAACTTCTTGGTAATTCGCAACACCGTAGGAGTCGACAATGGCTTGGAACCCAGATGTGAACTTATTCACTCTGTTGAAGGTAGGTGGTTGATGCTTTGTATGCATCCGATTCAAAATAGATGGCACAGACGAGCCACTTCGCTCCTTTAAAAAAAACAAAAAAATCATTTTGTTTATTTTCAGCGCATATAGGCCCACGACATTTCACTTCATATCAAAGATCTGGTTCAAGAGATTCCACCATCAGTCTATCCATAAAAACAATGGCATTTTGATGGTATAACTTTTGCAGATCAATTCATCGAGTCATTTAGCTTTATCAAAAGTAAAGCTGAGTTCAATACTCAACACGCGCTTAGGGGGGCACCTTGCTAATGAGATATAATTTTGAGGCAAATTGTGACAAAAGTGGGCGGCTGGTTGTGACGCGGTGTGGCCAGTTTTTTTCCATGTCACACTCTACCCCCAACTTCTTGCCAGGCACTCACTCACTTCTGGGTGGATTTTTCTAGTGAGTTATGTTGGGGAAAGGCCATGGTGGTCCGTACAAAGCCCCCAACAAAGAAAGAAAGAAGAAAGTGAAAGGCTAAGATGAGAGGGAGATCAACTTTATCGACCATAGATTTGAAAGATGGAAAGTTGTAGGAGTCGGGAAATCAAGAGGAAGGCAAAACGTTCCATAAATTGCATGTTCTTGGGATGAATGATGATTTGTGGGATAAAGTTCGTGAAGTAGGCAGAGGGTGCGAATGAGTCGAGCTTCTGGTGGTCCTGACACGTCACAGAGGAACAGGAAGAATATCGCTGATCTTCTGAGAGCAATGCCCGTGATCTGTAAAAGATGGAAAGATCTGCACCTAAACGACGATGAGAACGAGGTTGGAGGGATTTGGAACATCAATATTATGTAAGACTTTCATATAAAGTTGGCTAAAATATCCTAGCCGTAGCTGCTAACTAAGGAACTTTAGTGGGGTAGAAGTGTGTTTTAACCACTATCCCAACTATCCCCTGAAGACTCCCACCAGAGACTGTAGAAACTTAAGAAATCCCGAAGACAAACTTAGAAGAGACCAAAAATACTTCCGCCAAACCGGTCTTACAGCTTGGAATAACGTTACAAAGTTTTTTTTAATCGAATCTTTATACTGGATGAAACACTTTAGCTTTTAGATTAGCTGTTATCAATGTGTGTCCAGTGCTTTTGCCCTAAGAGTTACTTCTGAGTATTCAGTTACCGACCTCGGAAGGATGGACAGCTGAGTTGACTGTTGGCTTGTGGTTAGTGGTTCCAGCGACGGGATTCGAACCCACGCGAGTGCACCTCGCATGATTCGAAACACTGCGCCTTAACCAGTCTGCCACGCCGCCTAAATGAAGTTAGAGAGCTCCCCTTGATCTAACAATAACAATTAATTCGTTACCCGTTGGGTAATCTATAGAGGAGAACTCAGATTCATATTTAGGAAAGATGGTGGAGTTCTTTAATTGTGCCAATTCAAAAATGCAGGAGCTGCAGCCATCCGCCCTCGAAATTCACTATGATAAAAACAACAGGTGATGAAAGCTACGGGAAACTCCCTCTTTAAAATCCTTGGGAGAAGGTCAGAGCCTGCTACATTCCAAAGCGAGCATGCTGTTGAGCGAAACTTACAGTTCCTCTCTTGATAGCGACTTGGATCTTGTCGAGATCAGCAACAGGACACCAGCATTCAGCGATCAAGCACTTCTGGGTTACATCAAGATTAAACATGTTCATTGAATGGTAAATGGATTTGATCTTCTTGACCTAAGACGAAAAATCAGTTGAGCAACACGGAGAGCTTGGACATGCCATACTACAAGCAAAGCTCTCTACATTTGAGTTGCAGACGAGAATGGCAATAACTAAATGCTCTAAAAGATAGCAGATAATGTTAAAATCGTAATTTCTGCTTCTTCATAAATTCGTCACAAGGAAAAGAAGATCGATTCTGCCTCGCTTTGCTAAGACAATAAACATGAAAGTTGTCAAGAATCGCTTCATTGTGGCTTTCTGAGCTGGTAAAAACTTATAATTTGCTATCATTTGAGCATAAGATTATTTGTAAAACAATATCTGCTCTACCAGAATGCTTTATGAAGGACTGCCTTTTTACGAAAGCTCTAGGGCAGTTGGATTGCTTTAATTTTCACATAAGATTGATGGTTACTATATTTCGTCGTAATTTTCGGATCCTTTTAAGTTTTTGATGGTCTTAATAAGCATGGTGCATCAATTCATTTAGTAAATCCAACTTTAAACAAATATACGATGATGATACGCTAAATCATAAACGGATGCGGCTAAACCAAACAACGTGCAAATCTCAGTGCGAAATTGCATTTTTCCCATGTGACTGTGCCAGCTCGCCGTTTGTGAGATTTCACGAATCGTGTTTGGTGCTAAGACAAATGCTGTCTTGGCATTGCAAAAAAATTAGCCCATTACAACACGCGCTAATTTCCGCTTTTAATTAAGTGTGCAACCGGAGATCAAATTATCATACGGTTGGAATTCACCGTGGGGGGGGGGGGGGGGGAGAGGAAAATCTCGCCATTAAGTAACCTTCGACTAAGAAGTTTGATATTACCTTTATGAACCATACGTTGATGTTCTTGGCCATCGTTTGAAGAAGTCTGTGGCGATGATCGAGGGTCTGCATCAACACCTAAAAATGCACGAACGTGGTTAGACGATAGAATGAGGCAATGACAAGGACAGCAACCCCCCTTCATTTGCAACTGAAAAACCAATCACCAGACTATCGATTAAGAGGCCGTCCACTAATTCTATAGATGAATCATATAAAGAAGGCGCTGGTAGACACCTCTAAGACTGCAGCAACAACGGAAGCAAAGAGTTCAACACGCCCTGCAAAATCCTTGGCAAAAACCAGTCGAACTGGCAGAGCAGAGTTTTCAGCGTAGATTTACATGCAGATACCAACAACAATATATGGGAAACAAAAAACAAAAAAGCTTAAAGCTTTACCGTCTGAAGATCTTCAATCCTCGTCATGACACCAATGGCCATCTCCCTTCTCTCTGCAGGTGATTCGGGGCACGGGTACAGTGTTGCTCGAAAGCTAAAAATCAGATTATCATGTAAACTGCATCAAACGACGTCGGTAAATCTACGACAACGACACAACTTCTCTCCTAACAGAGTAAACTGCAGTTACAACTTGAATTTAGAGTGATCTCTCAGACTTGCAAAATCCCTGGCTTGTTTACTGCTAGTTTCTAATCAAGCTTGATGACAAATACAAAGCTTTCGACCAAGCTCCGCGCACATAAAAAGCAATAGCATTAGAGTTTGACCTACCCTTCGCAGATCTTCTTAACGCGCATCTTCAGTTGGTCTCCTTGGAAGAAGACGATAAACACGCACTTGTGCACCTCATCTCCGGTCCCTGGGTCCTCTAGAGGCTCCTCGATTTCAGCTTGCTTGAAAAAGACATTCCCCCTGCAAGCACGCCAAAGAAGCCGCTCAAAGGCGGGCACACGCTCGCGGGAGATCACACCGGCCACGAAACTGCAGTAAATCAAACAACATTAGGTGACTATTTGTGCGAAAAACTCTGCATAAATGCGATGAAAAGCTTAAGTGGATGTCAGGATAGCTCGATGGTAAGATTCTTGCGCATCGATCCTATGGCCAGTGGTTCGAGTCCCACCTCAGCTAAACTTTCACGTAGAATGAGGGGAGTCACCAGCTCTCTGTAATTCAAGGCGTAGGAATCACGAGGTGTGGTCACATCGAGAGGAAGGACCTGGACACTGCTCGATAAGCAAAAAGCTTCTCAGTGTCCAAATTCCTACCTTTGACATCTAGGTAGAATAATGTGTGTGTGAGTAGAGTTTGAATAAGTCAGTTGCAAAATTTATGAACTAACCAGGTGAATAGTTTCCATCTGAATCGGTGTGTTGCTTAAGATTATGCGACGATGCTGATACCACTTACCCACATAATTCTTAAAGCGTTAATGACAAGCTAACGAATGCGTCCCTCAGTATACGAACCCACTTCTTGAAGAGCTTCAAAAGAATGTTACGGCCCCCACTTAACACTACCTAATCCTATATATTTGCCCTACTACAAATAACAACCTGGTCAGCTACACAAAACATTTAACCAAACCTTCTCTCGCTTTTACTCTAGAAAGCGAGCATTCAAGCAACTTGGACAAAAAACCTCCTTGATACTCATGACGAGCACATCGTATATGGAAATTCACACGCTCATACCCTATCGCCAGTTGTGGTCAGGCCTTGAGTACTCGATAATGAAATAGACTTACCCAAGCTGAGCCCCAGTAGAACCGGGTTCTTCAGCTAACATAGCTTTCGTGTCGCCATATATGTCCTAGTGATAATGTAATTTGAAATCAGTTAATCGGCTACTTCGTCACAACTCACCCTAAGCGACCTGCCGCAGTCGTGGCAGCTAGCTCCGTATCACCTAATAAAGACATTTCTTCACTTGCAGTATGGACGACATCGCCAATGTGCTGGTTTTGGACGTGGTGCTCTGCCTGTGTTGACATACAACTAGTGTGAGATTGTACCATAGTTCACAGTGTCTCTTTTTACGACATGAAGATTTATCTTTCAAGCTTTACGTACTCTAGTTGTAAGGAAGTGTTAGGTTTATTTCAGCACTTAGTTGTAACTGCAACTGGGCAATTTTAAACGCTTTACTATGGGGAATTCTTATTTGTGATGAAATTGGAAGGAAACCTGGACGGGCGGTCCGTGGAAAGACCTCCTTTATGCATTAAGATTCTTTATAAATGGAAACTAACGGCTGGATATCTTCAAGAGATAGTCCAAGCATTTTATTTAAGGCGACTTAAATATGATAGCAAGTGATAGCTTCAGACATCAAACAGGAAATCAAGACAGACTGGCTCAAGAAGGACGAGAACTGCAAATTATAGAGAGAAGAACAATGGTGGGTCTGACCAGGTTAGATTGTGAAAATAAATTCAAAACAAGCTACAAATAATTTGACACACGTATTACACTTTTTAAATGATAATCTGCATAGCTGCTTATTGAAGATTAATCATGTAACTACTTTCAGATTGCTTTCAGATTACTTTCAGATTGCTTTCAGATTGCTTTCAGATTACTTTCATGACACATGTAAGAGGCATGTTGAGCGCAAGTACAGTAAGTCGAAAGGTTTAAAGCAAATGAATTACCATGTTATGCAAGACTTTAAATGTGTGCTCGGGTACTTTTTGTGGGTAATCTAAGGTTCATTACATCAAGAAAACTTTACTCCAGCGTATACTTCACTTGCATTGGAGATGATTATCAGATCGTTAATGACATTTTAGGAAAACTTAGACCAGCGATCTCAAACTCAATTTACCTGGGAGGGGGGGCTGGAGGCAGAGTCTGGGTGAGGCTGGGCCGCATCAGGTTTTTCCGCGAGAAAGGCTCTGATAAAAACATCCCAATGCTCTCAAATGTCTTCATTTTCATTCTAAGATGCAGGCCAAAAATTGTCATCCTGCGGGCAGCAGTTGGCCCGCGGGCCGCGAGTTTGAGACCCCTGACTCAGACCATCTCAACTGCTATGATAATTAGAACTTCAGTCTCCTCTCCTGATTTATAAGAAGATTAACATGCTGATTGAAAGATTTACTCTCTCCTGACGATTGCTGCTTTACGTTAGTCACATGTAAGACAGGTGTACACTTTGGGTGAATTCTGTTGATGAGAATCGAAAACATTTAACTGTGAACTAGGTCAATTTCTTTGCTCGGCTTAACAGAAGCAGAGAAACCGTCCAACACAACACGGCACGACAAAATAGGAATACACATGCTTTTAGAGACTAGCTGGAAAACCCGCCACTTTTTTCATGATCGTGAGCCCTCAATATTTTGCAGAAATCAAAACAGGAATCCAATTGACTATGGTATCTGAAAAAAGATGGACAAACGTGTCCTTCTCATTTATAATAGTTACCAGATCTCACCTCTGCAAAGAAAGATTGCGTTTTCCTTAGGATGTGCTTTAGCTCTGTCAGCTCCAAGAAACTTCTCTGAAGTGCTTCATAATTAGCATTGCTGTCCTTCATCTCATTTTCAAGTTCCTCAAATTGAGCCTGTGAAAAAAGGCATAGCACTTAAGCAGCGAAAACGTAATGGTTCTATCAGACACAACATTTTACCTGTCTTGAACACACACATCAAGTACACACATCACCTTCATTCATCCCTATAGAGCATGCAATTTATGGAACATGTCACCTTTCTTCCTGAATCTTACAACTCGCCATCTTTCAAATCTACAATCAATAAACTTAATCTGATCTCTCTCTCATCTTAGCCTTTCGCTTTCTTCTTCCTTCCTTTGTTGGGGCTTTGCATAGGCCACAGGCCACCATAGCCTTTCCCAACATAACTAAAAAAACACAACTTCTATTTACTTGCACCTTTGAGGTCACGCTGTCAACTTTAAGTGTCTGTCACAGCCATCACCAACCATACACTCAAACTTATACACATCTAGAAAGTATTGATGCTACGACAGAACATAAAGTCTTTGCAACTACAAGCTCCACAATTAATGAGAGAATGAGGGAACATCTTGTTAAAGCCATCGTTGCTTGTGAATTGGAAATTAGTTAATAATTAGCCTTTTGTGTTGTGATAGCTTGTGTTGTCCTATATTCGAGACGTTGATTTGCAAATCTCTTTCTGGTTTTGTTCAAATGTTGTTTGATTCAGTTTCTTTTGCATTTACCCTTTTGTAAGCTGTATCTCTCGGGAACTGTTAAGCGCGTTTGCAGCTTTGCAGTTTTTTTTTGCTCAAGTTGTTTTTCTCCAAAACGTTTCAGTTCTTGAGTCACGTTTTTGTGTAGCCTCAGGAAAAAATAGATTTTGCATTGTCAAATTAAGTTGGAATTGAGAGTTGTAAGTGAATTTGCTGCGTACTTCTTTGGAGTTTTGCCTATGCTTGCAATTTGGCTTGGAATCGATTTGCAAATAAGTTATAGTCTCAGTTCTGTAGCTTGCTGGTTACAGGTACTGTTCAATTCGTGCTTCTGCACTTGCTTCTCTTCATCTTTGGAACAGACTGCCATTTGCACTTCAATCAACAGATTCTTCAGATTCTTTCAATGCAAACTGAAGACATACATTTCAAGAATATTTTAACTAGCTTTCACTATACTTCCAAGCGCTCACTTATTTCTAACATTGCATTGCAAATACTTTTTAAGTAATATTATTGTGTCATATAATGCACCACAATGCACCTTTGAGCCATGTGGATAAATGGCAAAATATAAATGCCTTTTATCTATCTATGCCTATCTATGCCTATCTATGCCTATATATGCCTATATATGCCTATCTATGCCTATCTATGCCTATCTATCTATCTATCTATCTATCTATCTATCTATCTATCTATCTATCTATCTATCTATTTATCTATCTATCTATTTATCTATCTATCTATCTATCTATCTATCTATCTATCTATCTATCTATCTATCTATCTATCTATCTATCTATCTATCTATCTATCTATCTATCTGTCTATCTTTCCAGTGGCCTGTGGCTGTTGGGCACTTTGACGATGCCACAAGTTGATACCAATGCTCTCTGCCCTCCAAACCTCTGAAGCATCCAACTATGCTCCTTCCACTCCACTCTTTAATGTCATCAAACCAAGTTCTTTTTGGCCACCCTCTACCTCTCAACCCGTTCACATTACCGTGCATGAAGTCGTAGGCAAGTGTTCCAGTTCTTCTTGAAAAGTAGGGGTTCGTACAGGCCTATTTTGTTATTCGTCGTTGGACCTTGGCATTTGTGATTCTCTGTTTCCACGTGATTCCAGAATTATCCGAAAGCAGTGTAGTGATCTGATTAGTTTGATCTTCACTGTAGTGGATATTCTACTTGAATTCCAAATTCTGTTTAACTTTGTCCTTTATTACTATCATAATCAATGCCAAGGCATTGGGAGATGGGATGGCTCACACTCTCACCACCTTCACCTTACCTGATGCTGAAAAAGAACTATAGGTGACAAGAAATCACTTACCTCCAAGTCAATCATTTCCCTTGAGTCTGGCGCATCTGGATTCTCTCCAGTATCAACCATCGGAATGTCTGCCTTTTCTATCTCCTTCTGGAGAAATCCTGGAATATTGATTTGAAAAGAGTCAATGAAATATAAATTTGCAATGCTGAAGTAATATTTTTTGATTCAAATCATTTCTTTCTTATACACATTACTCTACCTAGATGTCAAAGGTATAAATTTGGACACTGAGAAGCTTTTTGCTTATCGAGCAGTCCAGGTCATTCCTTTTGATGTGACCACACCTCGTGATTCCTACGCCTGGAATTACAGAGAGCTGGCGACTCTCCTCACTCTAAGTGAAAGTTTCGCTGAGGTGGGACTTGAACCACTTACCATAGGATCAATGCGCAAGAATCTTACCACTGGGCTATCCTGACACCTAAACAAAACATTAATCAACTAGGTGGGATCTGTGAATGGCAGCGGGCAGATAATACCTATAGAAGCCAATCTGACAAACATCTGGGTTGCTTATTCTCACTTTTGCAAACTCAACTGCTATAGAAACGGCACTGTACTGGGCCGATAAAATACGAAAGCGCACCTTAGCATATAAGAGACACAAATATATATACTTTAGCAGTTTGGCTCAATTTTCATTTTCAAACTGCTTTCCATATTAATGGAGGTACTTTGTTCTTTTTCAATCTGATATCATCAGTTGAGTGACGGTGCGATTGATTATCAACTACAAGAAGTTGAACACATTAACTTATGTGCAAATTGACATACTCAGCTTTCTTTCCATTTCGTCACATCTTCTTACTTCACCCACAAACTTTCTTTGGAATGCATTGACATCTGGGTTTAGCTGTAATAAAAACCAAAATCCCCCATAAACATCAGACTGTCATGTCAAAACTTCACATTTCTGTAAGGCTTCTCAGAAAATGGCAAATTTTGACATGGGCAAGATCTAAGCACTTTCTGGCCACCACTTTTAACAAGATGCCAAAAAACATGGAAATCAATGGAGGCAATACAGAGGAATCTCTATATCGATGAGAAAGTGGTGCTATGGTGAAATGGTTATGTGCGCAAACTCAAAACAAAGAGGTTATGGGTTCAATCATCCACGGTTCCAACAAATAACTCCAGTGAGGAGGGCAAGGGAAAATACCTGCATCAAATTCACTCCTCTAGGAAAAATCAAAGCTCTGACTTAGTTTTTGTTAAGCTTAGAACTACGCAGAGTATGCTAAACAGGTGATGTGGCTGAGTGGTTAAGGCGCAGTGTTCCGAATCTTGCGGAATCCACCTGTGTGGGTTTGAATCCCTCCGTCAGAATCATTAACCACAAACCAACAGCCACATAGGCTGTACATCCTTCCAAGGTCGGTAAATGAGTACTCAGAAGTAACTCTGAGGGTACAATCAGTACTGCCACAAGCCTACATCAGCTGTATAGCTGACCATATGCCCAGCCGATAAAACTATAAAACTTGCTTGCTTGCTGGCTTGATGAAGATTATTTCTGGCCAAATAAATACAGTAAGAGAAGTAATTGTGCTAAAAGATTAAGAATCCTTTCTCACATAAGATAATAGAAATCTATGGGTTGTTATACTGAATGATAGTTGGTCTTTCATCAATAAAATTACAAATTTTGGCAAAAGCTGAGCCTCAGAGTCACAAAGAACCATCAAATCATATACACTTCACATTTAAAAAAAACACTTGAATTGGAAACAAACAGAAATATAATTCACTTACATCTCGGAACTCTACAAGACCCTAAAACGGAGAGGAAAAATCAGTTTTTGAATGATCCAACAATGCAGGTCAAAATGTTGAGACACTCGTCAGGACGTACAAATTATGATCAGAAATTCGCTATGCAAGTTAAATAATAGCCTGTCGTCTTTTGCGCTGAGAATGTGAATGGATGGGAATACGAAATAGGACGTGAATCTACTAGATGGAAATTAATGCATAGGGTGCCGAAAGATGGGCATTCGGGACATATCCGCCGTTCACAAATCGACTTTCTTGCGAAAATTAGTGAAGTTCAGTTCAATGAGATAAAAAACTGATGCTAGAGAGTGTAACTTGCAATACTGCTACTTTTGTTTGATGAAAAATTAGGCAACGCCATCTTACCAGTTCCCCAAGCTCACTAACACAGGTGTAGGCCGATTCTGATTGTAAAAAAAGCTGACATAATGTCATCTCTTCTGACCGGAACATCGAAACCATGGCTGCAAGTAACGGTCAGACAATAAGGGATGCTGTTGTTTAAGTATTGGCAACTCGGCAGTCCTCTGCACTTCTGCTTTCCTTGATGAAATTCAATTTCCCTCTCTCCAGGTCACAAGACAGTACTGCCCTTATTGTTAGGTTGGGTCATCGGTATGTTGATGCGCTTGCGCAGTTGCTGCTGGCGTCTCGAACTACTGCGCTCCTCCGCACAGTCTTTATACACTGAAGTATGATTCTGCTCTTTTTTCCACTTTATTGAGTAATGTTCAGGAAAGGCCATGGTGGCTTATACAAAGCCCCAACAAAGAAAGAAAGAAGAGAGTGGAAGGCTAAGATGAAAGAGAGATCAGATCAAGTTTATTGATCTTAGATTTGAAGGGTGGAAAGTTGCAGGATTCAGGAAAGCAAGAAGAAGGCAAGACGTTCCACGTTCCATAGATTGGATGTTCTTGGAATGAATGATGATTGATGATTTGTGGGATAGATTTCGTGAAATAGGCAGTGATAAATATTAGGAAAGTAGGCACTACAGGTGCTGTACAGTATGTCAAAGGCAGACATTTTGACACCGAGAAGCTTTTTTGCTTATCGAGCGTTTCCAAGTCCTTCCTCTTGATGTGAAGACATCTTGTGATGCCTACGCCAGGAATTACAAAAAGCTAACGAGTCTCATCACTCAAAGGGAAAGTTTGACTGAGAATGGACTTGGACCACTGACCATAGGACCAATGCGAAAAATCTTACCATTCTGTCAACAGATGGAGCTGACCTAAAAACTCTTGGGCTCCCTCGAGCAGGTGCACTGGAAGTGGATTACTGGTGTTGAAAATTTCCCGCCTTCCTAAAATGATTACTTGTACCATAAAAGAGAAGAAAACTCTGATAAGACGAGATTCCAATAGTGACAAAATGTTCAGTCAAAAGATGCCAGTGGAGTTTTCCCAATTAGGATCAGAAGGAAATTAATATATATACCAAGTGTGGATGAAAAGGATTGTCTTATCTCAGACATTTTAACGCTAGCAGCTGCTCCCAGCAACCCTGGAAATTAGCTTTCTGAGGTACTAAGATACGAGATTCTACTCTCCTCGGGGGATTTACCCCTTACCCTATTTTCAATTTCACCTTACATTTAAATATCATTCCTGTAAACTTGATCTCTCTCTCCTCTTAGCCTTTCGCTTTCCTCTTTCTTCCTCTGTAGGGGCTCTGTACAGGCCACCATGGCCTTTCCCCAACACAAACCACTAAGAATACCTACAATATACCAACTACGCAAACAGACAAACAGAGGACGTAACGGACAATTTTACAGTCCAGTGACCTTATCAAGTTTTAGCTTTTAATTCATTCCTTCATTTCGCTTTGCGTGTTCATCAGGCCAAAGACTCAACTTCACACCTCATATCATATGAAAGATCGTTAAGGAGCCATTCATTATATTTGCCTCAGGTTGGGACTGAGGGGAAATGTTTATTTACGTAAACTTCCTGTTACTCAGCCTTGCGGACTGTTATTAAACTTCATTGTCTTGTTCATCAAACTTCACAGTGTGTCATGTACACTATGTAGTACAGAGGTGGCCAACTATACAGATTATTTTTGTGCATGTGTGCCCACGTGTCTCAGGTGGCTCTTTGCAGCAGCACATGGAGAACTGTGGCTCTTGGTCTCTGACAGGTTGGCCACCCCAGATGAAGTAGTTCATAGATAACGGAGTGAAATAACAGTCCTCGCCTTGATAACGAGGATAGCGACGATTAGACTATGGCGCCCATGAGGCATATCTGTAAAGATCAACACTCAGGATAAACGTTTTTCTTGCTGTCATGGAAGGGGTAGCACCGATAAAGGAAGAGTACGAGAATTATTTGAATATTGCTTTATTTATGTTTATACATATTTGCAATCATGTATTGTAATTTTTTGATTAATTCACAGTGGTTCTGCCATAACATTCACCATAACTGTACATTCATACCCTAACTGCAGATACTTGCCTCTCTCCAGCAGTTAATTTATTTTCTACCTAGCATCCGAATGCAGATTTTTGGACACTGAGATGTTTTTCACTTATCGAACAGTATCTTGGTCCTTCCGATCAAATTTACCACACTTTGAAATTACTGCGCCAGGGACATCTGCCTGATTGACCTGTCCAACTCTCCTCACTATTAATAACGCTTTAGCCGAGGTACTAGCCGTGGATTCGAACCACTGACCACACGATCAATGGACGAAAATCTCACCACCGAGTATTCCTGGCATATTTCTCCCTGTTTAATCTGTTAAGAGCATGATGCACCCTTTGTGAAAGCTGGTCTTATGCATGGCTCCTAGAACTTCTCTACCATCTACCTCTGACTTCAATTCTACTTAATTTGGGTCAACAATCGCGTTTTATGCTGTGGGGACTCAATGCCTTGATATTTGACTTTCAGTTTGGTTTCCTAAGTATTCAAAATTGGACAATTGGGCCTCCAACAATGGGACATATATAGATGAACATTAAAATTAAGTAGGCACGTAACGCAACTCACAGGTTGCTGATTTTTTAAGGAGGAGCTCACATGATAGATAACTGAGCAAGGAGAGAGCCCCTCTTAGCCTTTTGTTTTCTTCTTTCTTTGTTTGGGCTCTGTATAGGCCACCATGGCCTTTCCTCAACATAATTCACTAAAAAAAACTGACTTATTGGACTTCCGTTTTTGGTCACCTAGCCCCTGAGGCATGGTTCTTGCTTGAGTTTACCCACCTTAGCTTATGTCTACAGCCGCACGCTTCTACAAATTGCTGCCGTAAAGCATTTGAAATGGATTTATCCCTTAAGCTGCGTACTGCTGTGACGAAAGTACAGCACCCTTAGTCAAGCTCACTTTAAAACAGTTGAGCAAGGGGTTTGTAAGAAATGAAGTTAGGCCCCATGATACAAGCGTTAGTGTACACCTTGTTACAGAGTTTTATCCTAAGCTAGGGCATTGTGAAGAAAGGTGGCCAGTTTCTTTTCTCTCTATGCTTTACTCCATCATCATGCCATTTAGCTTTTTGCTCAACTTGCTATTCTTTGTGTGTCAATGAATGAGAATCAGTTGGTTATGGGATTGGCTTCAGTCTCTGGTAATGGAAGTTGCTGCTAACTGATGCACCACAAGAGAAAGAAACTGTCTGCCATAAACAGTACCCTAAATATTCAAATCTGCCTCTAAATATAATTTATAAACTTGATCTTATCTCTCTCTCCTCTTAACCTTTCGCTTTCTTCTTTCTCCCATTGTTGAGGCTTTGTGTAGGCCACCACCGCCTTTCCCCAACATAAGTCACTAAAGAAAAATATGTCTAGCATGTGAAACAATGATAAAATGGAGCACAAGTTAGTTTCCTTGCTTGGTGGAGGTACTCACATGGTTCACCAGTGAAAAGGGCTTCTTCCGTGATCTCCAAAAGTTTAATGGCAGGATAGATTGATTCCATGTACTCAAGAATATGATCCAGCTTATTGTTGTTTTTTTTAGTATTACATAGTTGATTTGATCTTTATGTCTGATTATTCATAAAATCATTTTTGAAAAAAATTATAAAATTCATATATTATTCTGGTAGCACTAAAAGTACTCATCGCCTCATCTTTTTAGATATGTTTTGAGAAGATCACAAGAGTTCTCTATTGAAGAATTTGACACAGGGAATTCTGAGGAAGTAAAAGGTGATGACTCAGCTAATTCCTATGAAGCACATGAACTGGATGCTGGTGCCAATCAGATGATGGTATCTAACAAAAGGAAGAAGAAAGAAAGAGGCCAGAATAAGAAGAGGCCAAGAACAGTGCCCATGCAAAAACAAAGTGAACGACTTTGTCCCAATTTGTCAAGTGAAGATGGGAAGTGTCATAACAGTGAGTGCCACTACCTTCATGACATCCAAGAGTACATGCAAAACAAGCCAGAGGATATTGGTGACAAGTGTGTGAACTACCAGTTGAAAGGCAAATGTATTTATGGCCTAGAGTGCCGCTTTGCAAAATGTCATATCTCAGATGATTTTAAGAACATAATAGATCACACAAAGTATAAGCCTACACCTGAAGAACAAAGCAAAAAGTCAGAATTGCAGACCAGGCTTAGGAAGAAGCAATACCCTTTTCCAAGAGCTTCAGAATATCTCAAAAGGATAGATTATTACCAGAGAGGTGCCATGCAAGCTGGTTTTCCACCAGCTGAAGCTAGAACTGGCCCTGATTTTAATAGGATGGATCATTACCAGAGAGGTGCCATGCAAGCTGGTTTTCCACCAGCTGAAGCTAGAACTGGCCCTGATTTTGATAGGATGGATCATTACCAGAGAGGTGCCATGCCAACTGGTTTTCCACCAGCCGAAGCTAGAACTGGCCGTGATTTTGATAGGATGGATCGTTACCAGAGAGGTGCCATACCAACTGGTTTTCCACCAGCTGAAGCTAGAACGGGCCCTGATTTTGATAGGATGCATCATTACCAGAGAGGTGCCATACCAACTGGTTTTCCACCAGCTGAAGCTAGAACTGGCCCTGATTTTGATAGGATGGATCGTTACCAGAGAGGGGCCATGCCAACTGGTTTTCCACCAGCTGATGCTAGAACAGGCCCTGATTTTGATAGGATGGATCATTACCAGAGAGGTGCCATGTCAACTGGTTTTCCACCAGCCGAAGCTAGAACTGGCCGTGATTTTGATAGGATGGATCATTACCAGAGAGGTGCCATGTCAACTGGTTTTCCACCAGCCGAAGCTAGAACTGGCCGTGATTTTGATAGGATGGATCGTTACCAGAGAGGTGCCATGCCAACTGGTTTTCCACCAGCTGATGCTAGAACTGGCTCTAATCGTAATAGGATGGATCCTTACCAGAGAGGTGCCATGTCAACTGGTTTTCCACCAGCTGAAGCCAGAACTGGCCCTAATCTTAATAGGATGGATCATTACCAGAGAGGTGCCATGCCAACTGGTTTTCCACCAGTTGAAGCTAGAACTGGCCCTGATGTTAAAAGGATGGATCCTTACCAGAGAGGTGCTATGCAAACTGGTCTTCCACCAGCTGAAGCTAGAATTGGCCCTGCTTCAGATAAGGATATTGTGAGGCTCAACACAAGAGAGAAAAAGAAGGTGTGTTCATTGATTGTATATGGATGTGTTAGTCTGAGCCTTACTTACCAAATTTTCTAATGCTTCATTTCATTTTATTTGATTCAATAAAGGAGGATAGCCCTTTTACAATTGGCCCTGGGACTTGAGGACATTAATTACATTTAATACATATTACAATATTGAATTACTGAAGATAAACTTAACCACAATGTTGAACCAAAATTCTAAGGATGTGAAGCAATTGTCATAGTCTATGAGAAGAAATAGAGAAACATAAATAAGAAGGTACTAAATCCATTTTCAATCTATTTCATTCTTGTCAAACATTATAACGGGAAATTGTATAGATCTATGAGAAATGTTTCTCTAGCTGTTTTAGTTTTGATAGAAAATCAGAAGTAACTGTATTTTTAATGCTACTCTGTGTGAATTATCGTTCTTTCCTAGATTGATTTTTCTGACAAATTGTACCTGGCTCCTCTGACAACAGTAAGTTTGCTCCATTTTTTCCTATGCCACCTCTTTGTCAGATTTTCTTTCCCTTTGCCCAAGAGTAGGAGGCCTTGCTAAAGAAAATTGTTCACAATATCAAAAAGCAATGATTTGTACATGTAGCCAACTGTACACACAACTTCTGTGCAGTCCTAGTGGGAAGGAATAAGTTCTAAGATGCCACATTTGAGGGGAATTCAAGATAATTTAAGTGGCAGCCAGAAGGACTGATCTCTTCATTGATGCCCAGGAATTGTGGCTACTGATGAAGGCATAAACTGCTTGTCGAACACACCTGTTGGAACTGGCTATTCATTCCAAGGGGTTTTGGGATGCTACTGAAATCATAGTCTTGGAAACTGCAGCTGATTCCTCTAACCCAGGGGTCGGCAACCCGTGGCTCTTATACTTGACCATGCTCTAGCATATGCAAAGCAGAGATGGACTCCCCTACTGTTCCATTGCTGCCAAAAATCAATTTGCTCTGCTCCTGTTTTTGTACTGCAGTGCCAGAGCTAAGCCTTTGCTTTATTTTGCAGGTTGGGAATTTGCCGTTCAGGCGAGTGTGCAAAGAATTTGGAGCTGACATAACATGTGGAGAAATGGCCATGTCAAAAAATCTGCTCCAGGTACACAAGTTCAATGATGTGCCACCCATGCACTTGTTTGGCATACAGCATATGAAAACATCTGTATAAAATTTTATTGATTTACACCTATAACACAGATTCACAGAAATCAGGTCACTATCCATACTGATTCCTGCAATTCTGTGAATACTTTTTATTTTGTTTCTAAGGGTCAGCAGTCTGAATGGGCCCTTATAAGAAAGCACCCCTCAGAGGATATATTTGGCGTTCAGGTATGTTTACCGATTTTCAGTTCCTTTTATAAATATATATATTTTTTATAGAAATTTATATATATTTATATATATGAATATTGGTGGTTTGCATTATCACTGATGAAGCCCTCACAAGGCGAAACGTCTGAAATAATCTATCAATAAATTTGCCTTAAAAAGTAGCATATTTTATATTCACATTTTATCTGAGGCATGGCCACACACAAATGTTCAACATATATGAATATATTTATATATATATATATATATTTATATATATATATATGCGATTACATATTGTATATCTTCTTTCAGCTTTATATATATATTTAATGGGATAAGCTGAAAGAAGATATACAATATGTAATCGTATCATGTTATATATTTATATAAGTATATATATTTGTATGTATGTAAATATATACCCAAATATATATGTGTATGTATTTATATAAACATATGCATGTATGTATGTATGTACGTGGGTATGTTTGTATGTATGTATGCATGTATGTATGTATGTATGTATGTATGTATGTATGTATGTATGTATGTATGTATGTATGTATGTATGTATGTATGTATGTATGTATGTATGTATGTTAGGATGTGTATTCATATCTTAAAATGAAAGGTCAAATATAAGAATGGAATTAAAGCTTGTAACATTCGTCAGTACATGTACATGCATGACACACACGAAGTACACCTAGGGATTATATGCCCACTAAAGACTCGCCGAGTTCACTTTGTTTTATTAAAGATGTTCATACGCATCGCCTTGTTTATTCTTTAGAATGGAATGTGCTTGTGTCAAGCATCTTGTTCTCTCTTCAATCTTAAGCCATGCTGCAGCAGTAGCCCAAATGGCATTGTGTGTTGAATTTATTTCGCTCCTTTTTTCTTAGCTATGTGGATCGTTTCCAGACACAATGGCAAGATGCACTGAAATGCTAAGTAATGAAATAGACCTTGAGTTTATTGATGTGAATATTGGTTGCCCCATTGATTTAGTCTTCAAAAAGGTAACCCATATTGATATCTTTTTAGCTTATCATGACATGTTCTATAGCAATTTGTAAATTTTACTGCACGACTTTTAATAGGTCTTACTTAGCCTTAAGTATATTTCTATCTTCGCATTTGATCACTACTATGTATCAGAATGGGGGGATTGCCCAGAAAACTAATCTATCAATGGCTCGACGCCGTCTGTGTGCGGTACTACTGCATTGAGTTACGGCAGTTCTCTGTCTGAACTGGTTGATCTTAATCGTCGGGCCCACCTTGAGACCTCTTCTGTCCAACATCCTGTCGCATAAGCATCATTGATCTGGTAATAACGCGTAATGTATTGGTATCTTTTTTGTTTTCTTTTTGAGTGAGTTGTGTTAAGGAAAGGCCATGGTGGCCTATACAGAGCCCCAACAAATGAAGAAAGAAGAAAGCGAAAGGCTAAGAGGAGAGAGAGATCAGATCAAGTTCATTGGTCTTAGATTTGAAAGATGGCAAGTTGTAAGTTGTTAGCACTAAAGGGCACGCGTTGATAGCAGTTTCTATTAACTGAAGAGTACATATCATTTTATTTCCGAATACTTACTCTCATCCTAATTTGGCATCAGTCTCTTCCTTATCATGAACATTTGATGATTTATTTCATAAAATATCCTAAAGAAAGCTATTGAGGTGTTTTTGATATACTCCATAAAACATCATTAAATCATTGCTATCCACAGATTTTCGCATCCATTTGGCTGCCTTTTATGCTCGTTAGCCCTGCCTCAAAACACCAGCTTGATTCCCTAGGTAGAATTGGACTTGCCGTCTTCTACATTTCTTCTACCTGTATGCCTAGGTAGGCCGTCGGTGCATATCCTCATGCACATATTTGCGCTTCTTGTCTCTATTCTCTGTTAGTCCTCTCAGCTTCTCCATGCTGCATTCGGTCCGCTGCCTCAGGTCGTCTTCCAACTGCCTCTTTGGTCAACCTCGCCTTCTGTTGCCTTCCACCCTGCCATCGATCAATACCTTCGCAATCACTTGCTTCTTTGTTGGCTGGCCACAGCACGTCAGGCTTCTTGTCTTCAGCTTGATACCAGAAACGCATCACACCCTTAAACCCAAAGCATTCGTAGTGAACGTATGAAGTCGATACTATACAGTCCATGCCGTCAGCCTCACTGTTTGTTGGTATGATTATTTGTCGTGCATCCAAGCAACGTGCTGTCGTTTACTAACTATTTTCACCGGACACATACTGATAACAGCATATGTTGTTGAAATGTACATTCTGTATAAAGATTCGTTACATTATTATATTATATAGATATTACCATCATTATATAGATATTGTCAATGTAATATAGATACTACATTGAAAACCTTGTGTTAACCTTAGTTTGATTCAGTTGGTCTTTTTCAGGGAGGTGGCTGCGCACTGATGGGAAGGCAGCGAAAGTTCGAGCAGATCGTTAGAGGAATGGTGGAGGTAGTAAATATTTCTTAATTTCAATTTTGACTGTGGCAGCACCTGACAAATGAAGCGTTAATTAATGAATTAATTAATTAATTCAATCAAGTTTCAATTGTTTACTTGTTTCATCGAGGCACCTGTCTTGTATTGTGCTGTGTCATCTAAAGCTCCCTTTCATGAGTGTGCCATATTGCTGGCTTGTAATTAAACAGGAAATATGACTTTGGCCAGCAAACTGCGTTATCGAGCCTTTTTCAGTTGACCTAGGCAAGTGGCGCCGTGATGTAGTGGTGAAACTTGCAGACTCATAACGCGGGGATTGCGAGTTCGAATCCTGCCAGCGCTATAATCGAAACCCCACTGGTGAGGTAGGCAATGGGAAACCACCTCATGAATTCCACTTCCCTAGAAAAAGCTCAGAGCCCTGTCTCTGGTTTCTGCTACGCTCGAAATCGAGTATGCTAAACACTATTGGTGAGGAAGGCAACAAGAAACCACCTCAGGAATTCCACTTCCCTAGAAAAAGCTCAGAGCCCTGTCTCTGGTTTCTGCTACGCTCGAAATCGAGTATGCTAAACACTATTGGTGAGGAAGGCAACAAGAAACCACCTCAGGAATTCCACTTCCCTAGAAAAAGCTCAGAGCCCTGTCTCTGGTTTCTGCTATGCTCGAAATCGAGTATGCGACGCAGTTTTTAAGGCAGTTTATGGCTCGATGCAATCGGAAACTGTTCCACCATTGATTTCAGGTAATCGCCGCATCTTTGATTTAGATGAAGTGTTTTATTTACTTCATATTTGTTAACATATTGAAAGCAACTTATTTCTGTCCTATCAAGAATGCTTTGTAAGGATTCGTTTGTTCGTATTGGACGGCAGTTTTCACACGAGGACGCTGAGCGAATCACCCAGTTAACGAAGTCGCTGCCAGCACGATGCACTGTGTCCCCTTCCTTCATTCATTCATTCATTCATTCATTCATTCATTCATTCATTCACCCGTCAGGTGAGAATCTGATAGCCAACGAATATATTTTCGAAATACTTTTATTTCTTCAAGGTTTCAGATGTTCCCATAACAGTTAAAATGAGAACTGGCATCTATGAAAAGAACTGGAACGCTCATGAAATCATTCCAAAGATACGTGACTGGGGAGCATCTCTTGTGACGGTATGTCTTGAGGTTCTTTGCTTTCGTTCCTAGAGACACGAAATTTCCCTTTTCAACTCCTCCATGTTTCAATTTTAAAATAAAATGTCTAAAGTAACTGCTTTTTTAAGACAAGAAACTTTAAGGACAACAATTTCTGGGCACTGAAGTAGATGTGTACATTTCTTGTCACCGGCCCTTTTCACGAGAATTCTGTAATTTTTCATGGCAATTTTGTTTGACCGCTGTTAAATGTATATCCATCCAGGTCTGTTTTTTGTAATGTTGTTTCGTATCAAAAGTTGCATGGCAGGTCAAGAGAGCAGAGATACACTCGTCAAGCTGACTGGGATTATATCAATAAGTGTGCAGCTGCAGCTTCCCCTATTCCTTTGTATGGTGAGTTGTTTAGTTTAGCTGTGAATTTATATAGCTTGCGCCAGCTGGGCATCTGACTCCCGCCGGTACTACGTAAACCAGTGCTGGGTGTGAGGACGCCCCTTCAAGATAAAAGAACAAGACCTGCCAAAGGGCAGACGAGCTCCACGCAAGCATGCTAGAAATCGCTTGAAATCACTTTTGGCTCAATTCACATACATAGCCATCCATACATAACCACACATAGCCATCCATACATAGCCATACATAGCCATACATAGCCATCCATACATATCCATGCATACATAGCCATACGTATACAGCCATCCATACATAGCCATACATAGCCATCCCTACATAGCCATCCATACATAGCCATTCATATACAGCCAACCATACATAACCACACATAGCCATCCATACATAGCCATACATAGCCATCCATACATAGCCATGCATACGCACGTATACACATGCATACTTCCAGACAATACATGTATTTATACATACATAGCCATACATTGGTGTACAAGTGCATTGCCATACTCATCCCCATAGCCTGTTGTATTATTTTCCCTTAGGCAACGGCGACATACTCTCCTTCGAGGATGCGACTTTGCGACGAGAGAAGACCGGTGTGGCGGGTCTCATGATAGCGAGGTTACATGATTTTGTCGTTTAACTTCTTGCGTAACACGAATCTTGATATGACCTCACTGAAGTAGAAAGAACCAGGAGACTATTGATAAGCATTCTCTTTCGGTTTCGTACCTTCGAATGCTAGGGGCAAAGAGTGAAGAAGTGGTGGATTGGATTGCGCAGATCTTCTTTCATTCACGCTAGATCAGGCAATAGATGCGTTAGATAGTGGCAGAAGATATGTTAGATAGTGGCAGAAGATATGTTAGATAGTGGCAGAAGATATGTTAGATAGTGGCAGAAGATATGTTAGATAGTGGCAGAAGATATGTTCGCGTAAGGCCCGTCGTAGTCAATCGCTTTTGCTCGACTTTGCCAGTTCTTTTAATGTGACTAGATTTGCGTGTCTTTTTTGTAGAGGAGCTTTGATTAAGCCGTGGATATTCACAGAAATAAAAGAACAAAGGTTAGCTGTTTATGGATTGAGTCAACGCCTGATCTCTTGCGATTCTTCAACTTGGCAACTTGTATATCATTTCGAAAACTAAATCATAATGTGCTCTGATTGTTGTCAACACAGATGTGCCATCCCTTCGCATACTTTCAGGCGCAGAAAAGGTCTGAAAATTGTATAAAAGTTAAAGAAAGGAAGGAGGGAATGAATGCATTAAATTAGTCGTGTAGCTGTAAAAATTGATAATATGTACGCAATACATGCATTGATACCCACAAAGATATACATATATACAGACATACATACACATGTGTACATATACTGTGCCCTTATTGACAACGTGAAATCGACGACACATACACTCGCCTACTTCGCCATGCTCGTAACATCAACGGGAGACAACACGTGACAAATATAGACTTATATGGTGATCTTCCTAAGATCTCCTCCGTTATACAGCAACGACGAACTACGAATATTTATTTATACTGGATGAAACACTTCAGCTTTTGGATTAGCTGTTATCAATGTGTTTCCAGTGACGATTACGTCTAGCCGGCCACTGCTATCGAAGTGACGAATCTGTAGCAAATCTAATACTATGGAAACCGAAACATGGTTACAGGAGACCCGGTAGACCTAAACTTGACTATGTCACCCTCCTCACGCAAGATACCGGCCTTACTTACGAAGAACTCCGCACAGCCATGTCAGATAGAGAGTTGTGGATAAATTATGTGGATTCGGGCGCGCCCGATTGATGATGATGATGATTGACAACGTCACTTGCGGTACTGGCAAGGTCTACCATGTATAGACATTTCATTTCTAGCATCTTTTCAAGAGTAGAAGAAGCATATGACGGAGCTCGAAACGTTTTCTGGGAAGTGGATTGGTTATGGTGGGGATTCCCTTCGTCGACATTGTCTTTGTTTCAACCCTTGCAGCATTCGAACGCACCAGCCCTTCGCTGTGGGTTGGCAAACTTGAGCCACAATGCAATGGAACCCTTTTTATAAGCGGTTATTGAAAATGATGACTTGTGGCTTTTATTCGCTTACAGCATCTTCCTTATACGTACAGCCTTTGTAATACCTTGCTATGACGTGCAGAAGCTTCGTTGCAAGGTGATGCCAACCATTATTGGAGTGGATGTTAGTCTGCGATTTGAAGGCTTTAAAGCCCGGAAACAAGGATAATAATTATTATTTTTTTCAAACTTCATTTCTTGTGATAGATATACTTAAATACAAGTGCAAACCTCTCTAAACAGGTAGTTTACAATTGACTACTTGAAAAAAAATAAGCAAGAATTACAAAGAAGAAAAATAGAGAAATAGCTCGTAGAAAAGAATGGGAAGTTTCAAAATGTCATTAGTTCAGGAGTGTCCCAGTCCTTGTTCATTCGGCAGAAGACATAGTGATAATAATAATAACAATAATGATAATAATAGTGATGATAGAAGAATCTATATCTATACAGGATAAGGCTTGGTCAGCTTGCTCAGAAGCTGCTACCAGTCAAAGCCCTGTGAAAATGAGAAGTTCAAAAATTAAAGATATCAAATTAAAAGATCAAGTTTAAAAACATCCATAGAATACCTATTTAAAAGTTAAATTCCCTGTCAAGTTGATCGCATTGTCTCTTGAAATTCATTATATGATGCAGGGATGAAACAGATGCTCGATTTGATATTGGCAATCTTGTTCCTTTGAAAAAGCAAAAATATAGTGGTCCTCTTTAGAATCAACTTTTGATATACTTAACAGGTGTCGTCTGTAATCTTTATTAGCGCTTTCATTTAAGGTTGGCTGAGAAGATTATAGCTTTACGTGCTAATCAAGGCCAGCTATTTGGCAAAATTGCACATAAGGATATAAGAATGATATAATTTACAATAAGAAACCTAAACTAAGTAAAAGTATTTACAAAATCTGCATTCGAAGGCTAAGCATCTAGGGGTATTAATAAGTATTTTGAATATTTATGAGTCTAAATTTTCAGTTCTGGTGGTGTGGTAATTTCTCCTGTATTTTATCCCAATTATCTGACTGCATCTATCTATCTATCTATCTATCTATCTATCTATCTATCCATCTCTCGATCTGGCTATCTTTCTATCTATCTATCTATCTATCTATCTATCTATCTATCTATCTATCAATGCCTATCTATCTATGCCTATCTATCTATGCCTATCTATCTTTGCCTATCTATCTATGCCGATCTATGCCTATCTATGCCTATCTATCTATGCCTATCTATCTATCCATCCATCTATGCCTATCTATCTATGCCTATCTATCCATCCATCTATGCCTATCTAACCATCTATCTATCTATCTATCTATCTATCTATCTATCGATCTATCTATCTATCCATCTATGCCTATCTATCTATGCCTATCTATCCATCCATCTATGCCTATCTAACCATCTATCTATCTATCTATCTATCTATCTATCTATCTATCTATCTATCGATCTATCTATCTATCCATCTATGCCTATCTATCTATGCCTATCTATCTATGCCTATCTATCTATGCCTATCTATCTATCCATCTATGCCTATCTATCTATGCCTATCTATCTATCTATCTATCTATCTATCTATCCATTTATGCCTATCTATTTATCTATCCATCTATGCCTATCTATCTGTCTACCTATCTATCTGTCTATCTATATATCTATCTATCTATCTGTCTATCTATCTGTCTATCAATCTATCTATCTATCTATCTATCTATCTATCTATCTATCTATCTATCTATCTATCTATCTGTCGTAATGGCATACATCTTGAAGCTCTTAACTCACGTGTTATTCATGCAAATCTTTCATAGTTAACAATTGAAACGCTATCTGCAAGGAATGCAATGGTAATCCACCCTATTAAAATAGATTTCCCTAGAAAGTGTCGGGACTAGCTGCTGGTTTCTGCTATGCTCAAAATCGAATATGCTATGCAGTTTTTGTACTGTACTTGGGTAGGTGGACAGCTGTAAGTTCATAATAGTAAAATCGCCCACTTGTAAGTATTTCAGCGCAAGGAATGCAATGGTAATCCACTTGCAATGTATTTTTCTCTTTCTTTCGTCAGCTAAAGCGTTTTCCCATTTTGTAGCAGTGCCTCATATCAAGCAGCCACTGTGTGGTACCAGCTGAGCACATGGAATCCTTTGAAGCTTCTCTGAGTAATTATCATGTCATGATTAATTTAGATGTCGATTTGCGGATTATCGTTCCAGTTTTTAAGTGATGATTCAAATTCGTTTCTAGACACTGGGATATTTCTGCGAGTGAGCGGTTCGAGATTCTTCGAGAGTACACTAATTACGGCCTGGAACACTGGGGCTCCGACAACAAGGTAAATCCCATGATATGAAGATGAAGATGAAGGACACTGTTTGATAAGCTTAGCTCAATAGGTGTAGGGATTGTTCTCTAGTAAAGGATCGGCTCACGGATCCTACGGTCAGCGGTTCTTGCCCACGTCGAGTTCGACTCGTAGTGTGTGGAGAGCATCTTCCTCCCTGGTATTCCAGGCGTACGAATCACGAGTTATGTCACATCGAAAAGAAAGAAGAACCAGGAAGCTGCTAAATAAGAACAGGATTGAAGTGTTTCCCGAAGCGTACTTTTGTCACCATGAATTTTACGAGGAAGAAGAATTTTACGATGAATTTTACAAATTGTAGTCACATCAAGAGGAAGAAGCAGGAAGCTCTTGATAAGCATGCATTTTAGTGTCCAGCACCTTTGCATCCTAGGCAGTGCAAAAACCATTCTTGTAAGGAATGTCTCATTTAGATTGAAGTCACTGTCAACCTCTAGTTGAATATTGCTGTATTTTTCGTGCCCTTTTCTCCCTGCCCCCGTTATTCCTTTAACCTTTTTCCATGTCGCCCTTTTTACTGCAGCCAATTCGACTACTTCACTTTTTTGTATTCCTCTCAAAAGTTACAATTTTACAGATTACAAAATACTCTTCTTACAAAATTACTATACC
Source organism: Pseudorhiza aurosa (assembly GCA_964026355.1). NCBI lineage: Eukaryota > Metazoa > Cnidaria > Scyphozoa > Rhizostomeae > Lychnorhizidae > Pseudorhiza > Pseudorhiza aurosa. Next base: position 2,483,288 of record OZ032115.1, on the reverse strand, counting down.
ATACTACTAGAACGATACCCCAGAGAGCAGTTATGACTACCCTGAGGCCATTTCACAAAACGAATAAGATAACATTCAAGCCACAAGTTAGGGAAGTTAGTGAAGCCACAAGTTAGGGAAGCCTTGAAGCCAAATGATTGCGAGTGAAGATTTGAGGGCTCAAAAGCAAAAAGTTGCAAATACTATTGTCTGGCTGCAAGCTTCCAAAAGACAAACAAAAGACGGAAAGAGAATAAATATACTATTTCACTTCATGACTTTGCAAGTACTTCATCCTTATGTTTGTCGTTGATATATCTGTTGAGAATATTAACTCACTCTTAGAAACTCCGTTTCCAGTTTTTAAATTTTTTTTAAATGAATTATTTTGCCCAGGGTGTTGAGAACACACGACGATTTATGCTCGAGTGGCTGTCCTTTTTACACAGGTACGTCTGAGTTGTTCCCAGTCATCTCAATAGTCATTCAAAGTGCGTTTTCTTTATCGTTTCATGTACTATGATTGTGCTGCTGGCAATATTACAGTTTCGTTAGTCGGCACGATGCTTCGCCAGTACTGTATCGAGTAGTGTTACTGTGCAATTGCTTTTAAACGTGCTATCGTACGCAGCATCAAATCCAAGATCAATCAACTTGATCTGATCTCTCTCTCCTCTTAGCCTTTCGCTTTCTTTCTTCCTTTGCTGTTAGGGCTTTGTATAGGCCACCATGGCCTTTCCCCAACATCACTCACTAAAAAAAAGCAGAGGCTACGGACTCAAATTATCCTATGATATTGACTAAGCATTGTTTGTGAAGACGACGACGGAAATGCCTTTGAAATTCACTACCCCATTAAGAAATTCTCTCTCTCTCTCTCTCTCTCTCTCTCTCTCAGAGTCTCTCTCTCTCTCAGAGTCTCTCTCTCTCTCAGAGTCTCTCTCTCTCAGAGTCTCTCTCTCTCTCAGAGTCTCTCTCTCTCTCAGAGTCTCTCTCTCTCTCAGAGTCTCTCTCTCTCTCTCTCTCTTTCTCTCTCTCTCTCTCTCTCTCTCTCTCTCTCTCTATCTCAGGATCCCTCTTAGGGTCTCTCTCAGGGTTTCTCTCTCTCTCAGGGTTTCTCTCACTCTCAGGGTCTCTCAAGGTATCTCTCTCAGAGTCTCTCTCTCTCTCTCTCTCTCTCTCTCTCTCTCAGGGCCTCTCTCTCTCTCTCTCTCGGGGTCTCTCTCTCTCTCAGGGTCTCTCTCTCTCTCTCTCTCAGGGTCTCTCTCTCTATCAGGGTCTCTCTCTCTCTCAGGGTCTCTCTCTCTCTCAGGGTCTCTCTCTCTCAGGGTCTCTCTCTCTCAGGGTCTCTCTCTCTCTCAGGGTCTCTCTCTCTCTCTCTCTCTCTCTCTCTCTCTCTCAGGGTCTCTCTCTCTCTCTCTCTCTCTCTCTCTCTCTCTCTCTCTCTCTCTCTCTCTCTCAGGGTCTCTCTCTCAAAGTTCTATCTCTTTCAAAACTCTCTCTCTCTGTCAGTGTCTTTCCTCTCAATATCTTGCTGTCGCTCTCTCTTCACCCGCAAAGGGTCATTCTTTCAAATTGCTCATGACCAATTCATCAATACTGTCTCGATTTCTTTCCTTGCGAATATCGTTTGCCCATTTCGATCATATCACCAATGCCCCGTACTTTTCAGATACATTCCAGTCGGACTTTTAGAGGTTCTTCCACAGAAGATCAATGCCCGGCCTCCAGTATACTTTGGCAGGAATGACCTCGAGACCTTAATGGCAAGCTCTAATTGTGCAGACTGGATTAAGATCAGGTTTGTTTGCTTTCGTGTAAATTCCGTTCCCTTTGTACATCCTGACAGTTCTTCACAACCGTCCATTCCTCCCCAATTCCTCCGCCATCAAGGCGAAGGACTCTGTTGCAAGGATATTCGATTGGGCATCACTTCAGAGCCCCTTTTGTGTTGTTTTCTCCATTTATCGTCACAAAATATCAGCGTGACAAGTATCGAACACGAAGTATTTGTTCCCGTGGCTGGCTAAGCAAAACACGACTAGCTGGGAAAGTGTTGATGTCAATTTTTTTTTCGACAAGGGTCTTCTCCCACCAGCCCCCTGTCTCTCCCCCCTAATAAGGGCTCTGTAAATTATCACTTGAGTTTATCTACAGAGATGTGAACAGGCACTTTTTACCGTAGATCAATAATGATAATTATTATTATTATAACATTTACTGTAGCGTGTACTATCCAAGGTAGCCATCCATGAATCCAAATTCAGTTGTGAAATCGGTATGGAATAGCCGCGGTGCACCAATATGTTTTTTTTTGGAAGCAACCTCTCTCGTTTGACATTCTGACTTTTCGAAAGCGAATTTTTTCTCGCTCGCTAATGGTTCTATTTTGTTCTATTTTCAGTGAGATGCTTCTTGGGGCTGTTCCGTCAAACTTTACTTTTTTACCAAAGCACAAGGCCAATTCGTACAGTTAATCAGTTGAGTCTTTTAAGCTTCAGTCTTTATTATGCAGCTGATTGTCAATGTGGTTTCTATCATTTTATGCCGTGCTAACTACCTTCGAATTTCTGCGTCCTGTATATCGTATAATGCATACTGACTGAGCACTGTCCTTCATCAAGAGTGTTAGATATACAAAAAAGAAGATTGGGTTCACAGAGTGTTATTATGATGAATGCAAGTTGTATTTAAAAGCTGCTTAGTGGAACAATGACACACGGCTTCACTTATTCGACTGGCAATAGCGAAAGTTATGCAAGCTTGTAGCCATATTGCAGCTGTTTGTCAATCGTTTTCCTTTGCAGTTCCTTGCACGTGTGCACTTTGTGGCTTCGTGCATTGAGCTGATCGTATGGTACTTTTTTCGCAATTCATCTTTTCAGCAAATATCGTAAATGGTACAAGTCAAAATCTCACTTAAAGGTGGTTGTTTGTATTTTACTGGCTTGCAGCAACTAACAATATTGAATTTGAGGGAAAAGCAAGTAAATATTTATCAATAAGAAAGGAGCTCTGGCTTATGTATTTCTGGAACAGAAGATGTAATAAGTAGGGCGGATAAGAATGGAGGATGCATTGCTTATGATTTAATGGAGATTGCGTTAGCCCATCTATATATGTATGTATGTGTATGTATATATATATATATATATGTATGTATGTGTATGTATATATATATATATATATATATATATATATTTATATATATATTTATTAACAAATGTCTAGAAAGGCATCGAATGACTGGCCAAATGTACTAATACAACTGATAGATAAGTTGGCAAATTTCACACGTTTGATAATCACTTTTTATATCTCTGAGAAGAGGATGATATTTGATTTCATTCAATAATAATAGTTTTCTTAAAGTTCTTATTTATAGAAAGTATTAAACGTAGAAATGTAAACTTATCTATGATTAGGCAGTTTACAAATGGCTTGCCTGAATGAAATAAATGTATATATAAAGGTATAACTTAAGACCATTTTAAGACTTCATTTTGATATACGAATTAAACATACAAATGCAAGTCTCTCTAATAATAGGTAATTTGTATTCGGCTGGCCTAATTACAGGCATTTCTAGTATAAAAAAATTGAATGAATGAATAAAGTACTAAAATGAAGAACAGAAAAAAAAACAGAAATAAAAGAAAGACCTCAATAAGAAGAATTAAAGGCCGAAAGAAGATTGTTAGTAGGATAGAAGGTCTGGCTTAGTCCAGGGTTTATTATGCATGCAGAATATATAAGAAGTTGTGCGAATTATATTTGATAATTTAGTAATGATAATTTATAGATTATAGTTGATAATTTAGTAATGATAATTTATAGATTGTAGTTGATAATTTAGTAATGATCTAGTTAGTATGTGCTTTGCCAATGGTTAGATCGCTTTGAACGAACGAATCGCATGACTGTACAAAGATTCCAGGGGAACCTATTGACAAGTTAACAAATTTAACATGGCGGTATTTTATGTTAGGTCATTCAGAAGGTAGCGATATTTTGTAAACTTCCTAGTAGCGTTATTATCAAGGTTTGTCTCAAAGCCAACGCCCAATTCTAAAGCATAGAGAGTATTAGAAGGAGTGGAGATGAGCATGTCAGGACACAGGTCGTCACCAGTGATGAGAGAGGGGGAAAGATGTTGTGGGAGGTCGACATCGAAAGTACAGTGATTTAAACATTGAAGTGTTGAGACCGAGAAGTTTAGTGCAAAGTCATGTCTCCATGTGAAGCGGCCCTCGCTGAGATTAGATCTACATCCTGCAACAACGTGAAGAAGATGCTCTGGCTGGAAGCAAAAGGAGCAGTCAGACGTTTGGGAGAGATTCCACAGCTTGAGATTTTTCCAAGTTTGAATAATGATAATAATGATAGTTCTATATACAGGGTTGCCTTTTCAGCAACAAAGGTGTTGTTACTTATAAGCGCTCTGTGAATTTTCACTTGTTTTTATCTACAGACACGTAAACGGGTACTTTTTGCCGTATATCAATAATAATAATAATAATAATGATAATAATGATAATAATAGTAATGACATTTACTGCAACGTGCACTATTCATGTGACGGAATGTACTGGCTTGACGCGATCGAAAGATTAGCATTATCTTAGTGCTACAGTCATTAAATGGATGAAACTTTACCTTCCTTTGCCTTAGGTTATAGGATATAAGTCGGCAAGGGATTGTACTTATTGGAAAATTATCAACATAAACACATAATGATAGTAATACAATTTATCTATAGTCGGCTTGAGGAATAGCTGGAGCTAATGAAGGCCAGCTCTACTTTACCTAGAATTTCTGAGGCAGCTTGAATAAACAGTATTAGAAGAAAGCTATATACAAATGCGGCACATACATTGAAATCCCTTCCATCTTTTGATTTAATCTTCTGGTTGAAATTATCACGAAAATTAGACTGCAAATCGAAACTTTAATCATGGACAGTTGGCGAAATAACCCAATATCATTTGGTAGTTTAATCAGTGGTGAAATGAGGGAACTGTTTCTATTTGTTTCTCTTCACAATTAAGCTACTTCGTCTGGATTAATCACACCATTATTAATGCCATGCGCCACGGTCTGCCAGTATTCAAATTCGCCGTCGTGAAAACGAGTCGTGGCACAATCCAATTACTGTGCAGGTAGTCTGGGCACCATGAATGCTTTCCATCGCAAACTTCGCGTTCAGCTTGTATGTTTTCAAAATGAGAGCATGACACATGAACAGAATCTGGCTGTGCTAAGAGGTTGTTATGGTCTGCATCGATATTTGTGAAGCACGGAGTTATTATCCGTAATATTGGAAGTGTCAGCCCGTATTCCTCATAACTGTGGTGTCGTGTCAACGTCACTTTCCATACGTTAACCTCTGCATAATCTCTCTAAAAACCAAATGAAACCTGTTATCCAGTGCATAATCAGTTTTCCCAAAACGATTCATTGCTGACTAGTGGCTTTGCCCCGTAGACAATACAATGTATCGACAGATCATCCCCTTTTTAATATTTCATCCCCAGCAGTCTAGCCTGTCTTATCGTCTGAGGCTTCCTTGATTAAACAACCTGAATCGACCAGAACTTGTATCCTAGTATCTTGGCAAGATGCATGTAGATAGCTAATGAGTGATATTCTTGCATCCAAATATTGCCCTCAAAGCTACAATTGGCAATTAGAATTACGAACGAGATCGGCTTATCTTTGAAATTGCCATGAATTTTTTAGGTGCAATTAAGTCATCGATAAGAGATACACTAATCAACGATTCAACGCCTTCTGAAAGCCAGCTTATTTCTATGGCTTCTGCAACAAGTGAATAATTTCTCTCTGGACTCGTCCTTCGTGTTATCTATAGCAACAGACATATGGCTGATAAGCTTCCTCCTAGCTTCTCTACTCCCACCACCCCAGGGACAGGAAAAGGCGCACCACAGCTCGTCGTTTTCCCCCGATTGGTAGCTCCAGTCCTTGAGGAGAATACATGACTAGCATCTGGTATGCAAGGATGATTGAAAATTATTCTGCCTTGCTTTTGTGAATTCTTTAAATCCGTTGATGGGAATTCGCAAGGTTCTAATGAAGCCAGCGATTCTTAATGATAAAATCTAAAGAGTTTTGCCATTTCAAATGGCATGCTACGAAACACGTCCGTTCATTTCAAGACTAGGCCATTTTGGACCTTTCTTTAAAAGTAGTATTCATCAGCACTGGTCTGAATTTATTCGCTTAGCACAGCACTATCTCAGTCTCATTAAACGATGTAATGGAAAGTACGTCATCGGTCCTTCCCTACGTAAACTGTTTTTCCTAGACAAGTATTTGAGATTCTAGAGGCATCTAACTGTGGAGGTATTTCTTGAGGCACTTTGGGATCACAGTTGTTGCTGGCGCAGGTCTCGCCATACCTCTTTATTGCTTCCAGCGGTGATGATGTCAGTGCTGCCCAGTCCAGGTAGATTGCCAAGCACTTGTTTGATGACTGTCACCGAGTGCCTCGGTTGGGTGCCATACGACCAAGTTCTTCACGAGTTTTTCTTTTTTTTTTCTTTTTTTTTAGTGGGTTATGTTGAGGAAAGGCCATGGTGACCTATACAAAGCCCCAACAAAGGAAGAAAGAAGAAAGCGAGCAGCTAAGAGGATAGAGGGATAAGATCAAGTTTATTTATCTTAGATTTGAAAGATGGCAAGTTGTAGGACGCAGGAAAGCAAGAAGAAGGCAAGACGTTCCATAAGTTGCATGTTCTTGGGACGAATGATGATTTGTGAGATAGAGTTCGTGGATTAGGCAGTGAAACTTGGAAAGGGTGTGAAATGTTTCGTATGATTATAATTATCATTATTGTTACTTCTGTACTGTTAATATTATTATCATCTCTAATTTTTTCCTTCATTTCTTCTTGACCATTAGCGCTTGATCCAATCCAGGTTCTACGGCTCTAAGAGACAGTCATTTTCTATTTAACAGATAAAACTTTTCGAAGGATATGGGTGGATCCTAGCAGAGCGATCTTTTGCAGTTCGGTAGCGTTTGCTGATTATTATTACCATCAATGTTTTTATTATTATTATTATTATGACCAATGATACTAGCAATATCTTGAATAGAAGCTAATAATTCCAAGAGTCAGAGTAAATAATAACAGATATGTATATAATTTTTTTTGCAAACTTCGTTTCTTGTGATATATATACTTAAATACAACTGCAGACCTCTCTAAACAGGTAGTTTACAATTGACTACTTGAACAAAAAAAATAAACAAGAAGTACAAAGAAAAGGAAAAATATATATAATAACTGTTAGAAAATAATGAGAAGCTTCAAAATTTCATTAGTTCAGGATTGTCCCAGTCTTTGTTTGTACGAAGTTCTTACTGCAATGGCCATCATCTTCTTGACTACGTAGTGCCTGCAAGTTTTGTCGAATTTCAAGTCTTCAAGCATTTCTAAGCAGTCAACGGAGGAACTGTCAAAGACACCGAGCGTGCTTATAACGATATTTATGAATTTAACTTTTTTATATCTAGATTTAAAATTTGCTTCTAGGTTTTTGTATTTTTCTTTCTTTCGCTTTGCATTGTTCCCAAGGTTTGTCTCGAAACCCACAGTTAATTCGACAATATATAGAAAATCGTTCGAAAAAGAAAGTAGAAGGTCTGGACGTTAACTGTCTCCGGTGAGAATGGAGGGGTTTAAAAATGTAGGAAGGTCAGCATAAATGGTAGAATTTTTGACGGATTGGAGAAACGTAACGATGGACAGAGGAACGGAATCATGTCGCCATGATAATGATAATAATAATAATAATGATATACGAATTTGTATACAGGAATGACCTATCAGCATGTTAAGCATGTTGTTATCACTAGGGTCCTGTGAATCTGATATCTGTTGCTTAATGCATGATTTCTGAAAAAGAAAACGGAAGTTTGTGGTAGCGACAAACAAAGATGAAAGGCAGTCTGAGAATGAACTTTAACAAAATAACAGCGACAGAAAATGCGATGAGTCTTGCGTGAGCCGAAATGCCTTTGCCAATGATGTTACTGAAACATCGAAGTTGTCAGATCGGGAACCGGATTGTCGAAGCATCTACAAGTTAGAGAAGTGTCTCTGTTTTTGTCGTTGCTTTTATATCAGAATTGCTACTAAAGCAGATAGCCAAGAGTTTTGTCGTCCTAAATCGGGGCTCAGATAATTTTTCTAGACTGGCGTTTATTTTTTTGTTCTGATCCTTTGACGTCCACATCAGCCAACTTGAGGCTGCCGTAGTTAAACCTGCGTCGTTAAATATTAATTTTTTTCTAAACTTCATTTTGATTATAAACTAAACACACATATACAAATCTCTCTAATGAAAGGTAATTTGTGTTCGGCTGACCTAAAGATATTTTTGAAACCATTCATCAATTGCATATTTAAAATAGAAAAACACACCCCTGTTATAATAAGCAGTGTGTAATTGGCTGTTGCTACTTAATACTAATGACAGTTAAAAGGGAAAAAGGTGCAAAAGAAAGAAGGAAATACAATGTTAAGTTGATTGAAAAAATAGTTGAAAGGTCCATCAAAGCAAGGTCTGTCCAGCCCTTGTTCCATCGGCAAAATAATAATAATAATGTCCATACGTGGCCACAAGTTTTGAAAGAGGAACAGACAGCGTCTGCCCCTTTTCGGTGTTCTTCGTGATAAAATTCTTTCTTTGGAAAAGCGAGTCGCTGGAGGTGTTTGACACTAGATGAACAAGCAATCCTTTAAATTTTATTCCTGTGCCCTCCAAGCTTAAATATTTCAATAAAAATTATTGAGGTAATGTGTAGGAAAAAACGAAGAACGTGGAATTTGTAGGGCACCTGGAGAGACATGACATTTTGACCTTTGCTAAGACGCTTTTCAAGCTCCATTGATCCATTCATCGCAGTGCCAAAATCTTATTTACCGCGTTTGGATATAGAATTTCAACTACGTTTAACGCGGTGTAACATATAGGGATGGCTTGGTCGTTACCCTGCTTGCTACGGACCTATTTGTCGGCAGGCTTAGGTTCACGAAAGGAGGTCTTGGGGAACCATGTGAGTACTGCACCAAGCTGGGAAATAAACTCCTTCGCCACCTCTCGCCATGCTTTGCATGTTAGACATCGTGAAAGAAACGCGATCATTTTGACTCAATAGTGATGGGAACTGCTAGCCCCTTGAATTCTAGACGTTAGTACAACAAACTGCAATCACAGCTATGGAAAGGACCGGGGCCCTACCCGATAAGCATACCTTCTCGTGGTCCTAAAATATATTTCAAGAATCACGAATATTAGAAATCTTGACGTAAAATCGCGCCACCAGAACTTCGGTAAGCGGAGCCTCGCACAGAGTCAGAAAAACCACCTTCGGATCCTAGGTAGAATACGTAGTGAGCCCTCCGAAAGGGTCAAGATGGGTTTCACAATAGTCGGGAACGTCGGAAGGGGGCGGGGGGCCAGAGCCCCTTCCTGATTTTTGGCAAGGGGGGCAAAAGTGGCCTTTTCATTTCTTAGCCGCCCACCTTACCTTGCCCTACAGTCGCTCCGGCGTCCCTTTCAATAGTACAAGATTCCTGCAAGGCTTTTCGTCAACGTCTTCGCTACGTAATCCAATCAAATTGTTAAACTTCATCGGATTCTCGTGTGTGAACTGCATGGATTTCCAAATTTAGGGGGGCATCCAACCATACAAGTGATTTTCATGAACAAATATTGCTTCTGCCTGATCTTCGGTGCTATTTCAGGAAACCCGCTGATTTCCCTTGTCCTCTCTTTTCCGCTGTTTTCTATAACTGATCAATAAACCATCCAGATTTCTGATTATCTGAATTCACTTCGAGATAAAGGCATCCGGTCCAATCCCACTTTTAATCTGCGTGCGCTGCTTTGTGTACTCGGTAGCCTAAGGTGATCGTTATCTTCTTTCCTATTGGTCCGAGTGGTTGCTGGCGGCACCTTGCCGTCTTACCATCACAATGTCGAACCCGTTCTGAAGCATGAAGATTACATTACGCTATTGCCTCCGGGATAAACTGGTTGCCAAACTTTTCACCAAAACTCACGCCCACAGTCTAAGTTTGTATTTCTGATTTTATCAAGTGTTGCTGCTTTGCAGGGAGGCTTCAGACAGCGTCAGGCAAAACTCTTTTCCATTAAAAATTACGTCACCAAGTGCTTTTCTGTACAGTTGACCCACCAAGTCGGCAACCACTGTTGTCTAGGTGCTTAAAGCAGAATTCGAAGTGAATCTCCCAAGAGCGCTTTGATTACAGAATCAAGAAAACGCACCAGGTACGTCCATTGTCGAAATGCAACGTGCGCTGTGATGTCGCAGTAGGCCAGAAATGAAGTGATGGAACACCGCCTCCCTCCCCAACGAAGACTTGCCATGCTTCTATCGTAATCGCGTGTCTACAAATGATGCAGGAAATTACCCAAGGCTGTGCAGGGTTCTTTGCGGTTTCGTTCCATTATTATTATTATTATCATTATTACTGCAGAAATAGTACTTGAACCAATCCTGACTTTCGTCCCTATTAGACCTGCCCCGCTCTATCGATTTAATATCCATATTTACATTTATTTTGTTCCTTTCCCATTGTATTAGTTTTACATTGTAATTCCTAAGCCAGAAAAGCCAATATCAAACTACCTATGTGCTAGAAGTGTGTGATTGTATTTCAAATTTAATTCGAATGAAAGGTGAAGAGAGAGAGAGAGAGAGAGAGAGAGAGAGAGAGAGAGAGAGAGAGAGAGAGAGGAGAGAGAGAGAGAGAG
>OZ032115.1:2390000-2470000 GCA_964026355.1 Pseudorhiza aurosa | reverse complement strand
ATAGAATAAATATAAATAGAATAAATAGTGCCTTTGTGTTCAACGATCCTCCCCGGTATACATTTGCCATGTAATCCCTGGCGTAAAGTGAATAACAGCAGTTTGTTTGATCATGCCACTTTCATGAAACGCGCTGGTGCTATGACATGGAGCGATAGGTCTCTGTATGAAGCCTCTATTTGCAAATTCACATTTGCGGAGACAGTTGGGGATTACTACTGTGTAATGGAGACGGTTCAGACAATGTTGATGGGTATTACTGAAACCATGAGATGAGAAGAAAACCAAAGATTGGTTGACTACAGAATACTCTAAATCTCCTTTATCTGATAAAAATTACATTTACAGCATTGGATTACAACCATCAGATTTTGTGACGTTGCCCACCTAAGCGATGGTAAATTAAGCTTGCGACCTGTCGGTGATACGATGAATTTCTAGACACAATAAGTAGCTCTTCAGACCGGTGATGGGTACTTCAAGCCGAAGTACATCGATCTTTGCGCCCTTATAACAATAATAATAATAAACAATTTATTTAAAGTTAGCAGAAGAAATAGCGTTTAGCTAATTAAAGCCAACTATACAAAATATACAAATTTCAAATTACAAAACATACTAATTACAAAGGCCTAGATTTGGAACAAATTCTTTGCACAATTTGCAGCTGCAGTCCAAAGTCTTGATGGACTTAATATTTCTTTTAAATATTTCTAATGATTTTGACTCCTTGATTTCTTTTTGCAAAGTCTGCCATAATTTTTGACCAGTAAATCTGATTGTATCAATACCATGCAAATTCGTCGAGAGAAGCAACAGCTGAGGTCAGTAGGCCATAGCTAAAGAAGCGAACAAATACGGTCAGTCGGCTATCCTCGTCTCCTAAAACACAAATCGAACAAAGAACAAATGCTATAAGCTCTAACAAAGAAGGGTTATAGTACGTCGCACAACAGATTGGCAACAGCATCCGGGAAGGAAGCGATCAGAACACAACGAAGCAGGAGAGCAAAGGAGAGCAATACCTTACATTTTTCTGTAGTGGGTTATGTTGAGGAAAGGCCATGGTGGCCTATACAAAGCCCCAACAAAGGAAGAAAGAAGAAAGCGAGCAGCTAAGAGCAGAGAGAGAGATCAGGTTAGGTTTATTGATCTTAGATTTGAAATATGGCAAGTTGTAGGACTCAGGAAAGCAAGCAGAAGGCAAGGCGTTCCATAAATTTGCATGTTCTTGGGATGAATGATGATTTGTGAGATAGAGTTTGTGACGTAGGCAGTGAAACTTGGAAAGAATGTGAATGAGTTGAGCTTCTGGTGGTCCTGACACGCCTCAGAGGAACTGGAATGATACCCCTGATTTCCTGAGAACAATGCCAGTGAAAGGATCTATGAAAGATGGAAAGATCTCCAACTAAACGACGATGGGAAAGAGGTTGGAGCGATTTGGTGAGGTTAGGATTATTGATGAGACGAATGGCTTTTGACTGGACTTTGTCAAGAAGACAGAGAGTAGATTTTGGAGCACCACCCCAGACATGGGAGCAGTACTCTAAAGGAGGACGGATACCACGGAAGAACGCGAGTGCTCAGTCCCATATTTGGCAAATGCTTCTCCACAGCTCTAGTACTCGACGCGTACTGGTAGCATTAAAGATCCGATTCATACACGGCAGCATTAAAAGTCCGTGCCAATTAACTTCGGATCTGCGTCTTTTCCCAGTTTCTTTGACAAGCAACGTTTGAAAAAGCTTATGTAAATCGCCAGAGAATAAAACCTTCATATTTGCATATGTACTATATAAATATGCATTTATATTGTACATATACATATATGAAAGCTTATTTATTTATTTATATATAGATATTCATATGTATATTTATGTATAACAAAACTTTAATATATTTATTTATATTATACATTTATATCTATATTTATATTTATGTATATATATGCGCACGTATGTAAATATGTCCAAGATACAAGTGATAAAATCGCCAAGAGTGCTCAATAGAAAAACCAGAGCGATTGATAGCAAAACGAAAGAGAATAAACAGTTTCAGTCTAGAACTTCGAGTTTCATATGTAACAATCTTCAGCTAAACTTATACTAAAGGAGTCAGTTAAGATTCTATTAATATAGAGATCTTGGACGTATATTCGATTTGGAAGAGGCAAGCGGTAACATTCTGGAAAGGAAGAAGTTGATGTATAGCCAATGTTCTGTGAACCCTGAAATTCTGCACTCCTCCGTCTTGGCAAATTTTATTTTGTTAAGAAATGGCGAGTCGCCTTCTTACTGTCTTCTCCCATCACTCTCTTTTGATATATACATATCCAATTTAAGATTTTATATTAAGGACCATTCATTGTTTGTGCCTCAGGTCGTTGATTGAAGAGAAATGCTCATTTGGGTAAATTTTTCTGTTGCACAACCTTGTCGACTACAACAATAATAGTCACCGAACTAATATAGAGCTATTAAAATATGCTACCCAACCCTTGAAAGACAAAAGGAAATATCTATCCAACCAGAAGGCTGCCTGAAAAATCATTTACCTAACCTATTCTTCTTCGGCCCCAACCCGAGGCATAAATAATGCACGGCCCTTAACGAATTAGACAACTAACTCTCTAATATGCAACCGATAATGACACTGCAAGGACAATACCAGGAATAGCAAAGTATCACTTTCTGTCAAATGGTGCATTTACATACATTAGCTTCACAGCTTCTTCGCCACACTTTACCCTTTGCTTTATGCAAGGTACTTCTTTACCGCTGGGTAGGCGCGCAAGAGCATTGGACCTGGGCCATTCACCATCGTAGAAGGGTGCAAAGAGCCATTTTGATTACTTGTGAAAGACTGGATGTATTCAAAATGCTTCTTTAGTTACAACTCTCTACGGATGAGCTTTTATAATGATAACACTTTGTTCGGTTTTCTAACAATCTTTATATTTTTAATATTGCATCTAATTTTGCTGTAATATTTTTGTTGTAACTAAAGTATTTTTATTTCAATTAAGAAGTCTTTAAGTTGAGATGTACTTCTTGTATTTCATGCATTTTATATTTACTTATATTTATTTCATTTATTTTATATTTACTTATGTTTATTTCATATCCAATTATTTATGGAGGGTTGTCCTTCAGCATAAGCTGGTCTTCAAGAGGCCCTTCGACAAAAACAGCAATTGCAATCTATGATAATAAGGAGAACAGTAAATTAGATTAAATCGAACTATAAATCATTGGTTACAATAATTAGAACTAAATGCAAGAAATTAAAAAAAACTAAAATGATGTCTATTTTGACTTGCTGAGAGGCTATTCCATAGTTTTCCCCTCTATAGGAGAAAACATCTGGCCATTTGTTGGGTTATCTGAGGTCATTCCCTGTGTCTCGAAGATTGCAAGCTGGACATCTGGAATGTCTTACAAACAATTCACACAGGTATTGCAGAGCTGGTTCGTTGAAAGACCTGAAGACCATGATCTTATAGAATCATAAGTTACTAGTTTATATATGGTTTTCCACCCCAGCCCTGCAATAAGATTTCCGCTTGGTGCATCGAAGTTGCTGCTAGTTTTATGATCTTGTAAATCAGCTCCTGCTGAAAGGCAACCGTCCTTTCAGCGAATTAAGAATTAAGAAATTAATAAATATTCATTTATAAAAGAGCGAATGCAACAAAGCTGAGCGCAGTAGATGGATCACCGTCAAACGTAGCACTCTTCGCTGAGCTGAAAAGACTACGCGAAAAACGTGGTCTCGTTACAAATATGCCCCATTTCACGTCGCTTTCGATACGAGGCCACAGCCATTGTCCGGTTGTAACAAAGGGCATGGAGCATCAGTTGACGATTGGCTAAACTCAACCAATGGTGGATCGTGCAATGCAAAGCGAGTTCTGTGAATTTGTAGCTTCTTTTAATTGGGTGGCCGCAGCAATTCCTGATGCGTTTCAAACCTATTTTTAAGAAAAAGTTTCGAATTCCTTCTCTCACCGTTCTTTTTTAGCCTTTGGGTGACACAGCTGTGCAAGCATAGTGAATGCTACATCTAGGAGCTGGCTATCTGGTAGCACTGTGTGTTTAACTCCCACGATCTTTCCCAAAGTGCTGAATGCTAAGTAGGGAAATAGCATGTACCATTTTTCAAGTCTTTGGTATGACTCGACCGCGTATCAAACAAAAAATACCCCACGTCCAAAGCGAGCATGCTACCACTGAGCCACATACGCGGTCCCATTTTTTAGATGCTCGTAAAAAATTTACCGGCACACAACATAGAAGGCCTCCATATATTCTAGGGAATACCAGCATTTGATGCAAGACTGCGCATGGCCATAAAGGATGGCATTCAATATATCATCGTATAAGATCCATCCATTGACCTCATTCATCTAATCAGTACAACACGGAGAAGGCTAACGCTTTTCGGCCGTATGCCCTTCTGTTCTCCGACCGTCCACCATCTATCCGGACTTGGGACCGGCCACGGGCGTCTCTGGCTGTTATTCTCAGAGGCTGGGTTGAATGTGAAACTTCTGCAGGTCGTTTTGCATCAAGCGTTTGCTCTCTAGATGTTGCACAATAAGTAGCAGCTCCTGACAGCGAGCTTCCAATTGTTCAGGCTACGGTTTCGATTCAAGGCGAACGCTAGGACTAGTCTTGAGGCAAAGCTTGACACTGTACAAGGGTTAGGGTATTGGTTAAAGTGGGGATCGAGATTGGGGCCTGTGCAGAACGAGAAAACTATTGCTCTTAATTTTAAATGCATTTTTTAGAATTTCATTCAAGTGCTTCGTCAGATCTTGTCTATAAGTTACTGATATGACGCAAACCTCTTCAAGACACAGCACCAGAGGGGTTACTGGCCCGGGGGCCCATAGCTATAGGGGCCAAAAAAGAATAACTAAATTGAAAAAAATTAGTGTGCCTTGCTTATAATCTTTCGTACTGGCCCGGTCTATGAGCCCTCTCCACGGCCCTGTACAGCATCGACTGGACTTACCACTTCATTTGTTCGTCGTCCATCTCACTGATGCCACGTGCTAATGTGAAATACTTGCGCCTACTTCTTGCTCGAATGCAATTTTGTAATTGGAATTTCAAAATTCGCCTTTATTTTCTTCTTTCCACCCGTCTAGTCTTCTCAAGTTCTTTTGCAGTTGTAAAAAGTCAGGCTGGAATTATCAACGAGTCAAATTTCTTGAACATCAACGAAAACTAGTGTTACCGTCATGGAGTGCTAATCAGTTCAAATCCTATCCGAATCATAGAGGCAAGTCGAGTCAATTATATCACATAGGTAACCCTGATATCTATTTCGCCTTAGTATCAGGATCTGAATTTCTGGAATGGCGTCCCTCAGGGCTCAGTGCTAGGATCATTACTCTTTGCTTTATTCTTTAATGACATAACCGGATGCATTGAGACAACAATTTTTGAATATGCTGAGGATACGGTTATTTATTGATATTGCATATGTATTAGATATTGCATTTTCATTTCAACATTGATAATCACTGTTACCCCGTCAATCCTTATGACTTCTTTCAAGGGCGTGCCAAAAACGTAACAAGATTGGAATAATGCCAGTAAAAACAAGGACTCAATCACAAATAAAAACTACTTCCTACTTTACATTTTTACTCGACTTTGTAAGAATCAGTAGAATGGGGCCAAGTAGACCTGATGGAGCGAAACCATTGTCTGTGCCCCGAGCCTCCACTTTTCCTGCGAGATGACTTTCTGAGGTGTTCCCAAAAGTGCTTCTTCACTACCAATGATGCTGTGAACTGCGATTGATTTGAGCCCAAAGTGCCTGTGCAGAGTGCATCATTTCTTTTTAGTGAGTTTCTGTATGTCGGGGAAACGCTATGGTGGCTTATACAAAGCCCCAACAAAGGAGAAAGAAGAAAGCGAAAGGCTAAGAGGAGAGAGGGATACCCCGAAAATGCTGCTTCCTCAATGGAGTTTGCAAAATTTTCTGATTCGCCCGCGAGCAAAGTGAAGAAATCTATTTTACTGAGATGTAGCAGGTGATTAAGCTGCGAGTCTCGACTTCATGTAAGCTTCATGTGCCAGTTGACGGTACTGCATAGTATACACGATTTCAAGCGTAGTAGAAACAAGAGACAGGGCTCTGAGTCTTTTCAAGGGGAGTGGACTCGATGAGGTATTTCCCGTTGCGTTCCTCATCAGTGGTGTTTTCATTGTGACACGCGAAGGATTTGCACCCACAACCCCTTTGTTATGAGTCCGCATGCATCCACTACACCACCGCAGCTGACAATACTACATGAAATCGAGGCTAATCAATGTGATGAAATTATGGGGATGAGAGTAGAAGGTTAGTGCATGCGAAATGACGTCAGAAGTAGCATTAGAATGAAAAGGGGTAAGCAGAACTAAGAAATAGTTGTACGGCCAAAAACATGAATGAATTAGACTGGATAAGCCGATAATACTACGCATACAGCGTATTTATTTATGAAGATCTTGGACAATAAAAGACTATATTTTTAATCAACCAAAAAAGAAACCAAACTATTGCACATTTCCGTATTCATTATGCGATCAATTTGACTACTCTGTACACAGTGATGTAACAACCGACAATATAAGGCGTTCCCAGACCTCTGATTGGCTAGGTGTGGTCGAGTGGTTAAGACGCAGTGTTTCGAAGTCTACTCGCGTGGGTTCGAATACCGTCGTTGGAACCACTAACCACAAGCTAACAGTCAAATCAGCTGTCCATCCTTCCGAGGTCGGTAAATGAGTACTTAGAAGTAGCTCTGAGGGCACAGTCACTGGACACACATTGATAACAGCTAATCTACAGTTGAAGTGCCTAATCCAGTACAAAGACTCGTCTTTATCTATCTATTTATTTACCACATGGAAGGAAATGGTATCTAGCGAATACATCAATTTAAGGTGCGCAGTGCAACAAATCCATCTTGTCAGAAAATGTTCCTCAAGCCGGAGATATGACCCCCAGGAAGCATGAACCCGAGAAGCATGACCCGCAGAAAAGTTGGCATCGTGACTTTTGAAAGGAGATAAGTCGCGAATATGTCGAGATTGAGATGAGAACCGAACTCCGAGAACATTGGTGTTGTGCTATTCAGTTTCGCTATTGTACATTAGGAAATGGGAAAACAAATCAGTGATCCTCTTTGTCGTGATCTTGGGGCAGTTTGCGACATTTACGCTGTTGGGAAAAGACAAATGAAGTGCCGGACAGTGCGGTGCTTGCAAAGGGACATACTTTGAACCTATTCTCTGGAAGCAACCAAGGATAATGGAGAAGCATCGATATGCTGCATAGTGAATATGGACATGCAACATGGCTGATGCGGTGGCGATTAGATAACAGACATTGACACATGAGAATATGGAGATATGCAGTACATTGATCATCTAATCGCCTGCAATCTCCTTCACACACGCGGCTCTTATGACGCCGATACACCTACTGACATTTTGATAAAGAAGACTAAACACCGTGGCAAAAAGACTGGCAGCTATATGAATGTATCAGAAAAAGAGAAATACCTTCGTTTAACAACTCCGAGCTTCATCACCGTCCAGTGCACCATGAAACTAAGGATTCTAAATCAAACTTATTATTTCACTCTATATTAATACCACTTGCTATGATATCTACCGTTGAGCAATTTTGATGATTGAATGCCTGTCTCTTGGAGGAATTCAAATGGAAACATGCATGAAGACGATGGTGTCAGCAAGCCCTCAAAATGTCATTTTAAATTGCTTATGAATTGATACAGTTCTTTCTCTATAAAAAGATGTTTTCAACCCCAAACTCCTTAGCATTTTTTTTCTTTTATACATAGACCCAACATTTGTTCGGAAAGATTTCCCGCTCCAAATTTTTCACTATTCTGTAGTAAAAATATCACAATTCCCCACGTGAGTTGGAGACAGGGTACGAAGCATAATGGCGCCCGATTGTCTCTTGAAGGCGCCCAATTTTTCACAGTTAGACCTGCACGTGGTAGCTAGTTTTGACGACCAAGACATACTCAGTCCTCTAACGCAGAAACAAATAAAAGCAGGAGCAAAAATAATCGAAGGACAGCCAACTGCGGTTTTGCCTCAAGCTACAAAGTTCACATGCTTCTTTGATATCATGCAATCCATGCCGAAAAAAGACATTAGTCTTTTTTATGTTTTTACATGCAGACCTCAAATATTCCTGCTTCACAGGTGGTCATAGTTTCCACCTGTAATCCACCGTAAGGAAGCGACCTCATCCTGTTAATCTGCCCTCTGCACAATATTTTCCGCTCTCTTTAGCTACCTAATTTGGATCGTCATTGAACAACAAAAGAAGCAGTCAAAACTCATACCAATGAATGGGTCCTACAGTGTTCTTCAGTAGCATCCGAACTCTCCTTGCAAAATCTTCTTCGGAGAAACAAACTTTGCTATGACCCCTCAACTGAGACAAAGCTAATTTTCTTCATGACCAAATAGAAGTATCTTATCTAACTTTAAATGAAATAGATACTCTAATTTCCATTCAATTTTACATGGCATTTTGTCCTTATCATATGTAGTCTTTTTAGTGGGTTACATTGGGAAAGGCTATGTTGCCTATACCAAGCTCCAACAATGAAAGAAAGAAGAAAGCGAGAGAGGAAATGAAGATAATATGAAGAGAGAAGTTGAAGATCAGATCGAGTTTATTTAATCTTAGATTTGAAAAATGACAAGCAGTAGGATTGAGTGAGTTGTGTTGAGGAAAGGCCATGTTGGTCTATACAAAGCCTCAACAATGGAAGAAAGAAGAAAGCGAAACGCTAAGAGAAGGGAGGGATCAGATCAAGTTTATTGATCTTGGATTTAAAAGATGGCACGTTGTCAGATTCAGGAAAGCAAGAAGAAGGCATGAAGTTCCATAAATTGCACATTCTTCGGATGAATGATGATTTGTGGGATGGAGTTCTTGGAATTGGTAGTTGTTGGTAAGATGGATATATTTTGATCTTCTTTCCTCCCTAAATTGAGACCATACGCAAATCAGTCCCGTTGGCAACCCAGAAGAAATGTCTGTAATTCGACATTAGCCTGAGACGTTGACATTTCTCTGCACTTGTTATGCAAGCTTGCATTGTTTCGCATGCTGCTAATCTTTAGAAACATGGCGAGTTTATCGTTTGTCAATCCCCATCTTCTTCTTTCCTCTTTTTCCTTTTACTTAAAATGTCAATTTCTGCGTATTCTAGCCACTAACTAGTTTCACTATCGACATTTCGCAGTCACATTGGAGGACGGTGAGGAGGTCTGAGCAATCGACACTCTGATATTACATGGTGTGCCAGCATGTTTTGCAATGGCGAGAAATTGTTTACACAGAATCAAAGTCTTCCCTATTGCGTTAGTTCAAGTGCTTTTGCAAATTTTCTTGCCAATTGAATCAATGGTATTCAATAGCAATTCATAGTGAATAAACGCCTCAATCCAGTGAATGGCCGTACCAGATGTGGTTAAATTCGTACGTACCTATCAAAGATGGACTCAGCAGGTGAGCTGGGAGCTGAATTGCTGTTTTGTTTAGCGTAGTCTGCTTGCATGCGCCTGTAAATAAGCGAATACATACATGTGTTTTTCATTTTTCTTCTTCTTCTTCCTCTCCGATATTCTCACGTGTTGTTTAGAGGGTTCGCCTGTTTGGGGATAGCACTCTCCCACCTCTTTCGGTCTCCTGCTCCTTCCTCTTCAGCGATATGTAGCGGGGACAATGCAGAAACATCCAAGTTGGTGTCCTTGGATATCGACCGACGGATGTGATCTTAACTCTTAAAAGAAATATCGCCTAAATGAACTCATTTTCGTCGATCGTAACCGATTCTGCAACCACTTTCCCTCAAAGCAATCTTCCAATAATGTTATAAAAAAGCTGAGCAAACTCAACCGAATGACAAATACAACAAAAAGCCTGCTACAATATTGGAAGCAGGTTTGAAGGGAAGACTCGATGAAGAAGAAGAGGAAGAAGAAGGAGAAGAGGAAGAAGAATTAGAGATGTTCTATTAGTTGCCTGCATCATCCTCAAATTTGACATGAATTTTTGGCGACCTGATGCCCTTCCTGCCGCAAACCTGCAATGATTATCCAGGCTTGACGCTACAGAAACTCTTTAATTAATTTGAAGATATATTTATTCAAACGGTATTTTATCAAGTACCATGCTTTAACTTAGAATTTTTAATGAAATCTTGCAATTTTTCCTATCTTTCAACATAATTTTATTAGGTTTCATTCCTTAAAATTGTAATGCACCTATGAGCCTCGTGAAAATATGGCGCAGTAAAAGTCCCTTTTCTCACTTTTTTTTGGATGAGCGCCATCTTCTGATGGGAATTTCACGCTCGACATTGGAGTTCTACCCGAGCCCTGAGATGCCAAGCACTCTTCTCAAGATATGACAGATGTACCTACAATGCAGCCTTCTACAAGCATGGAGCCACAACAGGTATGTCTATTCGATACAGATGTTTTCCAGCTCTTTGGACACTGTTCCCAGTGCACCTTCTACGATCGGTAACTGTTCCCAGGGAACCTATTACGATCGGTAACTATTCTCCAGTGCACCTTCTACGATCGGTAACTGTTCTCCAGTGCACCTTCTACGATCGGTAACTATTCCCAGGGTACTTAGTATGATTGGTACCATTGTTATTATTTAATTTGTATGGTGCTTATTTTCTATTGAGTACAATCCCTTGCTGAGTTATATCCTACAACCTAAGGCAAGGGAAGATAAGTTTCACGCATTTATAACTGTAGCACTACGATTATCATTGCTATTATTGTTCTTATTATTATGCGATTGAGCTATTTTTTCGCTTAATTTAGCATTGTGTTTCCCTCCTTCTGTTGCGTCTTTTCCCATTTGAATTGTCATTAGAATTAAGTAGAAACAGCCAATTAATTGCACACCCCCTTTGGCAACAGAGACGTGTTTTTGCATTTCAAAATGCAGTTGATGAATGGTTTAAAAAATGATCATCATCATTGTTATTATTTTAACATCAACAGTTAGACACAACTGGCTTGTGGTGTGTTCCCTGGCTGGGCTGCCCAATGTACAGTCTCCCTCCCCCCTGATCAAAGCACTGGTGGATTAGCCCGTGCTTCCTTCTTGAATGTCCTGGAACTTTCCACATTACCTCTTCGACCACCTCCTGCAAAACAATACAAGCAGTCGCTCCAACAACTTTTTTCAGACACCTGTATTTCAGGCGATGAAAAACGTCGTCCTTTCGAAGCCAATTCCAGCTAGAGCAGGCATATTTTTTAACTTCACTAACAGTAAAAGGTTGGTCTTTCGCTAAAGAAATGACGTTGGTGCCGTGGTCTCCCTTTGTTTGAACTTCAAGGTACAAAGAAATGATAGGATTCGATATAAGGAGATCAAAATCGTTCACTCTGGGGCTTTGTATAGGCCACCATGGCCTTTCCTCAACATAACCCACTAAAAAAAAAAAAAAAACTCTTCAGTACTATAGTTGCATTTATGATATAACCGTGTGTACCTCAACATGTCTTACAAAGGTAAGAGAGTTGTGAAGGGTCTAGTTTCCATATTTGGTCCTTGCACTCAAAGGGTTCGCCAGTCGCAAGGCTCCCATTCACCAACCCCACCACTTGAGTTAATGCATGTATATTGTTCTCTACTTCTCATCTACACCACCACAAAGTCCGTCTTCAGTAAGGGAAGTAGCAAAAAGTGCGTCTGATTCTTTTTTATGTCTGCTCGACGCACTCGGATGCGAGCACCGTTAAGTGAAGAAGGAGGATGCACTCCATTCCATGCAGAATTCGATAAATGGAAGAACGCAGAGATGGAGACTTATACACCGTCTGCCAGTGGCTGCTTATTGCTGATCTCAGACCCCAAATAAAAGACGGAAATCTGGATAACTGTGGGTTTGGTGTTTGCACATCTAATTACAATAGGGGGTGGGAAAAATCGGGAGATTGAGTGTCTTATAAAACCACATTGTAGAGGGCAAGGATAAGTTCAGATATGAATCACAGATGCTTTGATCACCTTTGGGATACTTAAAAAAGTAATTGCTTTGAAACAGGAGCAAATCGCTCTCATAAAAGCCCGAAAAGTTAAAGAGGAGAACGCGTTATTCAACCCATCGTTTGTTGCAAAATCTTCGCTTTATTGTTGATATGAACAACGAAATCTTTAATGCAAGATGAACTATCGCTAATAGGATTTCTAGATGATTTGGAACAATTGCCATCAATCGTCGTCATTCGTCCCAAGAATTTTCAGTATACGGAAATCTCACTCTCCTCTTTCTTGCCAGAAACCTGCAAATTTGCATCTTCGCCTGGAAGAAGATTTATCTTCTTCTTCAAAATTTAGAATCAGCAAATTTGACCCAGTGGCATAGTTGAAGGGAGGCAAGGGGGCAGCTGCCCCCACCAAACATTTCCAGGTGCTTTTCGGACAGTTTACTTGTCTGATCCACCTACCGTAACAATTGATATGCATATATTGGCACGCCCTTTTGTGCGAAAATTCCGAAATTATTTCAGTGATCAACGTATGTGTAGTCTTTCTTTTGCAAAGAACTAATATTTCTAAGGATGCAATCTTGACTATTCTAATGCGTTAACTGAAATATTACACCCCGAACCGGCATCAGCTGTGAAGTTAAGCAATTTATCAGAATTTTCACGCTATTTTGTTCGAGAGCACTTCATTGTCGTATCTAGGTAGCTTTGATAAACTTCATTGAATCAGCTTGAGTTTGAATTTTTCTCCCTGGAATTGACGGTGATTTGGGACGGTGTCTTAATGCTACTGTGTCAAGAAACTGTATCATCATCAATACCATCAGTGCAATGATTTAGTGAAAAGAAATTTGCTTAAATTCATTGGTTTGATTTGCTTTGGCTTACTTTGCTTGGATTTTGGATCGAGAGAGCAATAAACGAGCACAAAAGCTCATATAACTCCCATTGATAATTCATTAACTCCTTTCCTGCAATGAACAATGCAAGCTATCAAGATAAGTCAAAATATTGAACTTTCATTGAGATCACGCGTGGAAAGTGTTTTTCAAACATTCTCGCCCCAGTCAATGCACACATTGTTACTTGGGCAGTTCGAAGTTAGACAATGTTGATAATACTCTTTCGTCGTCAGTTGCTGCAGCCACTTGATTCTGCTAGCATTTCGCACCAATTCAACAACAAAGTTCCTGACAATTCATACGATATCCAACTTGCAGCCACCTGATTCTGCTAGCTTTCGCACCAATTCAACAACGAAGTTCCTTGAAAAACATACGATATCCAAAATTTCGACCTTAGAATTTTTTTTAAACTTCTTATTTATGAAAATGTTAAATAATTAAATATCAAAGTTGATCATAATTTTCATCTTTTAGAGAAAAGCAATGCCATCACTTAGAACTCTGGTATAAGGCGTGTCACTGTGGTGAACTTAAGTCGTAGGGACTGTGGGGCTCAACTCAAAGATGCCGCCCACAGATATCGTACTACGAGCTAGAACCCATGGACTGGGCCTCAACCCCTTCACAGCATCCTTGGTTCCAGTCCTGCATAAGTCACAGGTCGCAAAGTGCTTTGGCGAGCGTGTTTTCCAATTTCTATTAATCAATTTTTCATCCGAAACGCACTTGGGCTTCAAAGGTGTTCTTTGCATATTTAATATTGTCAAGTGCTTTTAATCAACTTCAGCGCTGGGCTTAGCGTGCACCGCTTCTGGAATCAACCCTGAGAGAAGTTTTAGGGCATTGAAAAGCAACTTGGCAGTGCATTTAATTATATGCCATATATTTGCACACACATTTATACATGTATATAAGACAGCAATAATTTCTAAACTTCTTTTTTAAAGAAAGCTAGATGTGTGCAGATAAGAATTTCCCTGTTTCTATGCACTTGTACCTGGTTGGTAAAAGTTACCGGAGATTTTATAGAACATCTACAGGAAAAAATGCTTGAATGCAAGAAAGACGGTAAAGTGTATGATTTGAGCCGGCCATTGCATGTGATTCTCTCTTTCAGTTCTCCTCTCTTTTGAGCAGAACTGTTTATGTAGTGGAGGGTTCGGGCTATTCCAAGGTTTGCTACGAATGCAACAAATGAAATGGGTTGCAAAAATGATCATATCCATTGAAGTAATTTTGATTAAGGTGCAATTTAGATAGTGTTGATCGATAGTTACACCAGAATGGTCCTAACCGTCTTTTTAAGTAGGAATACCTGTCAAGACATACCCAAAGCTACTTACAGAAGACACTGGTGTACAACTTGCAGATCTTCCTAATACTATGCACAATAAAGAGCTATGGAGGGAAACAGTCAATTCGGTCTGGGCTGCTCGCCCGAATTGATAATGATGATGATGGTGATGATGATGATGATGATGGTGATGATGATGATGATGGCGATGATGATGATGATGATGATCATGATGATGGTGATGATGATGATGATGATGGTGGTGATGATGGTGATGATGATGGTGATGATGGTGATGATGATGGTGATGATGGTGATGATGATGATGATGATCGTGATGATGATGATGATGATGAGTCCTCACGGCGTAGGTCATGTGACTGTTCAAAGGTGCAGAAGAAAAGTTATGGACAAGTTAATAAATTGGACATGGTTTTACTTGAGAGATAGAAATAGCAACACAATAATAAGAATATTCGCAGGATACAAAATTTCAGCGAATGATACACGCATGCATAAATACATGCATAACTGTACATACATAGTACACATGTACATGTATACATACATAAATACCTGTACATACATACATAGCCATACATACATAGCCATACATACATAGCCATACATACATAGCCATACATACATAGCCATACATAGCCATACATATCCATACATGCATACATACATACATACATACATACATACATACATACATTCATACATCCATACAAACATTCATACATCCATACAAACATTCATACATCCATACAAACATTCATACATACATGCACGTATACATACATCCTCATTTGAGCTGCCGTGTTCAAGACCTATTGTTGCATATTGCTTTCTGTGAGGAAAAAAGAGACTGAGAATCAGGCTTTGACATTTACAGCAGACGTCAAAGAAATTTTCCAGAAAAGATGAACACTTTTGTCATAAACTAGTAGTCAGTCTATTTGTCCTGCGGTCTATAGCAATATTCTTAGTCTAATGTTGGCAGCCTGTTGACTGTGGATTCTGAAATGACCTAAAGTGCTCTTTTCTCAAATGCTCCATCAGTGAAGTATCCTTAGAAAATGCCTTGATATGGAGCAAACATTAATACAACATTGCAAATTTTGCCTCCCCAGCACGAGCACCTTTTACGCTCCACTCCTATCACACATCATGCACGTATAATTATTTAGCTTTATTCTTTTCCTTTTTGTTATGAATTCAACACACGTACACACATAGTTGTACATACACAGTTATATACATAGCTATACATGTATATGCAACATTTAGCTGTTGCTGCATTTTTTCGCAATTACGATACTTGATGTTTGCATTTTTGTCTGAAGTACTTTGCTATAAGCTACGAGATTGATGGCGTAACCTCAAATCAAGCAAAAACAGCATCTTTAAATCTTACATCGTATATAGAGTAATAATTGAGGGATCGTTTTTAATCTTTTAATTATTCAATGTCTACACCATGCAGCTTTCCTCTGATGCAATTGCTGCTTGGATATTTCTGATAGAGGCCGTAGTTCTGGCTTAGTTTCTGAGCATTCATTTCCTTTGATTGACAAGCCTTGAAAAACAGCTTTTGCATATCACTGTGCCTTTATCTCCACCACGATTGCTCTCTATTGCCATTGGTGAAATTTCTTCTTTCTCGTAGCATTAAGAAGGCCACTTCCTTTGCAAACACAGTACTCAGTGACTTAAGAGAGCGAGGACTGACCATCCAACAGGCTTGGAACACATCAAGTGAACATTGGAAGAGACTGCTTTGATGACGATGATTCCTTGTTTAAAATCAGGTCGTTCGTTTTTGAAGAAAACCAATGCATATCCTACATACTGTACTGTATATGTAGGTATGCTGTTCACAGAAGACCACGTTTGCTGCATTGTCCATTGATCGCTGCGAAGGAGAGCTGCGGCCCTAGGGCTAGTACTGCGTTGAGCGGCTGCTGCTGTTTAGTGAAACAGAGCGGGATTATTTGCAAGCTGAGCCGACGAAACATATTCACTCCAAATTACCTCAACGATCTCAAGTATTTATCATATCTCGGAAGAAATACTTTGACTGGTTGAGGTGAAAGTTCCAGGAGCAAGTTTGACTCAAAATTATTCCAAAAAGAGTCTTACATCATACAAGATTGATTGACTCAACCCTGGGCCTAAGCTATTCGTCTACTTTGGTCATTCAAGCGATTTGATAACTGTCCATCTCAACACACGCTGATCGATATGGGGCCCAGTACAGCTTCGGGGAAAAGTTTTTGACTTTCTCAAGTGTCAATGGGAACAATATTTGGACATTCGTCGATTTTCTCTGTCTTGCATGCGCTTCAAGTTTTCTAATCGAAAGATTTAATCATGGCAGGCATGGCTTCTCTTTTTTCCTTTACCTCTCCAGCAGTCAAGAGATTGCTAGGATGGAAGCAAGGTGACGAAGAAGAAAAATGGGCTGAGAAAGCCATCGATTCATTAGTTAAAAAGTTAAAGAAGAAGAAGGGTGCTTTAGAAGAGCTTGAAAGAGCATTATCAAACCCTAATTGTGTGTCGAAGTGCGTTACTATTCCTAGAAGTTTGGATGGACGTTTGCAAGTTTCTCATCGGAAAGGCCTTCCCCATGTTATTTACTGTCGGGTATGGAGATGGCCCGATTTGCAGTCCCATCATGAGTTAAAACCTTTAGATTGCTGCGAATATGCATTTAGTCTCAATAAAAAAGAAGTATGCATCAATCCGTATCATTACCGCAGAGTCGAAACTCCAGGTTAGTATAGTATCCTCATCCACTTTTTGAACATATATCATTCAGAAAGTAGCCTACATACTGGCAACTTTATTGCTTATGTCCAACCACTAAGGTACTGAATCCATCAAGTATAGAAGCTGTTGTATTTTCCTGAAAAAAGTTGTCTCGGGATTCTATATGGATTGGATTTTGGTAGTCGGGTTTAATTTTGTTGAAAAAGACGAGTTCATGTGGGAAGGTTGCACAACAATGGTGAATCATCCTGTCTTAATTATTGCAGGAGTGTGAACGAGCCGTAGTTGCCTTGCTCTTCTTTTAAGTGGCTGCAGGTTAACATAAGCTAACTTTGTTTGCTTTCTTCCCCTCCTTCACTGTTATGAACCGTATTACCTGCTTCTATTTAAAAGTTTCATTACGGCGTGTTTATTTATCGTGACACGATAAATAACGAGTGATCGGGCTGGGTTGTCATTGCGTGTCATGACTCTCATGGATGACTGCCATCTAAGCATTGTCGACCAGTTTCCTGTGCTGTGTTGTCCTTTCTTTGTCATCCGGTGTTTTATGTCGATTACTCATGTTTCCTTTCTTTGCACGTTCCCCTTTGTGCTGTCTAAACAAAAATTCTTTACCTGGTTTCATTGAATGTTTTCACAAAGACATTCAGGTGCCTTGCTTTTATCTCTTTGTGAACGCCCTGAGTCTTAGAGTTGGATGTTTCTTTGATTGCCTTCCTTCGGTTGCTAGGAAACAGTGATTTCGAATCACCTCAGTGTTTCTACCATTAAATAGTCAGTGAATCGCATGAAAATATCCTTTTAAAGGTTATCATTTGTGTCTTCACCCTGGTGTAGACATAAATGGTACTATCATTTGTATCATCTCGTAGTATGATTTGTTTCAAAGTTGTAATTTGAATCATCTATAAGATTTGTGTAGGTTCTTTGAGTCATGGGTTTATCTCAATTGAAACCAAAAATGCTCAGTTTTTTTGTTCTACCATCAATTTTTATTGTTCTTGCTAAATACCACTTTTTGTGACTTGGGGTAAATCCGAAAAATCTTTGAATTGTACCAAAATGATATATAAACTTGATTATGCCATGTGCATTTTACGTGTATCAAATGCATCTGGTCAAACTTGTTTTGTTTGTTTATTGGTGTAAACAATGATTGTTTAGGTCAGTATTTAGTTTGTCAAAACCAGTCTAGCCATTATGGCAGGGGACGATTTAGGATGAATCCAATAGTGCTTTGTTAAGTAGAACCACTGCCCGTAGATAGCAAATTGATGTTTCGAATCAAGGGTTGGAATCTGTCAGATTCTCTTTATTGCAAAGAAAGCACTATCACCATCCATCACTGATACTTTTACAGACATTGCCTTTCATTGGGGACATTTGAGGGATACTTTACCTGTTCCCCTGAAGTGTGTCAGAGCCACTGGAAGCTCAACCCAGTCACATCCTTTCTGCATCTACCAGTTCATCATCTCCTTCCCATAAAGCATCACTTATTCCAAGAATTTGCAAATTGTGGAACCTCTTGCCTTCCTCTTCCTTTCTGGAATCCTACAACTTGTCTTCTTTCAAATCCAAAATCAATAAACTTGATCTTATCTCCCTCTCCTGGAAGCCTTTCTCTTTCTTCCATTGTTGGAGCTTTGTTTTAGGCCATCAAGGCCTTCCCCCAACATAAAAGAGCCAAACAGGGTTATTTTTCCAAATCAAATTGAGCTAATTAAAGAAATATGAATGTGACAAATCTACACCTTCAAGTTCATTATTCTTACGCCTGTGTGTAGCAGAGGGGAAGACTGAACTCCTTGGTGGCTTGTGCAGTCCCGGGGGACTGGAAGGACAATTTATGTTGATTGGCAACTTCTTTAGGATTTCTGTGCTGATTGAGGGAAGGCCATCCTGAATGTATGTGCAAATGATGGCATTATCTAGCAGTTTGGAGACCATTTTACCCTGGTAGACTGTAATCGCAACATTTATTCATAACAGGGCTGCAACACTAGGGTTTTGTGCAGGTCAACTAGGTTTGCCAAGCACTCAGCAGCAATTTATGGGGCGGTTCCCCCCATTATCTCAAGTGAGTAATCAAGGGATTTTTTGGAAATTTTACATAGGCTGTTTTATTTCAGGAGTTGGTGTTGAATTATTTTTGTGCTCTGTCAAACAGTTGCTCGAACTGTCAAACAGTCAAACTGTTTGTTCTTTTGCAACACTCGCCATGGGGAGCGCGAAAATGGGTTTCCCTAACCTACCGGAGATCCATGGCATTGTGTTCATGCCTAAACCAGATGGATGGGATGTTCGGATTCTTGTCTCCTCGAAGATAAGGCCTTTTGTTTGGCAGAGTGAAGATATGTTTTTCACTGTTCTACGTATTGTATTTGCGGGAAATGCACGAAGTTATCCGAACTGAGTTATATGCTAAACTGATGCTTTTATCTAAATTTTATGAAACCTATCTCACTTGTTATTTTTGAAATCAGATAAAGCGGTTAGCTGCGCGTCTAACGCAAAGCAGGTTGGCTTGATTGTTCACCATGCCCAGTGGAAGCGGAGGCGCCAGTATCAGTTGCTCGAGTCATTGTACAACTGAATTTTCGACTTCTCGTTGCCCAAGTAAGAATAGTCTTGCTCGCCAATGAACGGCGAGAAATGTCCACCAACCATGCTTGTGTAAATTGTATTACGCAGAGCACTGCTGAGTTTTTGTCCACCCGATGCCCGGCCATGAAGGTAACAATAGTGAATGGCATTGAGATGTCTTGAATGTAAATACATCTCTTCGGGGAAAACAAAATAAAATGGTGATCGCGAATTGCGTTGAGCTGCAGATGTAAATCTCACCTGTGTTCCTCGCACGGTGTTCTCAACAGCGGCAGTAATGTTCATTCCAGCCCCGTGGCGTCAATCTTGTAAGAGCGAGCAATTGTTTTGCGTAGTAGCAATGATGTCAACATACAAGTCACTCCTGTGTCTTGATCGAGCAGTTGAGTTGTTCCCCATGTCCCGGTAGAACACTAAGCACGAAACCCTTGCAATTTTCAATGGTGTTGAAGAGAGCCCTTCTTTAGCTCTGGAATTGGATCAACAGTTCGTCAAATCTAGTTATTATTGCGAAAACTGGAGGTAGTAACTGCAGTTTTAACAGTTTAAAGAAGTTTTGGAGCATTAGAATCTCAACCAGAGGCGAGCAAAGTCGAACCGATTCATCAAACAGAGAGCTACGTCCTCTCCTGTCTTTCGTTGGCAAATCGAAGCCCAGTAACGTTAAAAACGTACCTGGGACACGTCTCACCAGCCCACTGGCCCGGAGTCTTTGACCATCGTGTCTCCTTTCAACTATGCCAAATATTCGTTGAAATCCTGTTTCAAGTACTTGATTTTTACCCATTGTGACGATCATTGTCCTTTGCATCCCTCCTTAAGAACATTGCCCTACCCAGGCATATCTTCCGTTTTTATGTAAAAACGATTGAATTGGCCTTTTCTACAAATATTAGTGAATACCCATGCCACAGAATCGCTACCCAAATGAAGGAGGTAATTGAGAATGCCAATATTGTTTAAGAGATGCCGCATTTGTCATAATCTGAATCTAGAAGTGCTGGTTTCTATGGAATGCATTGGCATCCACTCTAGCTAAAAGATTCCCACCTTATCTGATGACCGTAATTTTGTATTCACTGCTACTCAGTACCTGTTCTTATACAATGCATCGACAAACCTTATGCACAATGCTACCATAGTAGCCCCGTGTTACAGCTGTATCCAGGCAATGGGATGATTTTTTAGCTGCTAAATGCTTGACCAGTATTATAGATTCAATCAGTTGTTTCACACTTAGCAGCAAGCAACTGAATGTAATTGGCACCATTGTCACCTCACTAATTAATTTGAAGAAATAGTTAAGAAATTGATAGTTGTGTCACACGGAGAGTCTCCTTGATCTGTCGCTTATGCGTATTTTGTTCTGCTTATGACTCACTGCTCTCATTTTGCTGTCAACAGTTCTGCCTCCAGTACTTGTTCCAAGACAGAGTGAGTTCCCAAGACCTCCAGGGCCGATGCCTTACCACATGCAGCACATGTCCTCTGTACATGGAATGCCTGGAAATGCTGGCTTTCCACCGAGCTTCCAAAGACCGACACCTGGCCCAGGTGAGTACCGCTGCCTCTGAAATCTTGCGGAATGATCAATGAGGTTTTCTTGTCACACACCTGCAGACTCCCCATGGAGGTAGAAGGTATTCTACCTCTACCCTGTATAGGTTAGATGTATAGTCCACCATCGTCTTGATTCACTGATAAGGGAAATTCAATTGGAAAAGTCCTCATTTCTCCCATCCTGCATCGATTAGTATCGCTTTCGAAGTTGCCATTAAAGTTCATTTGCCTTTAATTGGCTCATTTGTAACTTTTTGGTTCTCAAGGAAGCCTTGTACATCTATTTTATAGCTTAAGCACGTCTATCTACCAAACTGTATCCAATCAATCCATAGTTATGCGAAATTTTACCGCGTCCGTGGCCCAGTGGTAAAATGCTCGCTGTGTACGCGGTAGATCGGGTTTCGATACCCGGTCGATTCATGCCAAAGACTTGAAAAAGGTATGGTACATGCTATTTCCCTGCTTAGCATTCTTCACTTCGGGAAAGAGCATGGGAGTGAAACACACAGTGCTACCATATGGCCAGCCCCCAACTGTAGCATTCACTGTGCTTGCATCGCTGTGGCCCAAAGGCTAATGAAACGGAGATGGACGCCGCCATATTCCCCAAAAATGGTGAGGGAAGGAACTTTGACTTCGAATTTTTGAAATTGAACTAATTGAAGTTAAACAAAATTACCTGTCAAAGATTAACTTGTTTTGTCATCACGACATTCAGTCGATCTCAAGAGCCTTTTTATAAAAAAGAGTGCAAGTATTAACTGGAGATGCTGTAAACCCAGCAGATGCTGCTCGAAGCAGTCTAATAGTATTTTTGATTCGCATATTCTTTTCATGGCAGAAACCCCACCTCCAGCTTACATGTCAGAAGACGGAGGAAGCCCCAGACCAGACCCAAACTCAATGGAGACAGGGGACACTGTTCCACCAGGTACAGTGTTGCTTTAAATCACCTCGTGTTTATGAATATCATGAAATGTTTAGAATTCAAGAAATATTTAGTAGTGAAACTGATAGTGAAATTATTGAGTGCCAAAGTCGTCATGTGAAATAACAGGTATTCTTTGTAGTAAGATTAATCCATGTTTGGATTATTTTATGGTACTGAATGCTGAGAGGGTATTTGTGGAACGCAAGAAGTTTTGTGAAATAATGCATTGAGTGTATTTGAGTATGGTAAGAGCACGAGTGAAAACGTGATGATTCTACTTGTTTGAAGAATTTATGTTTGGGCTTAAAACTTGAATTTTGATTCAATTGGAATCCCACCTTTAGTGATCCAGCTAGGTTTGTTTCGAACGCTCGTGCGTGAATTGTGGATATTTCGCAGAGACAAAGCGGAAGGATTGCAATATCTTGGATGGCTTAGTCTCCTTTAAACACAGTCGAAAAGTTTCCATTTTGACAAGAATAGACTTGATCTTGTGGATGGTAAAAGTTCATTGGGCGATAAAAGATTCTTCTGCACATTATGATCACGTTTACGTACAGTTGTCAAAATATAATGTTTGCAATGTGAACGTATGCTTTTTTATACGCATGGTTCTACCTAGATGTCAAAGGTAGAAATTTGGACACTGAGAAGCTTTTTGCTTATCGAGCAGTGTCCAGGTCGTTCCTTTCGATGTGACCACACCTCGTGATTCCCACGCCTGGAATTACAGAGAGCTGGTGACTCTCCTCACTCTAAGTGCAAGTTTATCTGAGGTGGGACTCCAACCACTGACCGTATGATCAATGCGCAAGAATCTTACCATTGAGCTATCCTGACACTAAACATGTGCTTATAGAACGTATACTTATAGACACTGCGCAACGGTGGTTTATTATTGAAAGCATTCGTGTACTTCTCTTTAGATGTCACTCCCATAACATATCAGGAGCCGACCCACTGGTGTTCCATTGCCTATTACGAGCTGAACAGTCGTGTTGGTGAGCCGTTCCATGCAGCTAGCACAAGTGTTGTAATCGACGGATTCACCGACCCCAACATCAACAGCGACAGGTTTTGTCTCGGCGGCATGTCCAACGTCAATCGCAATTCCACCATAGAGAATACTAGACGCCACATCAGCAAAGGAGTGCACCTCTATTACGTTGGCGGAGAGGTCTTTGCCGAGTGCCTAAGTGACAGTGCCATCTTTGTCCAGAGCCGGAATTGTAATTACCACCATGGCTTCCATCCCACAACGGTGTGCAAAATCCCACCCGGATGCACGCTGAAGATCTTCAACAATCAAGAGTTTGCTCAGCTGTTGTCCCAGAGCGTCAACCATGGGTACGAAGCAGTGTACGAGCTGACCAAACACTGCACCATACGTATGAGCTTTGTGAAGGGTTGGGGAGCAGAGTACCATAGGCAAGATGTCACTAGCACGCCATGTTGGATCGAGATTCACCTTCACGGTCCTCTTCAGTGGCTGGACAAAGTATTGACTCAAATGGGATCTCCGCACAATCCCATATCGTCAGTCTCGTAAGTGGGAGCTAGGGACACGAAAAGTGTACAAAGCGGTGAAAGGTTTCTTGTACGGCTGAAGAAGCCATCGTTCTGTTTTTTCTACGGTCTTTCACATGGGTATAAATTAGCTAAGAGATGCCCTGGACATTTCTTCCATCTTTTTTGACGTATCCAAAAAAAACCAATGTTCCGGCTAGCCCCAGCAGATACGTGATCCTTGATTTCCATTGCGTTAGAGTGGAGAAACTCCCATTATCCAGATGTCTTATTGCTGGTATCGGTCTTGGGAATTAGTGCAGCTTATGTTAAAGAAAACACTGCTTACGCAAGTCGCTCAGTATAGTAACGAATTGACCTCAGATACAAGTCTGGCTTATGCATCTTCCTGTTTCCTAATAGAAGCTTTCACATTGGTAAACCAGCCTACTCGTCGGGAGCCTTCTTCCGCGCCCAGTTTGCTTTATATGCTTACCTAGAAGTAACATTTTTTGTGCCAGTAACACGGCTCTGTGCCTTTGTCGGGTCAAACGGGTTTTGATACTCCGCGCACCTATCTGGAACGAGGTGTGTGTTTTAATAATGTTTTGCTGATGCTTCAAGCTTTTTTGGCAACAGTTCCTTCGTTGGAAACCACTTAAATTTGCTTTTGCATTCGCTTGGGTGTCGTCAGGGAGTACTGAAATACCGCATCGTACGTAGACCTTTCTATTTTCGATCTCAAACTTAGCGGGGAGGGGTATCGCACGCCAGCAATGTCTCGAGGGGATGAAGATTCATGGTTTTCGGTCCCACGGGTCCGAGGAAAGTTCATTAATGGCTGAAAAGATTTTTTATACAAGGCTTTCATCACTCTCTTTAGCCAATCAACGCACAGAGCCTAAGACATGCTTTGTATTTCAGAAATAATTCTTGTACGGCAACAGACTGCTTAGAGCTACCCTGGTAACATCACGAAGACACTAGCAGGACTCACTTCAATCAGGTCTTTCGATAGGATTGTATGTTGCTGTTTAGAATCGATGCCTACCTTTCCTTCGTCCACCGATCCTTAAGATAGCCTTAATTTCTGCCTAAGGTAGAATGAGGCCTCTTGCAAAGTAATATCTGTCCCCAAAAAGAAGTTGGCGGGCTTTGATTTACAGGCAAGAAGCATAGTGTGTTGAGTTGGTATCGGATCGCTTTGGGTATTTGGTCAGGTAAAGCGACATATTCTATCAAGTTTTTCAAAGAGGAAGCACGATGTAAGGGGGTGGGGGCTAATTCGTCTTCGCGTAAGTATCGTTTTTGTGCAGCTAATGCCCTTTTCTCTTCCGTTGTTTAAAAGTTGTATGTAAATCCTAAAGATTTTATTAATTTAAAAGGACACTGATCATGTTAAGAGTACGTTCTTTAATTTTTTAGAAGAGAGATATCCAGCGCCAAGTAGTATACTCGTGATTGCGAAACTTGCTGTTATGAAACAGACCCATTCAGGTCGTCATGCACAAATAGTCTCTGCAGGTTAGAATGACTTCGCTCTAGACCAATGCATCTTCAAAAGTACCCGGGTTTTAGGCCCATAGTAGAACCTCGTGGAAGACTTTATATCTAAACTGAAACAATCTGTCTTTTGCATTTTTCATGTCTGAAATCGAATGTTGACGCTAATGTTGAGTACACCATCGTGTGGACATTCTCGGCTGGCCATTTTGAAGCATCGCATCTCCGGTGAATAGCTTTCATATCGTTCTGACAAGGCGATGCAGAATCAAAGGTTGCTGGCTCATTCTGCGTATTTGAGCTGAGCTAGACATAACAGTTTCCGATCTAACTTTGCCCGCTCCAAGGTAGGAGAATCGCGGTGTCTTTTACACGTAGTATAACCTTTATTGTGGACAAAAAGAGTTCACTAAAGGGTATGCAAACCACTTGTGCCAAACTGCACTGTGGACTTGGTATGAAGACGACTTGGTCTATCCATTTAGCCCCATTTCGTTGAATATTTTAGTACATTATAGTAAGTTGAGCATTCAGTAGCCATCAGCAGATTATAATCAGTAATTAGCTGGACATTTGATGAATATTTTTTCATTAGTATAGATGTCTTCATTTGTATGTGCTTTGATTTTTAAATTGATCGAGGCATTCTTTGAGGTATTTAAAGTGAAATCTAAGGTTATTTGCGAAGACTCAATCCTTTTTCGTTTCTTGTCCTAATAACGGGCTAACAAAGTCATCCATGACGCGAAACGACGCCTGTTTGTTTCTTGGGCTTTAAGCAAATACGAGACAGAGACTATGCTATGTCATATATCATTATAACCAACCAGAATCTCCGGATGAGAACATTACAATCAATTTTTAATAACAAGGATTGGGTACGGTCCCCTGGAGAGCTGTCCCATGAACCATGATCAACAGGAGATCATGTGATCAGTAACGTGGTATTTCTGAACACGAGGCCAAAGAATTGTTGATCCGAGGTCAGAACAAGGAAGACTGGTATTTGTAACTTCTTTCAAACTACCCCATATCCTGAGACGAGCATTGAATTAGGTTCCTATGTGGGCACAAGGAGGAGAAGGGGGGATTGAAAATGTCCTCATCAAAATATAAATCTTCAGCAACACCTACTTTACCCGTAAATCTTTAATTAAGAGTTGATCCTCAAATTCGCAAAACTGGCGCAGGGCCAAGGAGCTCAAGCCCTTCCTTTCCCAAGGGGATTAAGCAAAGTCTTTTTGCTAGAATAACCCCCACAGGGCTCGCAGATTCAAGTGGCACCTTCGAGGTTAGGGCGATCCACAAAACAGAGGCAAATCCATAAGGTCAGCGAGCAATATCGGAGCAATCTTATCAAGACGAAAGATCAGTCTACGCGTATGTTTACACAGATAATCATCTCAAGCAGACTGCCAAGCAATTAGGAGCTGCTTCAGCCTTTTGTCTTATGTAACCGTTTTATGGTGATAAGAAAGACCGCAGGAAGTAGAAGATAGCTTTATCCATGCATCCAGCGAAAATGGCATACACACACGTTTATCAACACAATAAATTACAACTGACATTCACAATAGATAGTCAACACTTCGGAGCAGTGAAATCAATGCATTGACTTCTGAGCTACAGTCGATTTGACAATTGGCTGCCTTAGTACTACGCTCTGGGTGCTATTGCAACACCTCCATGCGTCCGATCCTGGGCTATCGACATTCCTTCCCTTTTCACAGTAACTGATTCAATATCAGCTCCCTCTTCTGCCTTCAATTCTTCGATGTTAGCTGCTCATCCCAGTTGTAGTGGAAACAGCAACGCAGTGAGTTCGAATCCTGCACGTGTCCCAATGAAGGAAACCATTGTTGAGGAAGGCAATGGGAAACCACATCGTAAAGTCCTTTCCCTAGAAACAACTCAGAACGCTGTCTCTGGTTTCTGCTAACCTTGAAATCGAGCATGCAACTCTGTTTTTTAAAGGTGTGCTTTTTGAAATGCTCGCATCCACCCTGGACTGATGTTTGCTCCTTACCTCATTCTAATACATTGGCTATTTCGTATGGGATTGCCATATTTTTGCCATAAATTCAGCCTATGAAACTTGCTTGGCCAGCAAGAAATTGCTCCTCTAATCAATATTTCGTTGAATCCGCAATAAGCATTTTTACAGTCTATTTCCTTTCGTGCTTAAAGCGAACCATTTTCCAAGAAAAGCAAGCCGTTGATTCGATGCAAATATATGTGCTCATAATCTAGTCCACTGAAAACAGAGGTAATCAAGATAGATGGAAAAACTTAATTCTTCGTGTGTCAAGCCCAATTCCTACGTTAATGCCCAAAATCTGAGGTCGTTCGGTCAATAGTAGCATGAAGATGCTCGGATGCATTTTTTCTCGACACTGGCGTTTGCCTCATCTTTTTCAACAGTGCATGAAACTTTGTTGGATTTTGCGATTATATCGTCTGCAGTCAGCAAATCTAGTTCGGCTTCTTCAATTTTGGCATCAGCTCCGTCAAAGTCCCGAAGAAACCAGAATGCTTGCTGTCTTCAGTATAACGGTATAGTAGTGCATAATTTGGAAACAAAATACATATAAACATTAAATATAACACGACCCAACTCTGAAACTTGGGGAACACCATACTATATAATATTGTCAGAAAGAAACTGTATCCAATTAGGCATTGGCTAAGAAATACTTTAATCAATCAAGTTTCATATTTTTTTTCATTGCAAAATTTTTTTGCAATCGCCCTTGCATTAATGATAATACAAATGTTTACCTTATCAATACTACAAATGCTGTTATCAGTAAAAGCATTGGAGTTAAGTGTCGTGCAATAGTGCATTCTCAAGGGTTTCACCAATGTCACTTCAAGTGTTTTCCTCTCAAAGATCGGTGCATTTTTTCCAACGAATTCCTGACATAATCTTTAATAAATCTCAGCTGAAAACACCGATTTTCACAACTAACGACCAAAGATCTTCAGGAAAAAGGAGTGACTGCGTTTGGCTGCTACGGAGCATGTTATTATGCTACGGGGGAGGAGCATTAATTGTAGTTGTTCATAAACCTTCGATCATCATCAACATGGCGGCCAGGAGAGGTTCGAAAAAACTTTTCTTCCCAGACGGTGCTCTTCTCAATGCTATGGAAGTAGCTGTGGTGGAATCCGAGAGAAGAAAGAGTGACATTCTTAAGGAACCATATACTGTCTACCTTGTGGAAACTCGGTAAGTACAAAGGAGCGATATCTTTTCATGTGACTGGAACTGGTTCCCTCCCACAATGCAGGTCATGAATTAAAGAGGTTTATTGACTCAAAGCTAAAGGTTACAGGCTATTTGGGGATTTGTTTTGAATACAGATTTTGTCTGAATTGTGTTACTTGTCTAGGAAATGAACATTTTCTTTTACGAGTGGAGCAAATCATGGTACGGTGTCATTCAACCTTGTGATAGTATACCAATGCATCAAGAGCAGTGACCCATTTCGAGAAAAAGGCTGCAATGAATTCAAGGGAAATATCAATCGCTAGCTCTAGAATAAAAATTTTGTCCAAGGGGCTACAACTCATTCATGTAATTGGTATATGACTGGCTAATGGCCTGCCTTGTCATTGCATCTTGGTATATGCCTGTGTTTTTATGTTTCGTATCTAGCATCCTAAAGTAGATTTAAAGGCTCCATATTTATCAGGCAGTGCTCTTTCTTTGGTCTGGATGTGACCACTACCTCAAAATTCATATGCTTGGAAATTAACTGCTAGTTTTTTGATGGCATGATCAGCAAGTAGCACCTTGTACTTTACGTAGAAACCTGTCTGTCTGCTCTACTCAAGTCAAGGCTATAGCATCCAAAACGTTAGTAAGGAAATAGCTTGAATATGTGACATCAGTATGGGACTTGCATCATAGAAACAAAATTGAGCAGCTGGAAAAACTTCAAAGAAAAGCTGCCAGGTGAGCAATGAATCATCACAGCTGGGTGACTAGTGTCTCAGACCTCCAGTGCCAACTGGAATGGCTACCTCTTCTTTAACAATGACTAGATGCACAGCTCGTAATGATGGTACTTTCTAGGCCAGATTCGATGTCATGACTTTGCGATCTGTCCTCAAGTTCTGTCATCACTGGACAATCCTCAGCCCAATTTTTCAATTCTCCAACTGTCGATATCGTAAGTAAATTTTGTCAGAGCATAGAGGGCAGGTTTATGATATAAGATTTTGAGTACTAAACATTAATTTATAAGCAGTAATTGTTGGTATTGAGTTTATCAACACCCAATAATGATAATGCGATGATAAGTATAATAAACATTTTAGATAAATATCAAGATCAGGGCTTGTATTACTCCAGGCTGAGAATGGTTTCCTAGAATCCCTCCACTGGTGCTACTAGAATCTCTAGCATCTCTTTGACAGTTACCATTGTGAGTTTTGATTGAGTGGTCCTGCCTTTTGGTTTGTGGGTCTTTCTCTGGAACTCATCAGGGACTGTGTGCCATCCATTTTTTGCTTTTTCATAGTTTGGTTAATCTGCAATGTGGGGTAAATCAGCTAGGGACTTTTGGAAGGTGTGGTGCTCTGCCACATCAAAAACTTCTCTTGTCTTGTACAAACAGAAAAAGGATGGAATTCCTTGCTGTCTGGATGATATCAGCATCAGGCCACTCAAATCTATTTGTTTTGTTCAAAATCTTCCAAAAAGTAAGATAATTTCTTTAACTTTGGTGATCAGATGCCACTAGTTAGATTCTGATGACTTCATAACCCACTTACTTAAACTGTGGTACAGTAATGTGATTCAAGATTCTAAAAGTCCTCAAAGGATCTCAAATTGTTATAATCTGTTGAAGGTGGTTGGCTTTTCTTTTCTTCACTCGACTTGATCCACTCAAACCAAAGCATCTTAGGCGCTTTATATGCACACACTCCATTTTTTGACTGTTGCTAAATCGCATATCTCATGCTACAAAGACATGCATGGCGAAGTTAACTATTTCAGTTGCCAACAAGGATTTGGTGAAACCACTTGTCATCCCAAATCTAGCTGAACCACTCAGATTGAAATGATCAGAAAAGTATGCAAGTAATATTTGCGTGGCAGATCCTGAAAGAGCAGGTTTTGAACCAAGGAAAACTTCAGAGCAGTGGCAGAACAATATCATGGCTCTATGCAGAGGATATCTTGCTTGTCTCATTAGTCACTTCCATTTCATTCTTGAAAAGTTTGATCAATAGGTAAATGTGTAGACACATAGATGGATAGGTAAATTGGTGGATAAATGGATGGATAAATGGATGGATAAATGGATGGATAAATGAATGAATGAATTTATATGCATTTATGTAGATAGGTGTATCATATATGCTTTTGAATATCTAGGAGCCTTCCTCATTTCCCGCTTATATGTATGGAGTATAAGTTTAGCTGATGATATTGAAACATGACACTCAGAGTTCTAAACTAATACTGCTTTCTCTCTCTCTCTCTCTCTCTCTCTCTCTCTCTCTCTCTCGTTATTCTTTATGTAAATATATGAATATATGAGTATAAATCTTTCTTATATGTACAATCCTGTGTACAATCCTGCTTTGATTGAACACTGTGGGGTTGTAGTTGGATGCTTTACATTCCGTTTTTTGCTGGTCCACATGTTTTGTTTTGCACTATGCATAGCTCACTACTCTGGTGGTTTGAGCATTCTTTGTGGGTGTACAATAACATTTCAACTTTATGTGGATATAAATATAGTCTCTCTTTTTTGTTCTTCTATATATATAAATATAAATTCATTTATGTATATTTGTCTTGCCTTCTTCCTTTCCCACATCATACAACTTGCCCTCTTTCAAATAAAAGTGCAATAGGTCAAGGAATCTCCCTCACCTCTTGACCTTTCATTTTCTCTTTTCTCATTTGTTGGGGCTTTATATGTATTCCACCATGGCCTTTCTGCAACATATCTCAATAAAAAATAAGACAATTATATACAGTGGATGTGCTCATATAGATGGATCAATAGAAAGACAGGCAGACAGAAAAATAAATAAATGGATAGATAGATAGGGTAATTTCATTTATAAAGGATAAAACAGATGAGCCTTGAAGTAAGATTTATCAAACTCAGCTTAAACAATCGTGTATTTACAGCAACAGCTGCAAATTGTTTGTCCATTACATCGGTTGGGTATCAATCAGGATTAGTAATTGAAATAATAAGACTGAAGCCTCTTTGATAAGCTGCAGAATGAAAGTTACAGTAATCACGACTGTCTCCGAACGAGTGCTTATCAAATGCGGGATCGATAACTCACTGCGTCGGTGTCTCCGGTTGCGGCTCTCTGCTTCGAACGGATGTGCTATCACCATGTTTCGCCATACGATATTAAGATGGGGGTAATCGATAGCCGTAACTTAACTTTAGATAGTATTGTATACAATGGTGAGTTTTCCAAACTTTTTGTGGAGAGAGTTTTGTGATTTCTCTTTTTTTTTCTTTTTTTTTTTTAGTGGGTTATGTTGAGGAAAGGCTATGGTGGCCTTTACAAAGCCCCAACATAGGAAGAAAGAAGAAAGCGAGCAGCTAAGAGGATAGAGAGATAAGAGCAAGTTTATTGATCTTAGATTTGAAAGATGGCAAGTTGTAGTACTCAGGAAAGCAAGAAGAAGGCAAGACGTTCCATAAATTACATGCTCTTGGGATGAATGATGATTTGTGAGATAGAGTTCGTGAAGTAGGCAGTGAAACTTGGAAAGGGTGTGAATGATTCTCTTGTTTGCAATCGTCCCTGTATTCCGTTAGGTATTCTTCAGCCGTTTGGTAATGTTCTTCTTATAGTTAATGTAGAGATCGAAGTAGCACTCGGCGTCGTCGATAGTACCACCCCGGCTGTCCCGAAGATTCCGGTTTGGACGCCTCTCTGTCCATCCAGCAGTGAACGGAAACTGATGGCTCGATCAATTAACTTGATCTTATCTCCCATCTCATGCACAACCGAATATATTGGAATTTATGACGTTGTTTTGCCTGACGCCCATTTTGAAACTGACTTCAAGTTAATCGCTAAATGCCACGGAGTTGTTACGTAGGTAAAAACTCCCCGTGACACCTTTGTATTCTGTGGTGTTGTAGTTTTTATGAGCATATATGAATATATGAAAACGAAATAATTTACATGCAATCTTAGAGATGATTGTAAAGGGAAATCTGTCTCCTGACTTAAGAGCCTTTAGCGTGGATCTAAAGGTATCTAGTTTTAGAAGGTATATAGATAACAGAAAAGCTTCAAAACCGTGCATCAGTTTTATGAAGAAATACGAAGGAAAAAGGAAGGACGCAAGAATAGCGCCTTGAGGGAATTCCTTGCGTCCATAGAGGGGCTACTTTTGTCTGTCTTGAAATTTTCGATCAAGGTATTCTAGCAGCACGAACACAGCCAAATCTATCATGCATCTTTTACTACAAAGATGGCCACTTCATTTAGAACTTAGCGAAAAATCTTTTCAGAGGTTGTGGTAGGGTCGAGAAGAGAGCAAAAGTCGTCTCCGATGGATTGATTAATTTTTCATAGCTTTGTCTGGTATCGTTATTTGTGGTGAAGCACATAAACTAGCTTAAATTGAAGCTAATTTGTTCAACCAGAAGGCGTTTGTTTGCTTTTCTCTGCATTCACCGGGTAATTATTTAACCTAAGATCACTGTTTTCTTACAGAACTTTCCCTCTTTTATAGATACACTAACGGTGCTCTAAGGAAATCTGGGATATTTTACCTGTTCCTCTAAGGCGTGTGGGAACCATCGGAAACTCCGCCCGCTCATACCTTTTCCAAATTTCACTGCCCAAACCCTGTATTGTATGACAAAAAGTCATCAGCCATTCCAAGTACTTGCCATCTATTGAACGTCGCGTTCTTCTCCCTAGCCAAAATCCTACAACTTGTCCTTTCTTTCTGAGGGTCCTGCGCCCTTCTTAGAAGCTCGGTCATTGCCATTCCTCCCGAGTCGTAGGTGTTGTCCTACACTCTCCTTTGCAGCCTTCCTCTGCTCCACTTCTCACGAACCATTCCAGACAGGGTCTCCTTGTCAATGCCAGTGCTTCGTGCCACATGCCCAAGTAAACGTAATGTACACATCATATGCTGCAAAAGTCTTGGGAAGAGTTCTGAGTATTTTCGATGAGGCCGATCGTTGATGAAGTGATCTCCATCGATT
Source organism: Pseudorhiza aurosa (assembly GCA_964026355.1). Classification (NCBI taxonomy): domain Eukaryota; kingdom Metazoa; phylum Cnidaria; class Scyphozoa; order Rhizostomeae; family Lychnorhizidae; genus Pseudorhiza; species Pseudorhiza aurosa. The sequence continues at coordinate 2,436,620 of OZ032115.1, read as the reverse complement.
CCCTTAAACTTGTTTCGTGACAGTATTTGAACCCGCGACTCTTGCAGCGTGAGTTCGCCATTACGCTGCTGCACCATTTGGCATTTGTTTCTCGTTTCTAAATTTAAAATTTGAAAATTTTAAATCTTATCTTAAATTTGTATTTAGGCCCATCGAAGGGAGCCTTACGGGTGAGTCGGGCTCAGCCCTGTGGAGAAGATACAGTGAATTCGAACTACTAAGGAACTATCTCATGGCAACATATCCTTTCGTAAGTTTTTACTTTATCAACTATATTTGTCACAGTTAAAGTTCAGTCTCATCAAGTTGGAAACGGTAAAACCTAAACTGTACTGTTTCTTACGTCGATGGCAGGTTTCCATGTTTTCAATATTCCAGCCATCCGATTTATTGTCTTATAGGTAGATTGTTTTTAAAGATCTGCTCAGATTCATTTCACGTCACAGAAATCCTTTCTCAAAAGCTGGGCTCATCCATTAGATTTCATCGGTTAGATTTATGTGCCTTCAAATTATCTGCGAGTTTGACCTTTTACAACAAAACTGTGATCAATGAGGTGGATATCAACGTATTGATAAGAAATCACCCACTGAAAAATTAATTGATTTTTTCTGTGATGATCTGAAGCTAATATGTATATGTATATACATATATGTATACATCAAATTTTTAGCTCAAAATTATGGAACATAAAACCCAGATTTCTGAACTAGTACTGCTTTTTATCTTTCGTTATTCTACCAATCGCTCCAGTTTCACTATTGAGCACTCTTGGTGATTTTATTTATCACTTGTCTCTGGGACATATACACATACGCACGCATATATATGGAAATATATGTATAAAGATATATTTATATGTATATGTAAATGAAATATATATATATTTATATATATTTCATTTACATATACATATAAATATATGCATCTGTATAAATATATAAATGGTGAGATTCTATTAGTATACGTTTAGCTGAAGATTGTCACACTAGAAACTCAGAGTTTTAAACTAATACTATATATTCTACTATTGAGCATTCTCGGTGAATGGATCCCTTGTCTCTTGGACATATCCACATACGTATATAAATGTACATATTGACGTCCTTGAATGGTTTCTTCTATTCTGTTGCAGATTGTGATGCCTCCATTGCCAGAGAAAAGAGTATGGAACCTCTTCACTTACATTTGTTGTTGTTGTTGTCACCAGAGGCATCAAATCATTGGGCCTTTTTTCATTGCATCTGAATGATGATTGCTGCCTGATGATTCATAGGTGGTGTAATGTAAAAATCAGATTGAATAAATCGATCAGAGTAGCCTGCTTTCGATATCAGTTGATTAACGAGGGAGTTTGTCCCCTTTTTCATTTTTCGTCTGATTTCGATTTTTCTGGCAATTCTCCTGTTTCTTAGGCTTAATTTTTGCTTAAACCGGACTAGCATGTCTTCTAGATCTTCTTCGTTCCGAATGTCCTTTGGCAGCGTATTGAAAATTCGGGCTCCCTGGAAAGCGAACATGCAGGCCACCATGACCTTTCCCCAACATAACCCACTAAAAGAGAAGTAATTGGCACATTATTGATTAAAACGATGTGTATGTTTGTTTTGTTTTGACCAGATATGACCTCATTTTTCATATAAAACTTGAACATGAATATAACTTCCCAACTGCATGAACAAATCTTTATGTCGATTTTGCTTTTAAATAGATACGCAATCATGATTGAAGTTCGAAAATCTGGTATTGAATCGAACTTTTCAAGGGATTAAAGATGTTTGTCGCCATTCATTGAATGCAGTGTTAGAGTCTTAATCCTTTCGTATGATTCACTTAATTAGAGATAGCAGAATAATTATTCGTATTTTACTCTTGGATCTCTAGACGGCTTGTTGGTGCCAACTCTTGAGACTGATTTTAATCCTTTTTAGATAAATATGCAGAAACTTCAGCTAGCTGCAGATAAATTCGATCCAGAATTTATTGAGCGTAGACGACAAGGACTAGAGGTAAGAGTCTTAATATTGGATTGTAAACATTTCATAGGGAAGATAATCTTTTCTGAACGCCAAAGGATATTGAAGGAAACTGGCAAATTTACTGCATATTTACAGTCGGTCTCGAAATGTGTTTTTTATAGAACCGCGCTTTGGCACACGACAAAATTTTTAGAATTCCGGAAGAGAGTTTGCCTTAAGCGAAAGTTGCTTCAACAGCCACGGATCCCCTTGGAGTTTTTTTGCAGTCAGAAAATTAGGTGGTTTGTAGAATGCCCTTAGACGAGGGACTCTTTGGTAGGAAATACGGTCGAAAGCTGTGGCTAGAAGGGTAGAAAGACACTAGAGCTGAACTATTCATGAAGATCAAAAAGTTGAAGACAGAAATCCGCGAGACGACTATGCTAGAGAGAACCACAATAAAAAGGAGGCAAATTTTGGTGGGAGATGTGAAGTACATTTCGAATGGGTCATTTCTTTCGGGCTAAAAAGTCTAGTAGAGGGTCGAGAACGTGGCCAGACGCGCTTAATCCTTCCAGACAACACCTCAAACAATAAGTAGATCGAGGAGCTGGGCGCGAGATCTTTTCGACGTGATCAAATCCGATTCGACGCTGCTCGACAACGGGCAAATGCACTCGACACGGTGGCCAAACGCTCTCGGCATTCGACTCCACAAAATGTCTAGGATGATAGAGTGAAGTATCTGGAACCTTTCATCTCGGGGTTTAAGGAAGACTTTTACGCAATTCAAAGCCTCTTTCCAAATTTTAAGCCGCTTTTTGAAAAGAGACAACACGTCTCAATCAAGCAAAGCGATTCTTCATATTCAGATGGCTGGTTATGAAAGATGCAAAGGAGCCAGTTCCTCGGGATTGAATATTGCTTGCTTCTATTGAATGCAAGCGCACGAAGCACTCGGTTGGAACCTCCTCTTAGAACCCCAATGTGAACGCGAACTTGAATGTGGATCGCTGAATTTTCGGTCCGCGTTTTATCCCAAGTTCAAGACCGATCAATGCAACAAAACTGTAGCATTCTCCACGCAAAATGTTCGTAAATCGACTACATTCCACTAAGTAGATTTTCATTCCTAAGTCTGCGGAGTGATGCTAGATTATTCTTTCCAAAGAAAGTTAGTTCCCATTTTTGTTGTCCATATATTTAGCCACAAAGCTTAACTCAGTTAATAGATGCAAAATTCTTTTGAACGTTTGTAAAGTAAGTTGGTCAATGCAAATAGACCAACTGATACCAGTTTGAGGTGTCCGTTTTCAGTTTACGTTTCTCATTTTTCATTTTTCAAGACATTGATTTGGTTTATTTTGTTTTTCAGTGCTTCCTCCTTCGTTTGGCCTCTCATCCAACTGTTTCGCAGGACAAAATTTTCGTTGGATTCCTCAATCAGGTTTCAACTCATTTTTGTTCATTCAATTATGCTCTTGTCTCGTGGTTTTCAATTTGCATACCCTATCACACCATTGACATATGGGGTTTGCATTTTTCCAAGCAAAGCAATAGTTTTCCATTAGCAAATGCAACTACTTTCAATGTCGTCACATAACTATTATTGATAGCCCCAATTCTTTACTGAAGAGGCTATCCTGTATAGATATGTAACACAAGTAATTATTCTAATTATACTGACATGTGCGTATGATTTTTCTTAAAAGTAAATTACATGGATGCATCAGAGCATACTCTATTTAAAACATAACAGAAACCAGAGACAGGGTTATTCATAGATAAAAGTATTTTTGTGAACTGGTTTCCCCATTGCCTTTCTTATCATAGTTCTTTTGTTGTGAACCGTGCAAAGTGCGAGCCTGGTGCTACTGAGTTTACTCCCTGAGTCACTACACTAAGTCACTACACTAAGTCGGCGATAAGCTGCACGAAAACCAAGCAGTTCTTACAGAAGGTGACCGACACAATCAATGGGCATTGGTTTAGCGTATCTGTCTTTCATTATCGAGTCATTTTTTTCTACCCAACGAAGCAGTTTTCCTAACTGTTGGAATCCATGGCGGCTATTCCACGCTTTTGTTTTGCTGTATTGTTTTTGGTGAATTAATCAATTTTATCTGCTCTCGGTAGGAAATGAATTGGAAAGAGACGGCAGTTTCTACTGGTTTCCAATCTAAGGTAAATAGAAATGGGACGAATTGAAAAATGACTGAAGCAAGCAAGAGTAATCCGTGCAGAGCTTTGACGCTCTCCATGATATTACAAGACATGGAGCGAATGCTTTGGATGCACCATCCATGTCATTTTTCTACGCGATTCGAGCACATCATTTTATTCATTAGTGCTTCCGAAATTTTAGCTGCAGAAACGTTTCTTCACGGATTTGCGCATTGTGGAAATTTTAGAAATTTCGTCAGCTACAATTTCATAAGTCATATTTCATGGGTTCTTCCCTGGCAATTTTATTGAATAGGATGACGCATGTGTGCCATTCTCGAACCTTTGGGCCCCAAATCTGTGTGAGCAGACTGAAGTTCCATGTTCCTTTGATAAAATCATATTGAGGAATCACGCTGATGGTAAAGGAGTCCATGCCAATGGATGCTTGAAAATTAACCCGCAAATGAGTTGAAACCAAAATTTCTTTAATTTTTGCCATCAAGCATTGTGTGGCACTGTATCAGCTTCTGCTTCTTTTCAAAGCGTGGAGACGTGCAACGTGTTGGGCCTAAGCCAAAAAAGGAACGAATCAGCCAATTAGCTGTTCGTTCATCTTTTCCGAACACAGAACTCAGCTTATAATAAATTGTACTAATGAGACAAGCAGCATTTATATTGGAGCGCTATAGCTAGTAAAGACTTGAAAGTGGTACATGGAGAATCACCGGGGAGGAAAATTCTCGGAAGGGAGTGACGACACAACGACGCAACAAGCAATGACATGAGACGAGCACGCAACATGACTAATAAGGACAACCTAAAAGTCAAAGCTGCTTTCCTTACCGTTTTGGTTAATAAGACGGTTTTCACCTCCATGTTGTTAACCCTTGGGCCAAACAGTTGTGCATGCAGATGCTACAATTCAAGACTAGTCGTCTGGCAACACTGTGTATTTAGCTCCCATGCTCTTTCCCAATGTGCTAAATGCTAAGCAGGGAAAGAAGACCAGTAACGTAACATAATGGTCATAAATCACATTTCTCCAACCATCCCACGCTACAGTAGACTCCTTTCCAAGGCTTTCTGCATTTATGTCCCAAGTTTTTCGTGCACTTCTAAGATGCATTTTGTGCCAAAAAAAAAATTTATCTTTATCAAACTTTTAAACGAATGATTTGATCGATTTTAGATTAATGTTGCTCGTTGGAAATTGATCAGTGCTACTTCAGCTGTGAAGAAACCAGATCAGTGAGTACTTTCTGTATCTTTGTACTTATTACGGTGACATATGGTGAGTGGGGGAGAGAGAGAAAAGAGGTAGAATATAATGCAATGAAAAGTATATGAAATTGCGTGCGATTCTAATGCAAAAGAATACCATGAAGTGACATACAACTGAATAGAATGCACTTCGATGGAATTGAGTGCAAAACTATTCGATCCCACATACTACAATGCAATAAGATGCATGATATACAATACAACGCGATACGTCGCAAGGTATTACACTGCAGTACACTAAGGTCCAGCAGAACAAAATACTAGCACTTTGTTTGGTTTCTACTTTCTCATTGTCATGTGTCAACAACAGGCTATTTATGAAACTTGCCTATGCTCTCATGTTAATTTGTGCCTATTTCGAATATCGAAGGATGCATCTTCCTTTGAAAATCTTTATGCATTCAATAGATTAACAAAGTCATTAGAAGTTTGACAGAAATATCCATGTTTGAAATCATCCTCAAGGAATCAATTACTGACAAGTTCATCGTGAAAATCGTTTGGATTATATCTCGATGAACAACATCGTCTTTTCAGAATCTGTTCTTGTCGCTGTCCTTCATCTTCTTCTTTGTGTTGTTCTTCGTTTTCATCTTCTTCGTCTTGTTCTTCGTTTTCATCTTCTTCGTCTTCTTCTTCGTTTTCATCTTCTTCGTCTTCTTCTTCGTCTTCTTCTTCCTCTTTTTCCACAATAGGCTTCTCCCACAAAGTATGGTCGTCGGTTTGGATTATCATTCATAAGGTCCACATCTTCACCTTTTATCAATACCTCATACATGCTTTTCAAACCAAAAAGGCTTTAAAGTTTTTCCCTTAAGATGATTGAATGATTTTGTCTAGGCGATTTGAAGACGTCAAGAACTACTGCGAAAGTCTTTCATCCAACATCAGTGCTCTCATCAAACTTCAACAGGTAATTCTGTTGCTATTCAGTAGCTTTGTACTTCGTTATTTTGACGGCTCAGTAACTCAGCCTTTCTTAAGCAATATTCCATTGTAAGTTGAACTTCAGAAATTGCCAAGACGTAAGAGTGTTCATATTTTTTCCTCGATAAAGTTCCGTAGCTTCAAGGTAAGGAACTGATGAACTTTTTTTAGCGCCATCAGAAGCTTTGTATCCCACACAGTTAAGGTTCGTTGTGGACAGAATCGCAACTTCTCCAATTTGTGCGTCAAAAGGACCTGGTATTTCAGCCATTGTCTTTGCCAATGTTGGTATTATGTCGTAGCATATTCAGTTTTGATTAAGCAGAGACACGAAGTAGAGTATCGACTTTTTCATGGGAAATGGAGTCTTTTTAGGTGCTTCCCCATATCCGATCTTTTTTGCGAAACTTGCAGGGTTGGAACCCATAACCCCTGCGTTTAGAGTCTACATATATTAGCCATTAAGCTTTCCCCACCACTGTCTGTTGACAGACGGGGGATTTTATTTTCGTAGTTTTCCATGAAGCAGTTGGCAGATGCTCATTGACCGAGGCCATGGCCCAGTGGTAGAAGGCTCGCTTCATTGCGCAGTAGATCGGAGATCCATGCTCCCATTGGGTTATACCAAAGACTTGAAAAATGGTTTCATGAACAGTGAATGAAGAATGGTTTTATGAACAGTGAATGTTGCAGTCGGGGGCTGACCATATGCTAGCATTAGGTGTTTATCTCCAGCGCTCTTTCCCAGAACGACGAATACTATGCGGTGAATTGAAGTAAACCATTTTTCAAGTCTTTGGTATAACCCGATAAGGGGCCTAAAACCCCGACCGACCTCATATAAAGGAATCATTCTACCAGTAGGCCATGGCTGTGGTCAGTCGAAGACAAAAAGTATCATCATTGGAATAACGCCAGTGAATGGCTCGAAAAACAGGTGCTGCAGCATGACATTGAACATAAAGGCAGGCAGCCGAGGGCTTTTATTCCGTGGTGAAATACGGTAATGGCAATCCTATCGTACGCATCCGCAAAATTGCGTTACGGAGCCGAAAAGAACTCTCGCACAAAGGTGAACAAAAAGCTAACAGTTGAAGGCGTGCATAATTAGTGATATTTATATTTATGATCAAGCAATACTCATCTGGAGAGATAAGATCAAGAAAAGGCGATCGGCTGCAGCCTTATTGTTTAATGTCCTTTTGGCGCCAAAGAAAAGCCACCGAAAAACTTTTAATTGCTAATTTTAGCCTGGTTTTGCTGAATTTTTGCCTCGCTGTAAATCAAGCGTAAACAAAGTGTCGTTTTCAGTCGTTTCCGCTACCCTATATGCACTTGAAGCCGGCCAGCGTTCCTTCTTCATTTCGCGTCGTATTCCTCCCAAAATTGTGTCGTCGTTACAGTGAAGACACGAGGTGATAATGGTGTAGGCTCGTCCAAACTCGTCTCTTACCAGCATATTGTTATTATTATTATTGTTTTGCTCGAGAAACAAACCTTGGTCTAACCCGGAACTTCTTTCATATTAACAAATATTTACTAAATAATAAAACTTGTTCTCTTCTTTTTTCTCTCTTTCATTTCATCGATGTTAGTTGTTGTAAGCCAGCCAAGTGCAAGTTACCTTTCTAGCGAGACTTATGCTTGTAACATTTTAAGTATTTAATAAAAGAATGAAGTTTGAAAAAAAGAAATTATTATATGAAAGATATCATCCTCTTCATAAGGATCTAAATAGTGATTATCGGTGAGTCAAATTCGTAAATTCATCTAGCAGTTATACAGGCATTTTTGGCCAGTTCTCCGATTCTTTTCTGGAGATGTGTAAATGTTGATGCATCGAACAACGCCTTCTCAGCTCCACGATAACCAAAATCTCCTCCATCATAATCCGCACTACTTATTACATCTTCTGTTGCAGAAATAAATCATGATAAACCCAGAAACTCTTCCTTATTAACCAGTATTTACTAAATAATAGAAATTATTTTTTCTTTTCTACCTTCTTATTGTTGTTTGTTGCTGTAAGCCAGCCAAATACAAATTACCTTTTTTGTGAGGTTTGTATTTGTTTCCTTTAAAATATACAATGAAAAGATGAAGTTTGAAAAAAATGAATGCTGCTAATTCTATTAGTGAAGGCGAAAGAAACAAAAATACAAAGATCTGATAATAAGTTTGAAGTCTTATCATAAGAAGTTCGGTTAATTGATATCGCTACTGGCACGCGCAGTGCATTTGAAAATCTTCCATAACCTTTTCGGAAAAGGCGAATGAGCTAGAACTTGATGAAAGAAGCAGGCATTATTCAGCAATGGCGATTGCAGCGAGGACTTCTTATTGCTTTTTTTACCGTTGAAATAGGACTGGGAATAGTTTTAGTATTCCTCGTGTTTTTTCTCGCAAGTAGCCAATTTAGAGATGCTGTACGTATTTTGAGAGATTCACCATTGTGTATCAGTGGCATGCTCTCATGGAATTAAGTTTAAAGAAAGCTGTCACGAATCATCACTAAGCAGCGCTCGCATATAACGAAGCCTGGTTGAGCTGTTATGAATGGTGTAGCAGGAGATAGCTGTTTCCTAATTTTCGTTGTGATGAATGTCGGCAGAAGGCAACTGCTCCGCGAAACATGAATGCAGATGAATTATTGAGACTTGCTCGCGTATTTACGGATTTCGTCCACGCTTTATCAGGTCTTTCGCTATCAAACACAAGAGTTTTAGTTCGCAGTAGCAATCATTGAACATCAAAGCAGCGTTGGAAATGCTTTCCCACGGCACTGTTATCGTACTCTGGGCGATGTGGGGAAAATATCCACATATAATTGTGCTTCAAATCCCCCTTTTTATCGCTAGTGTCAGATAAGAGAATAGATGGATTAGCGGCCGTATGATTGCATGATCGTTAAACACAAGTTTCGCTCTAAACCGTTTCTTCATATCTAATCGTGAAGTTATGTTAGCTGTTCTAAGGCAAACTTCTTGCTTGTCGTTCTTGGTTTCATTTTTCTCTCCTGATAATTTCCAGCTTTTAACAGAAGCGATTCCATTGGCGAAGTACGTGTGCTTAAGGCCTATGGTTTATACGATTTCTGAAAGAGAGTGCTTTTTTTTAGTGAGTTATGTTGAAGAAAGGCCATGGTGGCCTATACAAAGCCCCAACAAAGGAAGAAAGAAGAAAGCAAAATGCTAAGAGGAGAGAGGGATCAGATCAAGTTCATTGGTCTTAGATTTGAAAGATGATGGAAAATTGTAAGATTCAGGAGAGCAAGAAGAAGGCGAGACTTTCTATAAATTTCATGTTCGTGAGATGAATGGTGGTTTGTGAGATGAAGGGTGATTTGTGAGGTGAATGATGATTTGTGAGATGAATAATGATTTGTAAGATGAATGATGATTTGTGAGATGAATAATGATTTACAAGATGAATGATGATTTGTAAGAAGAATGATGATTTGTGAGATGAATAGTGATTTGTGATTGGCATATCAGTTCGCGAAGCGTTAACAAATTCAACGCCATACCTAAGCATTTTTCAGAGTGCCCCAATACTTATGGAACGAAAGTGTATAATCGTGGCTCTCTCAACATGTCTATCGTGTTTAGCATGTTAAAAGAGCTGTGAGTGAGTAAGTGTCCCTTGTCTTCCCATGCCTTCACAAAGTTCACGAGCAGGAAGGCTTCCAATTATCAACCCCAGATCCTTATACATTTGTATATCAATTTTTCTTGAATAGCATTACGAAACTGTAGTGCAGTAAGCGCGGAAGCACATTAAAGCCATGTTACTTTCAAAAGCAGCATTCGCATAACGTCCAGTGGTAGTTGTTGTGATCTGCCTATTTCCAAATCGTATACAGTTTGAAATCAGACAATATGCCAATGCTTATCACTTCTCATTTTTATCACGAGCTCGAACCGCTTGAGAGAAAGGAAAGCCTCTTGCTTTCTGTTTTCCATAGCAAGGGAATAACCAGGTTTTGACACGTCGAAAGCAAGGCCCAACTGTCCGATCAAACATAGCCTCTCAGCGTTTTGAAATCTGTCATAATATCACAATATGATAAAGAGCCACGGTACTAATGGAAAAAGGTGGGTTTCCGATGTGCTGAATTCTACCTCCAGGTTGAAAGCATAAAAAAACTTTGTCACTATTCTTTAACTACAGATGAACGAGTAAAGTTAGTTTGAAAGGAATCACGAAACGAGAAGTAAACATGGCAATGTTGGATGTAAAAGGCTTTCATAGTTCTGAAATTCGCATTCGGAGGCCCTGTACTGACTCACGAATTATAGAATCCGTCCGAAATGTAGCAAAGCATTTGTCAGTGTAGTTTGTGTTTCAATTTTTCGTTTCGTTTTGCATTTCAGAGAATGACTGATCGTCAGTCGTTGATAACCCAGAATCACGGAGGCTACGGGAAGTTGCTAAGGTACCCATTGTTGGGATTGCTTTTATTGTTGTATTAAAATCATTATTATCATTAATGACTTATTTTCTTTTCTATATTCTTATTGTTGGTAGGTAGTTGCAGTGAGCCAGCTAAATACAAGTTGGCTTTTTAGTGAGATTTTTATTCGTAGCCTTTGAAATATTTGATAAAAGAATGAAGTTTAAGAAAAGAGTCTATTTATTTGCAGTCAGCTTTTGTAAATGAATAGCTAAATAATTACGGTTGATAACGGCCAACTAATGGCTGTTATTTGCCACTCAGGTAAAGATTATAGATCCAACCTATGTGAAGTATTTTTTGCATCCGCATTTCAAGTCCTTGTTTACTCATGTGGTACTGATCATTAAGTATAATGTTACTGTGGACACTTAAGTCCACATTGAAGACACGGCTCTTCAAAATACCATTCGGGGATTATGATTTATGCCTAACTCGTAACTGTCTTTGCTAAGACGTCTTTACATACGTTTTTTGTCGCAAATAAATGAATGGTGCTGTGGAAGTTGGCAACTGATAAGTTTTTCATACTTCATGTTTATTTGCTTAAAGATTTGGTTTCTAAGATGAAAAGAGCAACAACGTTGTGTACTTATTTTTCCCTCGTCTAAAGACAGAACGATAGCTGAAGATTAGTGAATTTTTCCTCGTCTAAACGATAGCTGACGAGATTAGTAAACATGGCTGGATCGGTTGGTGTTTTTATCCATGTTCTTTTCTTCCAGTGAGTGGAGTGGGATCGAGAATGACATGGCCGATGGGCTTCAAATGGGCGGACACCAACTTGACCGGTAAAAACGACAATTATATGTATAATACGTTTCGGTTTCTGTCCACATTTGAACCTTTCCATTATGGAAAGCGATGGAACTATCCAAGTACGGAAGACTATGCGTCTCAAACCTCTCCACGAATTCAGCGAAGAAGTCATACTATGGCTGCCTCGGCCCTGGGGAAATTCAATGTCTATAAATTCTTTGCTTCTTTCCGAAAGTTATTCAAATAGAAACTCAAATCACTTTCTAGAGAGTCCTTAGTTGTGAGGATAGCACATTTTGGTTGATCCTATTGTCAGTGGTTCAATTCCAGCCTCAACGAAACTTTCACGTAGAACGAGGAAAGTCGTCAGCTCTCTGTAATTCCAGGTGCAGGAATCACGAGATATGATCAAATTGAGAATCAGGACTAAGATGCTGCTCAATCGGCATAGAAACTCAGCGTCCTAAAGTCTTTTTTCCAATCTTAGGTAGTGTAGTAGTTATGCAGCCTAGATACACGAGATCGCTGTGTTAAATTACCGTGACTTTGCATCGGTATCTTTTATTATGTTGTAATGACTGATATCTGTGTCTCTGAGTCTAGATTGTTGAATTAGCAAACGGACCTGTTTAGCATTGATAACAAGGGATAGAAACATAACAGGCAGAAAGCATGAAAAATATTTATTAGTCTTCAGTTGAGGAGAATCCTTCTCTTTCAACGAAATTCCTTAAATGTATTAACAAATTATTTATTTAGTTTCCCCTTGCCTTTCAATGATTAGTGCTGCCTTTTCCCCCTTTTAATCCATCGCCCCCTCATTACTTAATTGATATATAGATGGTTGAAATGAGTCCGCCCTACGTTTTTTGGAAAGCAGATCTTCTCACGTGTAATGTTATTTTCGATTGCATTGAAAGTTGTCATAAAGGTGGGCTGTGCTTCTCCTGTTCGCCCCCGTCAATTAATCGATTCTGCGTGCGCTTAAGGTGTTTGCATTTGAAATATGTAACGATCTGAAATCAGGATGGCATAAAGTTTCAAGTCGAAGGTTGCATTGAAATCAAATAACGAGAGCGCACAAATCACGTCTACTTTTGTGCCATTTCATTGAAAGCTTAATTCGGCAGAAAATGTCTTGCTGTCTCTTTCAGTCCAACGATAATTTCTCGGCCAATTCGCACTACATCAAGGCTATAAATTATATCTTCCCCACGCAGGCAAAACGTTGTAAAGGGGAGTGGGTGGAAGAAGATGATAAGGAAGCTTTAGCTGTTTTGCATGGAATGAATTGTAGGCCCTTTCACCAAATACAGAAAAACTTTGATTCATTTGGAAGGGAAAATTAATGGGCTTTTTCACCAGATAGAGGGAAAACGTTAAATCTTTTGGTAAGAAAACTTAAGGGTCTTTTCACAAGATAGTATATAAGCTTTAACTCTGGAAGGGTTATTTTCTATGCCTTTTAACCGCTTCTTCATTTCTTTATGCTTAAATACACGAACTGTTCTATGCATCTGACAACATTTTGCGAAATTCAAATTGAAATGTCACTATTCGTTGATGTCTTGCCTAGGTTCAATCAACAAAGCACATCGATTCTGGACGAAGAAGGAAGTGTTTATGTTGACCAACTCAAAGAATATCTGTTTTTCACTGATTCCTTAAGGTAAGGGCTTCTCTTTTGGTGTACTTGAAATATGTCGGCAAATCGTTAGGATGTGTTATTAAAAGGCACACGATGACGTTAAACGTTAGACGATAATCGCGTATTAATGCGTCACAACTTCATTTTGTGTATTTGACACACCCTTCAATCGATGGCCGCTAACTCTGTTGGCAGACACTTGGCCTAAGAACATAGTGTCTCTGGGTTCCATACTGGTCACCACCAACTCAGCACACGAGAAACGCATTTCGTCACGAGACTCAACGGTGGCTTCATACTATCGTGCATACCAGAGGAATTTCTTTACTTGACATTGGATGGCATTTTTATTTCTACACGCCACCCAATATACTTCTGTTTCTGGAGCAAAAGATAGAGTGAGTGGAACGGATAATAATGGGGGAGATTTTGGTTAAGACATGATTGAAATGACTTTAATGATTATGATGATTATGCAATTTATTTATGGTCGGCTTGAGGAATAGCTGGAGCCAATGAGGCCAAATCTAAACTACTTGCAATTCCTAAGGTAAGCAGTATTAGAATAAAAATATATACAGATGCTACATATAACCTACTTTCTGAAACCGCATCTTTGACCCAGTGGTAGAAAATGCTCGCTTATTATGTCGCACCTAAGAATTCACAAATTGTACGTGCCATTCCACTGCTTAGCACTCAGCATTTTCGAAAATAGCATAGTTAGACGCAAAGTGCTGGCGCGTATGGCCAGGTCCCAGCTGTGGCATTCACAGTGCCTGCACAGCTGTGTGACTAAAACGGTTGAGGAAACGGAGGAGATTTGTGCCGTTATTTTCACCAAAATAGGCGAGAGAATGAATTTTCATTTTGATGACTGTTTCTTCTTATCAGTTGATGGTTTGAAGTTGCTCCCTTTAAATTCTCGTGTCTCCTGTTTTCTTACTACTCCAACTCAGTCTACGCGATAGAGTTGCACAGTCTTAAAATTTGCACACAGATGTTAGCTTACCTATTTCCAAATGCCAACTGTTTCAGTCCGATGGCACCGTTTGTTTTTCAAGTCGCCAGAGTAGAAACATAGAGTGTTGGATGCATTCATCTCAGCTCTTTTACTGGAGAATATAACTGAAGATCGTTTCTTGGCGGTTGGCTGCGAATCGATGGAAAAATGATGACAGAATTTCGTCAAAAAATTTTCATTGCATTTTCATTCAGTGTAATACGAATGGAAGGATCTTTCGTCAGCCGTCTGCACCAGTCAGTCAATTTGATTCTTGGAGATGTTTGCAGGTGACAAATATTGTGACCATGTCGCTTACAGGGCAGGAAAAAATGCAGGAAATGAAAGAGATAGGGTAGGAAATGGCCGATGACCAAATGCAGTTATTGGCAAATTCAGGTTCTCCTAGAGGAAATTTATTTGAATTAGGAGCAAGCCTTAAAATAGGTACTCATCGCCTAGGACATGTCTACTCGTGCATTTCATTTTCAGATTACTTAAACGGACTTTTTGCTTCAGGGCTGTGGTCAGAAAACAGCATCAAAAGCAGTATGAGCTAGAAAAAGCAGAGGAAGCATTAAACGCCAAAGTAGCGCAGAGAGATGAGGTTCTCAAAGAAATTACTGCAGAATCGGTAAAAAAGCTCTTTCTTCGCGGTAGCGTATATAGTTCCTAATTTTGTACCGTCACTGTTGGGTAACCCTTTTGCTTCATCATTTTCGATCGGCTATAAATGAACGCTTTTTTTCAATTCAGGGAGACGAACCACCTCCACAACCCCCTGGGTTCTCTTTAAAGGGGATTTCTACAATTTTGTTTGGTGCTGAAACGCTGGAAGCGAAGCAAGAGAAAGCCAACGAACTTAGCAAGCAGGTTACAGAATGCGAAGAGGTTGTACGAGAACGACAAGCCGAAGTCAAGTATGTTGTGTCATTTTACAAATTGAACAGCAATTAAAGCTTTTTTAGCTATACTGTTTTAGAAGGATTCTTCAGCTGTCTTCTAACCATGGTTTGTTGTGATTTCTATATTTCAGCATCTGTTAGGTTGAGATTGTTGATTTGAACTGCCTTGGATTGAAAGCCACTGTCCTCTTGATGTATATATAAATCCTTTACATCTGCAGAACATCCAATGAAAGCCTACCCAGCTGCTCCAAGGCATTGTATCTAAGCTTTAAATTGTCATCCTCAATGAAAATTGTGCATAGGATTTCCAAAAATAATTATAATCTGCTAAAAATTGGGCTATGGTTAAGGTTGCAATGTATTTTCATGCTTCCTGCGTTTTTGTCTTGTAGAGTATTTGGTCGTAATATTTTGTATATTTCAACTGAACTTCTTGATAGTTATACAAATATGTACGTATATAAGAACTTCCCTTGTCACTGGTCAACGAAAAGGGATGGACTCCTTCGCTGCTCTGCTGAGATCGACATTAGGCCACGCCGATCGAGTCATCCTTTCATTATCCGGACATGACTCCCCCTAGACCAGATAAGTTCTTTTTTGATGAGATGGCATGCCTAATCCTTCTTCAACTCCCATATGATTTATCGCACAGTGCAGGTTATTTGTGTTCAATCGTCACACACAGAGTTAGCGAATATCGATACCAAGCCTGGGACCTGTGCTGCCAACTTTATTATTTTTATTATCTATACACGATACCACTTGAGCTAAACCGATTACAATGTGTAAATGTTAAAGACAACAGTTAAACGGTAAAATTAATGAAAAGAAGAAATCGTCTAAGCTCTTCTTCCAGAGGGTCGTGTTTGGGTGTACTTGGCATTCTTAGCTCGTCAAGGACGCTTTTAGTTCTTTTTTTGAAGCGCCCGAGTGTTTGGATGTATCTGATATTAGCAGGGGTATCGTTCCAAGTCTTTAAGGTAGAGTAGTAGCTGAGTCACTGAGCCATCCTAACTGGGCCGGTTTCCCATTTGCGAAATTGTATAGTCTTTTGAGATTATTCCGATAAATTCTTTTTTTGCAGCCTGTTCGTAGATCGAGCTTTGAAAGATTACGAGAGATTCAAGAAGCAGAAGGTGCGCGATCTCACAGAAGTCATGCAGAATTACATTAAGATGCAAATCAAACTTTGCAAAGCAGTGAGTTTTTCTCAGCCCTATTTCACTGTCAGTTGCTTTTCGTAAATTGTTCCATAACTGTATTGCCACGTCATTTGATTCATGTGAAAAGTACTTGGTCCTATGTTGATCTTTTTTGAAGTTTTGTAAACGTTTTTTAATGCAGTAAGGATTCGAAATTGAGATTTCTTTAATAAGTCGAGAAGCAAAACTGTGCAAAGACTGTGATCAAAGCCAGGGTACTGTTTTCTTGTACCATTTACAATATCAGTCAGTCAGTCAGTCAATCCATCATTGTCGATTGATTCATTCGTTACTGGCTCAGAAATGGAATGCCAGGTAGGCCTCCCTCTTTGCGTTAGCTCGTAAGATATTTGCCTTCACAACGATGTATTGAGATAGCTTTGGTTCTATCCCAATGCCAGCGTCTCATTGCTCGTGTGACTGCACTTGCCTAGGCGATTCGAGTGATAGATCGCTAAAAAAGTAGTGAATTAACTTCTCATTTCCTCCACATCTTTCTTTCAACTGAATGGAATTGTATTTCAAATTTTAGGGACTTCAAGCGTGGAAGTCTGCAAAGGAAAGCTTCGTTAATGTTTGAATTGGAATTTTTCGAAGGAACTCGCTTTACACGCGGAAGAGTTTTCGAGTAGTTCTTGGGTACTTTCTCTTTATCATATCTTTCAATAGTAAATACTGTATTCCTATCCATCGCAACCACTTGCTAAATTTAAGGACCAAATCTAGCCATGCAAGCTCAGGTATACAAATCTAGAAACTTAAGAACCAAGTCTCTTGACTGTTCAGAATAACATCCTTAAGAATATGTTCACGGGAAAGAATACTAAATTCCCGGTGTATTTTTGTAATGCAGCTCAGTGCAAGATAAAGTAATTAAATATAATTCAGATAATAAAGTAGTAGAAATAACAGGATTAATTCGTTTTACGGCAAAACAAATCGTTCGTGTTAAGTTGAAATTTATTTTGCATTTTTAATTGCTTGTCGTGTTTATGGTCAAACAATATTCGTTTTTCTTATCACGCTGTTTCCACATTTGCGTATAGAACGCCTTGCCCCCCGAAACGTGCATCGGAGAGCACCTTGTTAGAGGTACTACCCTCACAGACAGAGTCGTGAGGTACAGGTAAAACTACGTCACCCACGAACTACTGGACGGACATACAGAAAGCATCCAGTACCGCAAACAAGTTTGCCTCGAGTCAGGGGCCTTTCCAACGCAGTAGGCACGTGCTCGAAACGCTATTATCAGTGAGTTCCTATCATTAGCGACACCTCTTAAAATGGCAATTAGCTGTCGAGGTATTCGTTCTGCACGTTCCTATATTCGACAAGTATCCATTTGAATTGAAATTATTATTACTTTCTTAACATCTTTACAGCAGCTACCATCCAAACCCTTCGCTGTCTAATTCTGCGATATCCCAGATTTCTGCCTTCTTCTTTCGAACGCTCTCTTCCTTTGTTGCAGCTTTGCTACTGGCCACCAGGACATTTCCCCGAAACAACAAAGGACCTTTAGCGTCGTTTCATACAACTCCGTTACGTTTTTTGAACACGTTTCTCTACTAGAGTTAAATAGATTCTTGTTTCTCTCCTTTAGTGTCTATAAGCGAACCTGTTTACGTACAGGCATCTATGGGGGATGATTAGAAGACCATTTTGAGTGGTAGTGTAGAAATGGCTCCGTCCTAGTAAACTGCCCAGATCACAGTACCTGACATGAAATTAAGGGGTTATCTTGAAATTCAATTTCCCCCAACTTTGTACAGGTCACAATTGATGACACAGGACCACGACAAGTTTTAGAAATGCCATAGAGAAGAGACAATTTTAAATATTCAATGGTTTTTTGAAGTCATTTCTATGTACCAAGTTCTATATTTACGCCACAAGAGCAGATGCTGTTGCTGATTCGCTGTGGAAGAAAGGAGAAAAGGTCACCTCGGTGAAATGGGAAATCTTATCGAATTCTCATTGATTTAAAAAAAAGATTTTGGTCAATATGAACGTTTTCAACTCTTACTTTACGACAGAAATACCACCTCTTCATTTGGATTCTAACTAGATGTGATCAATCTAAATATCACCGTAGTTAAATAGACACCATTCATTTTTCATTACATCTTTCACTCAAATGTGCTTTGAGGGAAAGTGGTTGCATAATCTTTTACGAGCCGAAAGAAATGAGTCTAGATCAATTTTGGCAGTCGATATCCAGGGAAACGAACGTGGAGGTTTCTGCATTTTCTGCAATTGACACCACAGTCAACAACGTCTCATTACCAATAAGAGTTAACTAGAGTTATATTGCAAACCATAAGCTAGGATAGCCAATTTCAAACTATCTATATGTTAGAGAGGTTTCAAACTACCCATGTATTGAAGTTCAAATTGAATTTGAATGAAAGGCTTCCATTATTATCATTTGAAGACTCCTAACACAGAAACTCAAAGGAATGAAAACTCAAGACTTGCCTTAGAAGTAGTAACCTTTTACTTAGAAATTTAGCAGTTAAATTCTAAACCAGTAACCAATTTCAATTGCTAACTCACTCATGTGTCAATTCAGTTAAGGATTGCAATGGGAGCAAACAGGAAGGCAAGCGTTTACAAATACAGATATACTAATGCTGTCTCAGAAAAATCAAACATCACAATATTCAGATATATGCTTGTCGGTTTGAATCATCATAAACAACTGGCGAAGTTTCTCTTTTAAAACACAACAAGGCATCTAGATTGAAGGAATTGCTTACTATTTCCAATTTGGTGGCAGAACTCTCCTTGTTTTGTAGTATCTCGCAAGCCTGTGGATTCTAGCCTCGATAAGAATCAATCTGAATTTTGAATCCTTGTCCTAAAATTGATCAGATAATGCTTTGTAAATGTTTGCAGGTAAAATGCATGTTGCAAGGTGCATATAAGTATGGTAGAAAATGCAATTTCTGTCTCAGATTTTGTTCAATCAGTCAAGGCATTCAGATATATGCTTGTCAATAAATCATCAGAGACAGAATGCATCACAGAAACAAACAGAAATAGCTATACATGTCACACACCATAAACTTAATTATGATGCTTATGGATAAAGTTGAAATTCGCAATTTCAACTAATAAGTCCCACCACACCCATCCCAATATTGTTCAGAAACATGTGCACAGCCAGTTAACTTTGCTATATCATCAATTTTTTCTACTTAAAAAGGGGAGCTCTATATACTGATTCAAAGGAAGCAAATCTGGCAAAGGAAAGTTTAGTTTCCCACAGGGAGATCTTTAACATTAAAGAAGACCGGTTTATCTATAGCTTCAATTTAGAAAATCAATTCTTACGAAAAAATTGTACCTTTCGGTTCCTTTCCAAATGCTTCCTCACAGCAACAGCTTTCTTGATCAAGCAGTAAAGATCCTCTGGCAAAGCTGGAGCAAGGCCTATTGGTATCAAAAATGTAAAAAGATTGCATTAAAATGCATACAAACACCAAAACCAACTTAAAATAGGCTTCCATCTGCCATCTGTCTCAGACAAGAATTTGAGTCATCAGAAACAAATCAGATATATGCTTGTCAAAATGTCATCAGCGACAGATACATTTATTCACAGATGCACAAAGCTTTCCCCATTGTAACTTATATCCGTACTGTACTCAATGACAATCACCTTCATTACACTCAAAGAAAGCTTCTTCCCTACAGTTTTGTTTGACAAACGACTATGATTATTACTAACGGTGGAAAGAATTCTGGCAATGGATTTTTATTTTGAGAAACACTACTTTTGAGTAGATTGCCCCTGAAGCAAGAACATAAATAAATTCATTGTTAAACACTTGTGCATGACACTTACAGGAACATAATAATATTGGGCGGCAATGCTTAACGGCACTTTAAAACCTGCTGGTAAAACGAGTGTAATAGTACCTTTTGCTTTCAAGATTCGAAGGATCTTATTGCCAGTCACATAGCGTACTTGAGCAACACCGTGAGAATCCCTGAGAATCACACCTAAAATTGTCAAGAAAATCTGAAATAAAATGAAAGAAAAAAACAGAAAATATCACCGTACGCAAAGAGATCATTGATTGCTGCTCAGGTTATTGATCACATATCAGTTTTGAAGGACTTTTTGAGGAATTCGTGCCCATCATAAAATATGAAGATCATCATTGCAGCTCAATGCCAAAGATCAAAGGCAAAATTACAACATAGACTGTGTTACACACTCAATTTGAGGGTGGCAGAAACCGGAGACAGGGCTCTGAGATTTGTTAGGGAAATGGATTCTGTGAGGTGGATTCCCGTTAATAGAAAAAGACAAACCCCAGTGCTACGAGTCTGCATGCTTAAAATGTTACACCACAGCTCCACTACTACATAAACAAAATAATAAACAATAGCACAAAAACAAGTCAGATGGTCAAAAACAAAATATCTATTTAACGAGACAAGAATTTGCCATTAATGTTTAGGCAAATTTATGGTTTTCTGATTTTGAAGAGACCATTCATGGTTCTTACCTATCTGAGATGGTGTTAAACCTTTCTTTGCAAGTTTGTAGATTTGCTCCTTAACATCCTCTGATGTAAGCTTGAGCCACTAAAAAGATGTAATTATATATTTACCATGTGGGATATTACCATAGATATTTGGGAGCAAACAAAATTTTCCAAGAATCCAAACCTTACAATGTGGGGCCCAGAATAAGTAACTTAGGCAATTATCAACAGCATGTCCTGCGCAGACAGCACTGAAATTAAATTCGATTAACTATCTTACAAAGTTCGCGTTAGAGTGATACTTATGGAGTGAAAAGTTTCTTAATAGGTGAGAGACAAACCATTTCAGCAGATAGGTTGCAAATGAAGAATTTTTAGAGAAAGCAATTTGTATAGAGCTGAAACGACTGTCAGAGAATTCGATTCTGTTAGTCTAGCGCAGAAAAACAAGGAATGGCATAGTAAGAAGAAGTGCTACTCACAGTTGGGACACTCCTTCTGTAGGGGAGTGCTGAGCCAGAAATACCCTTTCTAGGAGGTGAAATTGGAAAATAGTATAGGAATTGAACTATTGTACCTTTCATTGAATATTGACAATTATGACGCAAATTAATCTATGAAATACTCTTGCATTGCTGACAAGTACAGACTATCAAAATTGATCTACATTTGTTCTTGAGCACCGCATTACCCAAAAGGCTAGGCCTTTCATGTCATGATGGCTGCCACAACATAACGACTACTAGAGAATGGGGGAAAATCGTACCACCAAGTACAAAAACAACGTTGAAATGATGAAAGATATCCCCGCTTTTAATTGTGCATCATTTCTAGCCTTGATTAGGTCTAATAAAGCTGGTTACTTACCCTGGAGCGTGCATACGACCCATTTTGGCGAGTGTTGAGTGGAAAAGAAAGACGAACGCAAAGCATCACCTCGTGGCTATGTACCCCCGACCCAGGCCCCTTTGAGTTGCTGTGTCATTTTGGAAGCCATATTGGCCTAACAGATTGGAGAAGGAAAATGTCGTCTGAACGCTACAGTTTCAGTTTAACTACTTTTAGGTATGAGGTTTTATCTTAATTGCATGTATTTTCAGCAGAATATCAGTGCCATTATCGTTTCAAAGCCGCCAACAAGCAGATTATGTATTCAGAGCGTCGCTCAAAGCAACTGTAAGCAACAACAACTAATGGGTCTTTATAACGCCATAATCGTATTTTTCCACGGCAAATTAATAAAACTGAAAGAAATAAGTCACGGTAAATACGGGATAGAGATTTATTTATTGATATTGCTTTCCTATTGAAATTAAGAAGCTTAAAGAAGACTTTCTCTTGATGTACTACTTTTCTTGAAATGTGCAACTCACTTTCCATTGAACCACAACATAGACGCTTCCTCATCTCCAAACTTTCCACCATAGCTATTCGAACCCTCTACTACATCTTTTGGTACAGAAATAAAACTTGGACCAATCCTGACCTTCCTTATTAGACCTGCCCCATTCAATCGATTTACTATCCATCTTTCATATATATTTACATTTATTTTGTTCTTTTACCACTGCATTAGTTTATATTGTAAACCCTAAGCCAGGCAAGCCCATTTCAAGCTGCCGATGTACTAGAGAGATTTGTAATTTTAGTTTAAATTGAATTTGAAAAGAAGGTTTCCTTATTAGACATTTCCATTATTAGTTACCCAACAATAGGTTTTCGGAATTACCAGTTTCAAGATGTGCGCATGAAACTGGTCCTAAAAAGCTGCTGTTTGATTCAACCCACATGGACGATTCTTGCCCGCAGTCTAATTTAACATGCAGAGAACACGATGATTAGTGCTGTTGTGTTTGAATGGCTGACTAACTAACTGATTTGTTGAAATGAAATACATGTTTATATAGGCAAATAACAAAGAGCTGAAATTACCATATTCGTCGATTTAGAATAGGAGCGGAAGGGTTGGTTGTGAATGACGCAAGTAGATTAATAGATGATGAGTTGATGGAAAGTAGGCAGGAAATAACCATGGATTGAATGAATAGAATTGTGTAGTTAAGCAAAATGGCAATGGCGGCATAGATAGAAATAGCAAGGGTAAGAAAGCTGAGTCACTACAAGGCTATAACTGGGAAGGTCTCTAAGCGGGCCAACTCTACACTTGATCGTAGCTGCTTTAACTACTTGCATCTATTTGGGTATAATATCTAAAGGCTGATGATACATTACAGTGTTAAAGTAAAACGAATCAGTGATTAGAATTCAAATATTTTGGAAACTTGATATAAAAGAAGAATACTTTATGGTATTGGTCAGAGTGGGTACCCAAGAAGCATTTTAAAGTTGAGCCATTTGATTATAACTAAACTGCATATGTATTTATGGCTTTATTTCTATATACAAAAACGCAATATAGAGATAAGGATTCATTGTCCATGTTTCTAACAAGCAGACTGCATATGTATATGCTAACAACGCACCAGAGATTCCATGTTCACGGAAATTAGTTGAATAAATGTAAAAAATTATCAAGCAAAGAATTAGTCAGTTTGCTCTCTTCTTCTTGAGTTTGCATGATGGCATTAACTTATGAGGCAATGTTTACTTTGCTTGTGAAACAGATGGGTTAAAAAAACATTGCCCTATTGACCATTGTATCACATAAGTCTTAAAGATTATTAGGACTTCCTCATGTCATTTCAATGCAGCCATTTTCTTTTGTACCTGTAAAATTTCATTGCTAATCTTTTGATTTCATTTCCTTCTCTGTTTTGATCAAATGAAGTTTGCTTTATCAATTCAAGTCTTCTCTCCTGGTCACTGTGACCTGAACTACTTTTTTTATTAAATACACATAGTCCATTGTCATAGGAGCAGATGCCATTCTAAGTTGTGCAGTGAGTTGGAATCACCATACACTCACCCAACAGCTATTGTCAAATCCTATCCTTTAAATTTTATAGGGTCCAATGATTGTGAAGAGAAGGAATTATCCATGTTTTCAAAGCATTTCCCATAAAAGATACTGCTATAGCCATAACTTATAATAGTATTTAATATTTCCAGGAGAATAAAGCTAGGCTAGGCAACTTTGATTTCATTCATCATAATAATGATTTAGACAGCATTGTTTCCATCTTGCGACGGGTCGCTGCTTGCATTCATCCATGTCATTCTTCTCCACTTGACCCTATCTTGCGCATCCTCTTCCCTAAGCCCACACTTCATTTCATCGTGGAAATCCAAATGTCTAACCAAAGGTGAAATGGAATATGAACAGGAGTGGAGCTTGAACATAGGATAGTTTTCAAATGTTCAAATTTATCAATATTTACTATTCACACTCTTTGTTACACCATAATACTTACTGCACGGAAAACTTCATACAAGATCCCCGGCCTAGCACTTTCATTTTAAGCAGATTTCTAGAAACCATACTCAAATGCGTATGTCCTGTTTGTATGTATTGCAAATTAAAAGGGATTTTTCTTGGGTATTAGTTTTTGTCAATTTCCTTACACAGTCCATCAGGAAAGTTGGTCCAGATAGAGTATGCGCTAGCAGCTGTAGCAAGTGGTGGCCCTTCCGTTGGTATTAAAGGTATGTGTTCAAGTCTTTGCTATATGTTGATATCACTGCTATTGTATGTGTGTAGGGAGGATTTATCAGTTCCTTTATTACAAGTGTTTTTAGAATAAAAAAATTCAGCAAAAGGCATGTTTCCATGAAGTCACTTAGTGTGGAAGCCCATTTGCTTGGAGTCCTACAGCCCTGTTCTGTACTTGCCACAATGAAAGCATTATTGCCTAAGAAGGCAACAGGAACCCACTCATCCAATCCGTTGCCTAGAAAAACTTTCATCTTGATTTTGCTCAGGTTAGACTTGAGTATGCCTAGACATGCATGGCTATTTTGGTTGATCTATTAGCCATTTTCTGAAGCTCTATTTATCAAACTGCATGGAACTCAATTCCTCTCTGCACACACAAAGCTGAAATTTGGTCACTTTGAAACGATTTTCCTGTTTTAAAAGCTCCATTGATAGGGTTGTTCACAAAGCATCTCTTGGAATCTATTAGATACTTTGGCAGTGAGAACTTTTTAGCCTTAGCTTTGTCTAACAAGCATAAACTATTTTTCAGCATCTAATGGTGTGGTTCTAGCTGCAGAAAAAAAACAGAAGTCCTTACTCTATGATGAATCCACCGTTAGCAAGGTAGGTAGATGTGTTTCCTTGTAATTTGAATTGAAAGGTGCATGAAACTCAAATCCAAAGTCATCAAGCATGATCTTTTTGTATCTCAGTCTCCTCTTGTCCGTACCCTTTCTTCCTTTGCTGGGGCTTTGTTATATGTCACCAGCTCCTTTCTCCAACAAAAGAAAATATACCTGACAGCTTTATTTGGTTTGGAAGATTTCATATTAAGAAATAAGTTATTTTTATGAAAGAAGCTGCTTTAAGATTGCATGCATATACCTGACTTTCATGCGGTCTGCGTAGGCATATAGACTTATATGACTGTGTTAACGGGTATTCTCATTTGAATGATTTTGCTTCTAAAAATATCCGCTGCTAAAGGAGTTCATGAATTTGCTATTCCATAATTTGCCTTGATAAGTTTGACAATTGCTGAATTTTATGGTCCATGTAAGGCAACTGAAGCCCAAAACAGCAAGTGGCTACATTGAGGAATGCCACATCATTTTTTTTTTTAGTGAGTTATGTTGAGGAAGGCCATGGTGGCCTATGCAATGCCTCAACAAAGGAAGAAAGAATAAAGTGAAAGGCTAAGAGAGAGAGAGATCAGATCAGGTTTATAAGGATCAAGTTTATAATTGTAACATAAGGAAACATGAGCTCTCCCTGATATCAGTACAAAGCCAAATCTAGGTACATGTGGAATCTATTGACATGCGGAATCTATTGACATGCATTCCATGCTCTCTGATGTTTTTCCTTTCAAGTATCACACCAGTAAGAAGTTTTCATTTGAATGAATGCATGCACTGAGTTGTATTCTTACCAAAGTGTTTATGCCATAGATTGAAATGGTCACTAAAAACATTGGCATGGTGTACAGTGGTATGGGGCCAGATTTCAGGTACTAAGTGCTTATAAGTTTCAGTAAACTGTAAAATTCAATGTTGTGTACTTGATATGATTTACTGCAAGATGACTTTGTTAGGGTGGAACGTTGAAGAAATATGACAGAAAAAGCTGCTTTTAGTTATCAACTATTATGTTGAGGATCTTCTTGTCCTGCGTTACTTGATTTCATATGTACTTCAAACAGAATTAAGTCAGTAGAAATGTTGTTAATTATGTGCCATGATTATAACTCTGGCAGGATTCTAATTGCCTGGAAGCGAATCAATTCTTCTCTGAGGAAGGCTATTCTCTATTCAATGTACTCTGACTGAATTCCCATCCATGGAGACGTCGTTTCAGTGGATGTCCCTGGAATCTTTGCATGAAAGTTGACTTCCGACTTGCCATTATCATTCATCGAGTCTTTCCCTCAAATGTGCTTTGAGGGACAGTGGTTGCAGAATCGGTTACGAGGCGACAAAAATGATTCGAGATCACTTTTGGCGGTCGATATCCAGGGAGACCAACGTGGAGGTTTCGGCATTGTCTCCACTTGCCATTAAATTCTCATAGCATTCAATATTCATCCTTGTAGACTACTAGTGAGAGAGGCTAGAAGACTGGCAGCTAACTATCATTTGAAGTATGAAGAAGAAATCCCGACGTCACAATTAGTGCAACAGGTTTCATCCGTCATGCAAGAGTATACTCAACAGGGGTAAGATTCATGCTTTCTCGATTTGCTTATTCATTCATTTTGCTCGGAGATCCTCTTCAGTTGAATCTCTTCCCCCTTTAACAATTTGTATCAAAAGACTGTGTACTCCAGATTAGGCCTTTACGAGCTTGCCATTGATTCCTTAGTTCGATCGATCAATCTGTGTTTTCAAATTGGAAATAACCCGCATTCATTGGATGTATTAGTTGTTTCGTGTTAACATGAATTGGTTTAACCCCTGTTGAGTCGTCTGTGCTATTAATTCTAATCATCAATGAGTGCAGTTTCAGGCAGTTGAATTGCTCGAGAAAGGGAAATCTTAGCTCTGAAACCTTTTTTGACGCTATTTCTTCTCTCATCTTTAAGTCTTCCAAGCTCTGCTAACGAACCTGCCATTAGTGTTGTATCTTCAGCAAACATAAATTGATCTCCATCCGCTAAATTTGCCACGAAATCCATATTATGGCAGAAAATTATTTGGCCCTTGCCAGCGCCTGTTCGATCCTATTTGATATCTCAATCTAAGATCAGCATTTTTAATATTCATTGTTGTCATATGTATGTTCGTTCTTGATGTATTTCATTGACATTGTTAATGGAATTCTTTCCTACGCCGTCACTTCTCCATGCTGCTGCTATTATATTGCGACTGATTCTGTCAAATGCTTGCTCCAGATCTATGAATGCCAAGCGTTCTAGTTACTCTAATTTTATAGCCTTCTCTGTCTCTAATCTTGCTAACAAAATAGCAGCGGTTGTGCTTTTCCCAGGCTGACCGCCATGCTGCTTGTCATTTTTTCTACAAACCTTTCTTAACCTATGTCAACGATCTTTTTTAGTTACCTTCGATGCCTGTGGTAAGAGAGATACCCCCCTTAAGTGTCAGTCATCAGTGCACCTTCTTTGTTTTCTTCAATATGAATAAATTTGGGCTAATTCCCCTAGATGCTTCCCTGTTCCCAAGCAAGTTCTAATATCCTCCATAACCAGAAGTCGACACCCTTGATCTTTAGAACTTCTGCTGCCAACTTATAAATCCACAAATCATAATACCGTTGAAAGTGTAAACAGAATACAAATTTTAAATAGCTAGGTAGCGACAAAAACTGAAGCGCCTAACTTAACCTAGGTGAAAATTATACACGAAATAGAAACTTCAGTATGGAATGGAGGCTTCTTTTTCATGCTTTATGAAACTCAAGTTGATATCGTTGCTGCCATTAGTCTGATTGTAGAAACTTAATCATTTTTATCAACGAATTAACGCCCATTTCCTTTACTACAGCAGAAATTATGATAAATGAGGAATGATGATCGCCTTTAAGATCAATCCAGTTATCAATGCCGTCATCAGTAACTTCTCTTCCCATCTGGCTTGTAGCTATCTATTACTGTTGATAGCTACAAGTTACTATTGTTTACATGATAAGAGATGAATGTTTTTCTCGTGAATTCAAAGCGCGTTGTTTTTTTCCAGGGGCGTGCGGCCTTTCGGAGTGTCCTTGTTAATCTGCGGCTGGGATAACGAGCGACCGTATTTGTTTCAATGTGACCCATCGGTAAGTCTGTCTCATATGCTAAGTCTGCTACGTAGTAATGAATTTTTGCATCTGCAGATTAACTGCATGTAATCTGTGATTCTTTTTAGTCTCACTGTTATCTGTATGAGGTAGAAATGTCAAAGTTTGTTTTTATTCAGCTAATTAATATAGTTTGATTGAAAAGAGTTTTGATTATTGGTATGGAAACTATTGTCTGGTGTTGCATCATAGAAAACCAAATTTCTTGAAATTCACTAAATGCTTAGCCATAATAGCGAAAAATTGGATGCTCTAAACAGGCTATCATAAGCACAGATTAATTTCCTGATAAGAGTTTCAAATATGTCTAGTTTGTTACATTAGAAGTGCTCACCCCTGATTACACTGAACGCTGCTGTGACTGTCTAAGGCTAGCGTCGGTCGGCTGCCCGCAACTCTTTTGTCTCCCTGCTGCTGCTTTCTCTCGTCAGCTGAGTAGAATGGCACCGCCACGTACAGGATTCTAATTTTATGGCAGCTCAGCAAGAATTCAGCAACGGGGTGCTGTTCACATATTGAGAATATATGAAACAATTATTCATTAAGATCTCTGTTAGACCACTCATGTTGCACTGCATTGCAGGAAGAATGGATTGTACGTGTACGTTGTTATGGTGGTTCACATAGCGCAGTATTAAAGTTGTGATGTTTTTATTTAGGTGTCAGTTGTCAGGTGTCAGGTGTCAGGATAGCTCAGTAGTAAGACTTTCGTGCATCGATCCCATGGCTAGTGGTTCGAATCCACCTTCTGCTTAAATTTCACTAAGATGAGGAGAGTCGCCAGATCTCCGCAATCCCAGGCGTAAGAATCACGAGGTGTATCCACATCGAGAGGACGGACATGGCCACTGCTTAATAAGGAAAGGGATTTCAGTGTCCATGAACAAGTATTTGAGCTTGACCTTTCGTTGTTGAATTAGCAACGAGCTGTTGAAGCCACGGTCTGGTGGTTGCGGTGTGGGTTGTGCGGCTCCCAATGTGATTGCGATGGCGGGAAGCAGTCCCACCTGGCTCTCTGACTGTTTAAAGTTGCCGACCCCCGGTCTAAAGGAACTAACATGGTTCCGCAAATTGACAAGCAACTCGTATTTTGCCTCACCACCATTAAGTCAGTTACGGTAAGCTTAATAATGGTTAATAATAGCAGTTGGCTGTTTGGGCTCCTGGGATTTTGATTAATCAAAGCCTTCTTGCTTCCTGAGTCCTAAAACTTGCCATCTTTCAAATCTAAGATCAATAAACTTGATCTTATCTCTCTATCCTCTTAGCTGCTCGCTTTCTTCTTTCTTCCTTTGTTGGGGCTTTGTATAGACCACCACGGCCTTTCCTCAACATAACCCACTAAAAAAAAAAGAAAAAAAAGTGTGAAAATTATTCGCGCGGTATTGCTCGAGTCAGAACCAAGAATCAAAGAGTACTTATTACAGCATTCTTGGCAGCTAACAGTTCAGTTCCCAAATTCGCTTCGCTTCCTCCATGTTTGCAAATCAGTACCATTCGAATTTCATCGCAGGGAGCGTATTTTGCATGGAAAGCAACTGCTGTCGGAAAGAACTTCGTCAATGGAAAGACGTTTTTGGAGAAAAGGTAACGCTGGATCATGCTTTCCTACCATTATTTGCTGTTTGTAAAAATTTCAGAGGGTCAAATCAACCTCTGAATGTATTATAGAGTCCTCAGATTGTTGAAAAAAGTTTCTTGAATACCTAGGAGTGAAAAGGGGTAAACAGATCTCTAAATAACGAATAATTCCAATCTAGGACGAATTTTGTGCTGATTCGTCGCTCGATATGAACAGCTGACTGGTGTGTGAACACAACTTACCTTAAGATCGCGTTACGATGCACATTGTAGTATTTTGAAGAGGAAAATCGCTGCTATGCCCCTTGGCCTCCTTAGCCATGCGATGGGCGGTGGTTGGTCAGAACAGGCAGCTAATCAGCAGCTGCATAAATCGCTCAATTCCATTCCTATCTATCCGCATCAGGGCTGGTTTTCATCCAATGCTTTTGTATAAGTTGTGGGAATTCATTTGCTATTGCCAGTGATAACACTAGATCTCTCTTAAGATTGAGGAAGATGCAGCAATTAATGTGATGAAAGCCTTTCAAGGTTCAAATTTTCAACAGACATTGAAATGAACGTGTAGAAAAGGCTATAGTGTTTCTGCTGCCTAATCGTTTCTGACGTTTGTACCACCACACTTGCATGCAACAGTCTCTGTATACCTCCACTACGGGTTGCTTCATTCTCCAGAGATTCTCCTATTATTTGAGCTAGTCTTGGATCATTTTCATTGTACAGGTATAACGAGAATATCGAGCTAGAAGATGCCATCCACACTGCTATCCTTACACTAAAGGTTCGTTCCATCTTTCTCATGCCCTCTTTTGTCGTTAACCGCTGAATATAAATTTGGCCAGATTTTGCCGTATCTCCACCATTGCCTTTTCCGTTTCATTCTCCCGGTGTGTTCTAAGCTGTACCAGTACTCCTCTGCTTCCCTCCAAGTGCCAGGACCATAAACATAAACACCTGTTGTTCAACTTTGTTGGCCCTTTCCACAATACGATGAAGCAGTTTGTCGTATTTGCTTGGGCAAATTTTTGTCGCAAAATTCGCTACGCTGTGTCTGGTTCCTTCGACACACGATGCGGGTCTCGTATACAGCGCACGAAACCAACCACAATGTGATGCAGAGAGCAGGGGTGCGTCGGTATTTGGTTGACAAAATCAGGAAGAGGCAGGCGGAGCTTTTTGGCCATGTTATGAGGAAGGGCAGCGTGGAGAGATTGGCGATACCAAGCAGGCTTGATGACAGACGAGGCAGGGGACGGCCAAGGGACACGTACATCCGGACGGAGTCTCAAAAGATGGGTGGATCCAACGGCGAGGGACGTCGACATCATCACGGCGACGGCGGACGGATAAATGTGGCGACGCATGGCATGCAACACCCGGACCGGGCTTGACGACGATTATGACGATGACGTGTTTGTGCCGAGCTCCGTGTTCAAGACTGAATCTGTGTTTAGAGTCTTACATGGTCTCATTCAATCCAAAGTAATCTGATATTTTCCCACCCAAGCTATTCATAATTGAGCATCGTTTATACTTTCAGGAAGGATTTGAAGGACAGATGACTGAAGACAACGTTGAAATTGGGATTTGTAACGAACGAGGATTCCGTAAGATGTCTACAACTGAGATCAAAGAATATCTGGCGTCCATATTGATCTAGTAGTTCATAATGACTTGACTCACTGTTGTGAAGATTTTTCAAATTTATACCCACATTTACTTTGAAGAGTTGCCAAAATGATCCACCTCTCCTTTGCCGTTTTATTTCCGTCTATGCGATAGCTTTGCAATGTTTTGTTATGTCGTGTGTCCTCCCGCCAGATGTAGTTTTAGATTAGCCAAGGGAAGCGGGTTACCCTGGAGAGACGTCATTTGACGCAAGACACTTGTCAATCAATCATGAAATAGGACATGTTATTTGGAGAAGCTTTATGGTAGAAGCTGTAATGCACAGCTTCTGGAACAGATGCACTGACGAGGATGGGAAGAGAGACAATCTTTGTGGGGGTCATGCAAATTGAAGGAAATTTGATGCTGTTAATATAGGTGTGTAAGCGTCCTCGGCAAAGGTTTTACTCGTGGTGAGGTCAGGATTGAGTGATCCAAAAGCCCTGCTCACTTTCACATTGTTACGTTATTAAGACATGTTTGTGGTAGAATATTTCAGGTAATGTCTGTTGACTACCTTTTCAATGACGTAATTTGAAATACAGTTCATGTACGTTGCAGCAATCTCTGTTTGGTTACTATCAAAATCATTGTGAATGCTCTTGTTCGCGTTATGATTGGTTGATTTTCCTCCAATCGTGCATTCTAGAATTCATGTTGCCTGTTTCTGGTAACAAGGCACTAAACCATGGAGAGAAGGAGGGTTGACGGAGAAGCAAAAATCGATATCATGGCCAAGTGTTTTGAGTATGGTAGAATTTGAAGATGTTCATGTGATGGAAAGAAAGATTTCAATTTCCCATCGTATCAAAACTTCGCCATTAAGAAGTTCGTTTAGAAAGCATGGCCTATGTAATTAAATGAAGCTATCGTGCACGAGCTGTTTGTAGCATGCCAGAAGATGTTGATGCCTTTAAAAGCCCTCAGCGTAACCTGTTTACAGTAGATGGCCCTCTTAATGTGAGAAAAACCTAGGAGCGTAGTCATTTGGGAATGCGAAAGCGCATGCATAGTCACAAGGGGAGGAAATTAACTTTCAAAACAATAGCGAGACAATAGAATTTTGTTATATACAGTTCTACTCAAGCTTTTTCTCCCTCATTTGCACACCAAAAATGCGTCCAACGATTTCTTCTCAAGGTAAGATATGCTCGATGAATGAAACTAGCGTGGTTTTGATGTTTTTGCCTTTATGAACAAGTTTTTTTATCATACAGCGATGCTCGTAAAGTTTTACCACGGTTCCCATATTAAATTAGATATCATATTGCTATCAGAAGTCGAAATAAAGTTAAAAATTGCATACTAGGGCGTGTGTAATTGTACATTTACTTCAAAGGATAATGGAAGGTAAAATAAATTTATGTTAATTACGCCTTGGGGCATTATTTTAGACATCCTTCACCTTAATTAATTTCCCCTCTTTTTTGTTTTGCTGCAACCACCGCCTACGTCTCTATCACCGGTTGAATGCTCTCTCGCAATGGCATCCATCTTCAATTGTCAACGGAATGAGCTTCCACTTCCTACAGTCGTTTGACCTCCTTGCCTGGAAATACATTTGTCTGTACCGTTGCTTACATTGACACGGTACATTGTCATACTCGTTGTAGACGAATCCAAGAGAATTGCATTTGAAAATGGTGACTTTTGGTGGGATGAATATCGTCGAATCTATGCCGATGTTCGAAACGTCCGCCTTTTGCATCAGAGCTGCCACTGAGAATTCCTCTTTTGTTTCTAGACACGGGTACACATTTGTCGACTGTCGCTTTGCTAGATCCGCCGGGCCTTTAGCTCTACGAATAACGATGAGAATAGTCATCAACACCATCTGTTTTCCGTCTATTACAGAGGTGATTGTCGATGGGGAAGCTGCCGCCCAGTCAGTGACCGCTGGAGTGGCTGACTGGCCAACCCGCGACCCAAATGTACCTTGGCAGTGGGAGCCCCGATGAGAATCATAACAAAACAGTGATATAAATAATGTACCAATAATAACACTAACAGAAAAATGATAAAAATGATAATAGTAGTAATAACAGAACTATGATGATAAGGAAGTTTTGATAATGTAATAGCGGAAAAATAATGACTATAATTGCAATAGCAAAGCAACAAAAATTAAGATAACGACAGAACAATGATGACGATATTAACAGAAAGGTATTAATAATTGTGATAACAGAATAGGAAGAGCAGTAATATATTGATCTGATCTCTCTCTCTCTCGTAGCCTTTCGCTTTCTTGCTTTCTTTGTTATGGCTTTGTATAGGCCACCATGGCCTTTCCGCAACATAACTCACTGAAATAAGAAAAAGAAAGAACAGCAAGAATAAGAACATGATAATAGCAGAATAACGATGACCATAATGGCATAACAATGCTAGTAGTAGAAAATAGTAGGAAGACAGGAATGAATTCATGCAAACGCGTCTGCCTCCACGTTGGTGTCCCGGGATATCGACCGCCAAAATTGATCTCGACTCATTTTTGTCGGCTCGTAACCGATTCTGCAACCACTGTCCCGCAAAGCACATTTGAGGGAAAGACTCGATGAAAACGGGAACCATGGTCGACAGCTCAAAGTACTGAATGGCCGACGGAGTATTTCAGATTTATGTTGACCTTTAAGCTGACCTTCCCTTGAATGGGCGCTCACATCGGCAACTTTTTCCATAATACCTTTGCATTAAGAATCAACCCTTACATTTAGATGTTGCGCCAAAGTTTGTAGTTTGTATTTGCGAGGAAGATTCTAGCCAACTGAGGGGAAAATCTGTTTGGAATGGATCGAACGATCAAGCACAGCATGTCTTTGAGTATTCAGCATCCAGGTGTCACTCACCTTCGGTCGTTCAAATAATGTCAAGGGACGACATCCGAGTTGATAATGTTTAAGATAGTGGAACAGGCTGCGTATGGGATGGGTAGTCTGATCGAAGTGGGACACAATGGAAGCCTGGTAGAGACTACCGAAAGAATCCGCTTAATAGTCAATGCGGAATGCTAAATAAGGACTTTGTCAAGAAGCCGGATAGAGATTTTTGAAGGAGGCAGGCCTTGTGGCACGGAGGCTAGCGAAAGCATATGCCCTTGAATTTTTGCAAGACGTATTGGTAGAAGAACATTTAAGACGGAAAGAACTAAGAAAACAGGTTGAAGTGAGGTAAATACGCGAGAAATTCCCAGACACGTGACGCAATAGGAAACGCCGGATCTTTCCATTAGCGCAGATGGCTCACGCAATCGACGTGTTGGAGCTCAAATCTAACGGATAGCAATAAAAATTAGCAAACGAGAGACCACACCTAGTCAAATCATGCAAAATGTTCAATGTTTTTCATCATATCACCATGCAACCTTTCCCTTCGTGAAGCTATGCACTGGATGGCAATATTGCATGCTTCTTCGCGGTAGAAACCCACTGTTGACGTTGGGAAATAGGAAACCGTTGGGAATTTTACATTTTTTACAACTATCGGTGCTAAGTAGTAAGCATGGGGAGTGACGTGCAATCAGGGGAGGCAGGTGAGGCACAGCCTCACCTGTCATTGTGGAAAGAAAAAATAGAAAATAATTCGAATGACTGTATTTATTCAGCAATTTGTGCTTGACAGTCATTTCCATTTAAGTTAACAATTTTTGAGTGTTTTTTTTTTCAAAATCGCTGAATTTCCGCATTTGCGGTCCAGATACTAAGAAGAGATGTGCGGTGAGGCAGCAGCATGCTGAGCCTCACCTTGGATTGCGCAATGACTATGAAGTTATGCGGTCTCTCTGTATTTCGGTATTTCGGTATTCAAATATTCAACTACTTGTACTATATGAGCCGAGTTTACCTAGTTTAGCTGATGAATATAATGTTAAATGTTCATTGATTTATTTTATTTTATAAAAACTGTATGTAAGTGACGTGTTTCTTGTGTTGAGCGACCATAAAACGCCCGCGAAAGGCCCTGGGTGAGGCACGCATGCCTCCTTCCTCATGTGCGAAATCCATTGGAATATTGCAGCATTTTGATGACGCGAAACTTCAGCGCATGTCAAAATATGCCTAATTCTTTGACTTTGTGAAACTAATGGTGGAGCTCGTTGGCCTGTTTGGCTTACAAACAGTGAGGGATGAATTTCAATCTGCTGGACAGTTTCTCAGCTTTTTGGCTCAGGAGGATCTTATCCCAACAGTTCCTGAAGCGGCAAAGTTGGCATGGCCAAACGAGCAAACAAGCAAACTTTAACATGGCCAAACGAGCCGTAAAAACAAAGGATCAGCTCTTAAAAACATTCCATAGTTCAAGATTGTGTATGGAAAAAACATGCTAAAATTACATTTTAGACAAATCACGTTAACTGTTGTCAATCAAATGGGGAATAAGCTACTCTGTATGGTTCGTATGTTTGTAAATCTGACTGATGACGTCAGTGCACCACCAGCCATGAAACTCACCGCACGTCACTGGCATGGGGGTAGTTGAGATTTGAGCTAGAGAAAATATCCAATGCTCTTAAGGCCGCTTCTAGCATTGATTAGTTTAGTTTTGATTATACTTTATATATATTTTGCATACATTTGTATAGTTTGCTTTAATTAGCGCATTCCTAGACAACACAGTCAATTCTAAAGAGGGTATTAATCATTATTATTATTATTGTTGTTAGTCGCTGTGAGCCAGCGAAATACAAGTTACCTTTTAGTGAGATTTGTATTTGCAGCATTTATAGTATGCAATCGAAGAATGAAGTTGGAGATCTGAGGTACGATCCTATATGTCTCGTATCGTCCTCTTTCTGTCTACCAGCGGTAAATTGGAACCTGGTGTAAAGGTGGGGCAGAGTACGGTGAGGAAGGGAATTGGTTTCCTTCCCTCACTATACCGTGGCTCAGGATGGCACTTCTCAAGTTGCCCCCTGACGCTTGTATCTCAAACCGGAAATCAACGTTGACTCAGGTTGTAAGCTTGTTTCTTTATGAAGAGGGTATGGTATAAGGAGACGCGCCTGTTTCTCACTGAACATTATCTTTGACTTGTACAAAGCGACTCTTTCTATTGGCATTCGAAATGTGCTAAAAGGTTCGTTTACCTCTTGAAACTTCTTGTCAGATCAGTACCCAGAAAGGAGCTACTTGAATCGCAACTGAGAAGTAAACACGATTATTTGTAATTATGATGTCCTCTGATCAGATTCAGCTGCAAAGCTTCAACGAGTTTAGCAAAATCCAGCGGCTTCAAGACCATTTTAGCGAAGTGGTTATTTATAGGATGAGATGCCGATATCTTCCTCGTTGATTATATTTTGCTGTTGCGAATCATGCAAAGTTCAAACATTAATCTTAGCGTCACTTTTTCGTGTATTTAGCCAATGAAGTGAAGCACAACTTTCTGAGAGGTACTTTCTGATAGATACATATCAAATTGACCTAAACTCCAATAAAAAAGTCGGACACATATTTTGAATCATTTTTTTAGTAAGTTACGCTGAGGAAAGGCCATGGTGGCTTATACAAAGCCTCAACAAAGGAAGAAATAAGAAGGCGAAAGGTTAAGAGGAGAAAGAGAGATCAGATCACTTTTATAGATCTTAGATTTGAAGGATGGCATGTTGTAGGATTCAGGAAAGCAAGAGGAAGGCAAGACGTTCCATCATGCCGATCGTTCCTATAGGATGCTTGCAATAGCATTTCACGGCATATTTGCTTAAGTTGCACCGATTCTCATGGCCTGATTGAACACGAAACACTTGCTCAGAGTCGGCCTTTCTACTGTACGTGACTTTCAAGTTTTGATGTGTCGCCAACCCTTGTTAACCCCGCTGTAGAAATACGACTTGTGTCCGCAGATGTTCCGAAGTTAGTACGAAGTGTTGTTCCCACGAATTTGAGCGGCCCGTTCATGTTTTGTCTGCAAATGATTCATATTAACCGTGTTTGTTATTCTGCTTGCTAGAGCTGCTCGTCGGGATGAACATAAGGGCAGACTCACGACTCAAAGATACTCTATGTTGAGACGACGTGCTCTCTTACATTTTAATCAACTAGTGCCGATCTGCGTAACGGGAATTGCTCTCAAGAGATCAGGGATATTTTTCCTGCTCCTGTGAAACATGTCAGAACTACCAGAAGCGCCGCCAACACACACCCTTTCCAAGTTTCACTGCCTAATCCACGAACTCTATCTCACAAATCATCATACATCCCAAGAGCATGCTATTTATGGAACGTCTTGCCTTCTTCTTCCTTTCCTGAATCCTACAAGTTGTCCTCTTTTAAATCTAAGATCAATAAACTTGATCTGATCTTTCTCTCCTCTTAGCCTGCCACCTTCTTTCCCCTTGGTTGGGACTTTGTTAGGCCACCATGGCCTTTCCCAAACATAAATCACTACGAAAAGAGGCTTACTAAGGCGTTTACGTCATCCTAATCTTAGAACTGACAGCGGTTTTCAGAATACCACAAGATCGCCCCTTGCACCCGTGCAACGTT
Source organism: Pseudorhiza aurosa (assembly GCA_964026355.1). NCBI lineage: Eukaryota > Metazoa > Cnidaria > Scyphozoa > Rhizostomeae > Lychnorhizidae > Pseudorhiza > Pseudorhiza aurosa. The sequence goes on along the minus strand of OZ032115.1, from coordinate 2,398,689 downwards.
GAGCTTGAAGCACCTGCTGGAGAGGCATCATCGTTAATGAAGACGGACTGCAGCCTCCTCTCACCATCGGATTTTGCCCCAAACTTTACGTCGTGTGTTCATTTACTGATGTGTGGAAAGAGAGAGGAAGCCCTAAAAATGGCGGAGCGCTTGGAAAAGCAGTCCCTGTAACGGGTCTTCAATGTTTTCCATTAGAAAGGGTCTTTGCAGCATTTTGAAGCAAATTTCTGAAGACGAAAAATCTATAGCTACAAGAGCTCTTGAATTTCATCCTTACGAAGAATACGAATGGAAAACTATCTTATGCAGCTTGGCTTTTATGCTTAAGACTCTTCCATTTTCTTCGTCTCCTAACAAATCTGAATTTTTGCAATACGGAGAACAACATACAGGCGTTTCTGCAGTGCGGAACTTGCTCACAGAACCTTCAGTCAGTGGCGTAAGCCTTCCTTAAGTTTGGATTATATAAGGACGAAACAACTATTCTATAAGCATAGTTCCTCAAGATGCTTAAGTCTACCACCGGATGCTAGTCGCGCAAAAAGGAGAGCAAGTTCTTATGCAGCTAATCCGAGAGAACTCATTGAAGCCAAACTGCATTGCCATCGCTCCGAGTTACGACAGATAGCTCATCGTGTTCGCTGGTAGAACCTCAACACGGCTGTTTCTGAGGTTCTATTTTATTACCCAACAATACAGCTGGTTTCTCCCATCAAACCACGTCAGTGTTAAAGGCTTTCCTTGGTCTAACAAAACCTTTCTCCAGTAACAATATTTTCCATTCTCTTCGTGTACTTAGGTTGCGGTGACAGGAAAATGGCACATTTTTAAGGTAGCTGCAGTTACCGAGAATCCGGCTAACTACGTATTGAGCAAATGATTATCTGGAAATATTTCAGCTTTCTCGAATTGATTCATGCAACACTCCTCACATGATCGTCATATGTTTTCTTCAAGTTCTATGTATTCTTAAAGTGCCATTTAAAATCCTTTTTAACCAGCGCGAAATGTCGTGCAACTCTATTTAACATTCTGTTTCATTGATCGATCCAGAACGCTAGGTTCTGATATGCTCATTAGTACGATAGAACGATCGAGGATTATGTGCACTTACAAGAAAATGAACAGAGATGCACCTCGCATGGTAAAGTTGCGATTAAAATACTAAGACTTACGAAACGCGAAGCGAAGAACCCTTCTGCATTCAAAGAATGATGATAAAAAACTTCAATACGTATGAAGGTTGGTTACGTTAGTAAATCAATGTGTAGAATATGCCGTTATCCACCAAGGACCTGTAATATTTGTTTGATGTCAAACTGAGGAAATTTGATACAGAAATGTGTAGACATGCCAATGGTAGCTGTGATGACTTCCCTCTAAGAACATTCTATTTGGGGAGCAATCAATTCAAGTCAAGCTAAAAACAATCAATCAAAACTGAGCTCATGAATAGTATTTCTGCTTAGCTCTTAATCTTCGCCTTACTAAAATTAATCGCATCTAGCAACAAACGGGAGAGAGGGAGATATCGATAGAAGTTTCCACTTACGGCTCGATTTTCTCAGCTATGTTGATGACTTTTTCAAACTCATGCAGAATTCTCTTAATCTTTACCAGGTCGTCTCTTTTCGTCGGTTGGCCACTGCAAACAACTACCATCATTCCAAATGCGAAAGCGAGCTTGAAAAATCGTAAAAGTAGCATAATCAGGCCTTTATCTAATAAAAATGAAATATGTCAATGTTGATTAGACTGATTACTGATTATCTGCAATCTTCTCAGACATATAATGGTGAGTAGCCGCCTTAGCGCATTTAAAGTGGACGCCATACGGGGGTCAGTAATGACCGAAAGGATATAGCTAACCTCGTGACATGCATATGGAAGCACCTGAAAGTGAGGAGAGGATGCTCAGAACAAAACACGTCCTCTGCTTTGATGGAGGAAATTAGAGATCTATCTAGACTGATTTGTAAACACTAAACTTTTCAGTTCATACTTCGTCACGAGACCGCATGCTCGAGTCCTTTTAAGAAAACAATGCTGCTAGTCCGATTGGTCTGCTTTCTTCCCATTAAACCTTTGACAAAAAATTAATAAACCATCGGGATCTGTAGCTCATGTCAGGATAATGGGAAATGTTCTTTGGATGGGGGCGAATGGAGCCACTAGATTTCTCACGGAAGTTTTACGCCAGCACACGGTAACTAAAAAGGATTATGAATTCATGGTAAAGATAGATCAAAGAAAGAAGAAGCTTAAATGATTTTTGTAATAATCTGCATACAATTAAATGTTGCGAGAAGGGACAGGCCGGTTCTCCGAAAGGAAAAATGCCCACGCAAATAACAAAAAAGCAGGATTGTAGCAATTAAGAGTCCAGAAATTCATTTAGAATTTGAATCGCAGCAAAGACGCATGTGTAAGGTTGTTTACATGCAAGATGTCTTTGAATTATCCAATGCTCGTGCAAGCAGAATACCTTGAGGGTCATAAAAATAGAACGGTGATGTGATATGACATTGCTTGCTAAAACAGTCAAATTAATAATTTGCGATTGTTGTGGCAGCTGCTCCCAGGGTAATTGTGTACAGACAGTTTTGTGAAACATCATTCCGAGCGCAAAATTCAACCCTAGAAATCTTTATGATAACGACGAGGAGAAATAACGATACCTTCCAATTCTATTATCATATCATAAATTCAACGAACTCATTGCAATAGATGGTGCAAGATTGACTAAAGCCAGTGGTGCATTAACGGTAAACGGTGTTGTATTTAAATCACCTATATATGCATACACCCATACATTATTTATTTAACGATGCAGGTTAATAATATGTCAGTCGAAAGTTGACTGATGCGGACCTGCAAATCAAAGTGATAAGTAATAGTAATATAAGTGATAATATAATAATCAAATTCTATTCAAAATCATAAAATCTAGTCCCTATTCGTAAAAGTTAATAAAGGTTTGAAGATCTTATTTTTGATTGCTACTGTTCCTTTTCAAAATGTTATTTGTTGAATACCGTCACGTTCTTTGGTTGGGAGTCTTTTGAAAACTTCTTTACTGCAAGCATTCTTTAAATCTGTTGTTAAACTGTTCCAAACAATAGTTCCTCTGTAATTCAGGGTGTTCCTTTTCCTTTTTGTACTCTCTGTCTAACGCTTACCTCATCTTTTCATATCTAAGGAGTACCTCCCATCCCTCTGGTGCTCAAATACTATTTATGAAATTACTTGCAATGCCACTTACTATATAAAAACATCTCTTGACTCGTTGTAGGTAGCACTTAGGAATTAACAAACTCTGACAAGAAGTCCAATAACATAGTCCTTCCTCTATCATAAAAAGAGAGATAATTTATATGAATATAATTATGTATGTATATATAGAAATTAAATGATTCCTCTATCAAAAAACCTATTTGCAAAACATAGTACACGGCTCCCTTGGGTGACTTCTCTATCCTTTCTAAAACAGACAATATTTTTGATTTAGTCATTTATAAAAGTCTTCTAATTCCCAGTAGTCTTCCATCCCTGTGGCCCTATTGTGCTTCCTATCACTTCTTATTCTTCCTTTGCTTTGACTGCCTTGCCTTCTCCGTTCCCCATTGAATATCCACATGCCTCTTTCCATCCGTCCTTTGCCTTTCCTCCATTCAATGTTGTTTTGATTACCCAAGTCTCCGTGAGTATTTCTGGTTCTTTCTTTATGCCCTTTAAGCTCTCATTAGATTCTTCACTGCATGGCATAATCGATTTCAACCGTAGCAGAAACCAGCGACAGGGCTCTGAGTTTTTTCTAGGTAATTGGGATTCATGATGTGGTTTTCTGTTTCCTTCCTCACTACTGGTGTTTTTTCAAAAGTGACACATGGAGGAATTGAACCGACAACTCCTATTTGTGAGTCCGCATGCTTAACCACTACGCCACGGCACCACTAGATTCTTCACATATCCCGTTTATAGTTCATATTCAATTTATCTTACCTCACACTTTCTCACTTTTGTGATGCTTCTTTCTATTGCTGATGATGACTCCAGCTGCCGTCGAAACGTTCAGGAATAACTTGTTGCCAGGAAAACATTCTAGTGATTGCTCACATATGAAGTGAAAGATTATTAGAGTCCTTTTCTGATTTGAGTCCCTCGTTGCAATTCCCATTGACATGTGCAATCTTGAAGGATCGCATCCTTAGTATTTATCTCCGATTCGGGTGAATAGTTGCTATGAGTATATACTTTGTTTTCTCAAGCCTGCTTAACGTCCATCCCATCCTGATTCCATCATAACAGCTAGTAAGAGCTGAAGCAGTTTCATGTTGGAGAGAATACTGATTCAAATTCAAGGGAAAATCCATAGTTTTGTCAGGAGCAAAGAAGTGCAATTCTTATTCATATGATAGCTTCTTGGTTTCACATAGACACATCATTTGTGCTGAATTATTTCATAGCTGATTACCGCTCACAGTACTCGAAAGTCAAGCATCTTACAGATAATATTTTATCTTCACCGCTATCCTTAACTGAAAGCTTCAATACACTACCAACAATGAAAATAGGAAAACAGCGTGGTACAAGTGCTACAGCAGCAATTGCCATGGCTATATCTGAAGGTTTGGCTGGTCAAAAAGTACATTTAAAGTGATTATGCGAATTCATTTAGGCCCATAATGATTGAAAAATTACTTGTAATCATAATAGATAAACTCTGCCATTTGTCACACGACAGACGTGCCCCCAATGATCCTAGTAATTGCATGCAAAATCAGGCAAGATGCAAAATGCTTTTTAACTTGGATAAAAGCTGACGTCTTTGCTACAAGCATTTCAATAGCATATTTGCTATCTCTGGTTTGCTCTCTTTCCAGAAAGCATTCTCTCCCTTGCTAGCCTTTCTAATTTGCCCGTTCGATTATCTTTCACTCTTTGATTTCACAAATGCATTCTATGGTTCTTCATTTTCTTCACATTTGTACTTCAAGCAGATCTTCGATAAGCAGGAGATATTTCTTTTACTCGTGAAGAAGTAAACCTGCTATAATATGTGTAAAGCATTTTCATTGCTATTGAAGTTGAACGGCAACTGGATGAAATCAGGAAGGTAACGACTTCTCAATTTTCAAAGAGATTTGGCAATTATGGTTCCACCTCTTTCCAGCAGCTAAATCTGGCTAATGAAGTTTGCTCTAATTCTCAAACATAATTACTATCTTCAAACCCAATTCAATTTTTTTCTCATGTAGAATCTAGCAACGTTGTAATAATTATGCAATTGAACGCAAGACAATTATAACTAATTGCCGTCAACATTAAAATTTAATTTGCGATCTAATATTATACATGCATAGTTGAATCTATGTTGCAAAACAATTGGAAAAACCGAATTCGCTGCTAATCTTTCTTCAAATATTTACTTTTCATCCGTTGCACTACACTCTTCCTATTTCGCAACTTGCTATGTCTAGCGCTTGAACTCTGGTAAAAGCATACATTGAAGTAGCTTTGAAAAGCAAGGACTAACAGAGCTTCAACTGAAAATGCATAAAAATATCAATTTTGCGAAGTGTTGAAATGAATGGAATGATTTTCTATTGTCAGAGTCTAAACAGGAAACAGACTTCGAGAGAAGGGTCTTGAAAAATTGATCTTCTCTTTATCATCTTCCTAATTTCACTCTTACTCCCGTTGAGAAATTTCTTTAAATCAGTATTCAGATCTGTAGAGTATTAGAATAATTGAAGCTTAGCCTAAGAGGTCAGCCTCGATCCTAACAAAAACTCGGATTTTATGTAGAAAACATGGCGTCCTCATTTCAGCTTTCTTTTACGGTCAAATGCTAGACCTAAACGTAGATTACTATTATTTTTTTCATTATAAAATTCTTTCACGTTGATATACTACATGTTTATAAAGAAACTAATTCGAACCAACTGTTTTTACAGTACTAAAAATCTAAGGAATATCAAAAAGAGAAAATTTTATCGTAATTTGATTTTTTTTTTAAAAAGTTTATTTTTGATCCTCGCTATCCCTTTTTTGTGTAGTGGCAGATCTTACAATTGCATGTATCACCATTCCATTTTTTGGCCTTTCTTTTAAATATTGCAGTTGATTTTGCATTTTTCATGGCATCGGGTTGCTTGTTCCAAAGGAGACCTCATTAGCAGATACAATTGAGTTAACTCCAAACGTGTCTGTTTCTCTCTTTGGTATTTGCAATAGATTTGTTGTTCTCAATTCATACATATTATTCAGTACTATATTCAGTATTGCGCCCGAGCACACAAAATCTATGTAGCTTGACTTATTTCCTGTTTGGAAAACACATCACAATGATTAAACGAAATTTTATTGAATTTTCCGTAATGTATTTGTTTCGATTAAAACTCATTCAAGTCAAGCTAGTTTTTAATCTGTTGTCTAGCGTGATGATCTTTTGTGCCGAGAATATCCACATCAACAGTTGCACATAATTTTTTGACTTATCTATTGCTCCATTTTTTGAAACAGAATATCTTTTAGCAGGAAAAATGTGCAGGTCCATTCAGTTGTCATAAGTCTTTATCTTATCGAGATGGAAAAACGTAAAAGGATTTGTCAGTACTTCAAACGATATCAATTGGAAAAGTTTTTCAGGGCATGTTGCTAATTGATAATGTTACTGTAGAAGATAGTGCAATCTCAAATTAATCCTGGCGATTTCTACAACCGTTTGAAATGGTTTGTCACTAAGAATCTACTCTTGAAAGATTCCAGAGATGAAAACTGAGGACGCCAAAACAGGATCATTACTGTAATATGACAATCTATTATGCGCTTTCAATGTACTAAAATTGAGAAAATTTGCCATCTTCTCAAGCAAGGCTAAAGGAAGATTTCATGGATGGGTTTCGTGGCACAACTTTCTTGCCATCTTTTTAATCCAAAATCAAAATCATCAAAAATGACCTTATTTCTTTTCCTAATTGCCTTTCTCTACCTTTTTCGGTGTAGCTTTGCTATGGACCACCAGGGCCTGTCCTTAGCTTAAATTGCTCATAAACAGCTCATACCATTGCTCAAAGGAGCTACTGTTGCTTGTCCATTTCTCATCTTTGTCCATTTCTCATCTTAAGTTTGGACATTGATGTAGAGTGAAGAACATCGCTAGATTTCGGTAACTCTAGGTAACGGAATCATAAGGAGCTGTCACGTTGAGCGGATAAACCAGGGTACTGGTCGATCGACATATTTTCTCAGGGTTCTAGAATTTACTTTTGCGAACAAGACATAATCATCATCATCACCACCACCACTACCATCATCATCATCATCACCACCACCATCATCATCATCTTCATTATCATCATCATCACCACCACCATCATCATCATCATCATTATCCTCATTATCATCACCATCATCATCAGCATCAATGATCATCATCATCATCATCATCACCATCATCATCATCATCACCACCACTACCATCATCATCATCATCATCACAATCAGCATCAATGATCATCATCATCATCACCACCACTACCACCATCATCATCATCATCATCATCATCATCATCAATCACCACCACTACCATCATCATCATCACCATCATCATCATCATCATCACCACCATCATCAATCACCATCATCATCATCATCATCATCATCATCATCACCACCACCACTACCATCATCATCATCACCACCATCATCAATCACCATCATCATCATCATCATCATCATCATCATCACCACCACCACTACCATCATCATCATCACCACCATCATCATCATCATCATCATCATCATCATCAATCACCACCACTACCATCATCATCATCACCACCATCATCATCATCATCATCATCATCAATCACCACCACTACCATCATCATCATCATCATCACCATCAGCATCAATGATCATCATCATCATCACCATCACCATCACCATCATCATCATCATCACCACCACCACTACCATCATCATCATCACCACCATCATCATCATCATCATCATCATCATCATCAATCACCACCACTACCATCATCATCATCACCACCATCATCATCATCATCATCATCATCAATCACCACCACTACCATCATCATCATCATCATCACCATCAGCATCAATGATCATCATCATCATCACCATCACCATCACCATCATCATCATCATCACCACCACCACTACCATCATCATCATCACCACCATCATCATCATCATCATCATCATCATCATCAATCACCACCACTACCATCATCATCATAACCACCATCATCATCATCATCATCATCATCACCATCATCATCACCACCACCACTACCATCATCATCATCACCACCACTACCATCATCATCATCACCACCATCATCATCATCATCATCATCATCAATCACCACCACTACCATCATCATCATCACCACCACTACCACCATCATCATCATCATCATCATCATCATCATCAATCACCACCACTACCATCATCATCATCACTACCACTACCATCATCATCATCACCACCATCATCATCATCATCATCATCATCAATCACCACCACTACCATCATCATCATCACCACCACTACCACCATCATCATCATCATCATCATCATCATCATCAATCACCACCACTACCATCATCATCATCACCACCACTACCATCATCATCATCATCATCATCATC
>OZ032115.1:155000-240000 GCA_964026355.1 Pseudorhiza aurosa | reverse complement strand
AATTTCTGATCTGATTGCGGTCTCTGATCGGAATACCAATTTCAAAGTTTTCACATGAATTGGATATCAAGAATGCATTATGGGAGATATTATCATCATTTGTTTATTATTATTATGTGCACCATTGCTTTATGAAACATTCTTTGGGCGTTATATTTTTTGCTGTTATAATGCGGAGTTCCTGGTACCAATGCATATTTCTTAAAGGTCATTGGAATACAAGGTGAGTTACATTTTTTACAAGAGTCTGTTAACAATATCATCTGTGAAAGCCAACAAATTTACCAAGTTTTAGTGAATCCCTCTTCTTACTCGAATATATGAATGTGCATTTAGTGAAGTATTCGTAGGCCAAAATTTTAAGTATATAATATGGACAAAATGTCTTTGTTTAAGTCTTTGGGTGACATCATTCAATCTTCGTTATTTGATAAAACTAATAAATAGACTGATTTCTATTGCCATGCTAAAATCTGTAATAAGAAAATTGCATCTTTCTTTTGCAAAATTCCTTAAGCTGAGCAACATTCTTGAAATTCAAACTCATGATCAGTCAAGCCGGCTGGTGTGTTGCTTAAAACAAGTCTAACTAGCGTCTAATTTATATTATTTCGATTTAATCTATTCTTTATTCCTTAAGCATTACCTTCTTTTATACCTTAATTTGGTTGCAAATCAAATTGATTCTAGTCACAATTCAGATGTCTCTGTTAAGGAAATACATCTTTTTTATGCATAATTTTTTACAAAAATGGAAAAACTGAGCTTACAAACATAGTTTTTAAGTAGGATTCTACTTTCCAAATCTTAACTGGTGTTAAGCCCACCGGACCTAGCCTAACTCAAGTTCTCTCCTTCAATTATGACTGAAATGAAACTAGATATTTGAAATACCTTGTGAGAAATAGTCCTCAGGTTAATATTGGAAAATCCTTAACATCATATCATTTCACCGTAGGAGCTATCAAAATCAGTTTAAAGTCCAAGTCTATTAAGATGCATTATAATATTATTCCAAATGTAAAATTTTTAAATCATAATCTATAAACAATGCAAAGATAATACTGCAAAAATCTTTTGATGGATAGCATTCAGCGGTCGGAAGAGCTTCTATGCTTTGTAACATTACAAACGTAAAACTAAAACACAATTCACTTACAATTAAGATATAAATGTTACATAAAATTTACGTTTCCCATGTTAATTTACTTTTGATATACACTTGCCTCTCATAGTATTGCACCACCTTATAAAATATGGCGGCACCACTGCAAAATAGTTTGTTTAGGCCCAAGTTCAAATTGCTACAGTAAGTGCTATGCAGCTTCAAAACGTGGCAGTTTTGGCGGGAAATGTTGAGAAAATTGCTGATGCCATACATGTCGCAAAATTAAGCAAAAAATGAATTGCAAGTTCGTTTTTCTAAATTTTACAGAATGACAATGGCAAAAATTCGGGAACTGGGCCTTGAGCAAAGAGTGGCCGTTAAATATTTACGAGAAAGTGGTTTATCCTACGGTGAAATTGGAAGATAGATTGGTGGCAACCACTCTACTGCCTTAAGAATTCACAAAAAATTTGTTTCAACTGGTTCCGTTTCAAAACAAGACAGACCAGGGCGTCCAAGAAAATTTGATAAAAGGGGGGAAAGAACAATTTATAGAGTTGCAAGGAGGCTGAGAATTTCCGCACTGAAGACCATTGTATCGGACGTACGACGGTCCCACCACTACCAAAGTGCCGGTGCTCCTTTGGTGAGAAAAATTCTTCACTAATACAAGCTTCAGAGCTTTGAAAGGAAAAGGGAGTTGAATATTTCTGTAAAGAAACGTGCATATCGTCTTCAGTGGGAAAGAGCTCTCAGAGAATTGCCAGCTGAGTTTTGGAATGATGTTGTTTTTTCTGATGAGTGTCAATTTGGCCTCAAAAAGGATTCTAGAACAGAAAGGGTTTGGCGTATGACATCTGAGACCGCAAATCCGAAACTTCAAGAATGCCCTCTTCATCATGTTTTGGGGGTGCATTGGGCCTAATGGCGTCGGAAGATTGGTGGTGTGTGACCAGAGAATGAATGCAAACAAATTTGTCTCTTTGCTGTATGAAAAACCTCCCCCAAAGCATTTCTGCCATCTATGGTGATGAAAATCGGCCCTTTATCTTCCAGCAAGATAATGCACCCTCATATCTAGCCAAAACACTACAAGTTAATGTAAGGAGAAGGGTATCAATCTCCTCCCCTGGCCTGCACAGAGTCCTGATCTGAATGTCGTAGAAAACGTTCGGCAGCATCTGAAAAACAAACTGAATATCGATGAAAGACGTCCTCCAACAACAAGGAATGAGTTGATCGAACTAGTTCAGGACGATTGACAGCAGATTCCGCACAATTTTTTGAGAAAACTTTACGAGTCGACTCCAAGAAGACTTGCTGCAGTGCAATCAATGCGTCGTTATCCAACAAAATGCTAACAATGGAACGATTTCAATCACTGTTAATGACAATTTATTCATTTTTCAACAATATAAAAGATTGCGTTTTGATTGGCAAAAATTTCAATTTGGCCTTCATATGATTCGCTGCTAAAATAGTTGTCTAATTTGTATTCGTTTTCTTCCACTGCCCAAGCCACCCCGCCATTTTTGATCAGTTGGTGCAATAATCTTGTGAGATAAGTGTCTGAAAAAACTTAACATACAAAATCAAGTAAATTTGAAAGAACTAGTCCATTTTGATAAAAATATTCTACATATCATAATATTTAAGAAATTACAATGAAAGGCTTCATATTTGAATCAATTTTCCATCATAGATGAATTTATTCTTAGGTCGCAGTTTAATTTCCAAACTTGGTGTAAAGCTGCATTCACATATAAAAGCAAGTTGATTTGAGAAAGCTAGTTTCTTTCGATAATACCAGTTTCAAAATCATCAAATCTATAACATTACAAGATAACATTATATTCCATTGCTTATTTTCAATTCAAGATAAATTCATTCTAAAGCAACAGTCTTTTTTTTTTTTTTTTTTTTTTTTTAGTGGGTTATGTTGAGGAAAGGCCATGGTGACCTATACAAAGCCCCAACAAAGGAAGAAAGAAGAAAGCGAGCAGCTAAGAGGATAGAGAGATAAGATCAAGTTTATTTATCTTAGATTTGAAAGATGGCAAGTTGTAGGACTCAGGAAAGCAAGAAGAGGGCAAGACGTTCCATAAGTTGCATGTTCTTGGGATGAATGATGATTTGTGAGATAGAGTTCGTGGATTAGGCAGTGAAACTTGGAAAGGGTGTGAATGAGTTGAGCTTCTGGTGGTCCTGACACGCCTCAGAGGAACTGGAATAATATCCCTGATCTCCTGAGAACAATGTCCGTTAAAGTATCTGTAAAAGATGGAAAGATCTCCAACTAAACGACGATGGGAAAGAGGTTGGAGCGAGTTGGTGAGGTTAGGATTATTGATGAGACGAATGGCTTTGGACTGGACTTTGTCGAGAAGACAGAGAGTAGATTTTGGAGCACCACCCCAGACGTGGGAGCAGTACTCTAAAGAAGGACGGATTTGGGACTTGTATATAGATAGAAGGTTAGAAGATGAGAAAAACCCACGGGCTCTGGTGAGGAAACCGAGCTTTTGAGATGCATGTTTAGCAAGGGAATGGATGTGAGTTTTCCAAGTGAGATTAGATGAAAGAGAAAGACCAAGTTGTGTGAAAGAAGCTGAAGCGTCCAGTTCATCACCATTCATGAAGACAGCTGGAAAGTTTTGATTACGTTTGCGTGAAATGACAGCCTGTTTCGTCTTGCTTTGGTTGAACGAAACTAGGTTGTCTTTACCCCACTTCTCAATAACTGTCAGATCATTGGAGAGAAGCGAGGCTGAAATGTTTCTATGGAGTTGGATATCGGTGGAAGCATGGTCATTTGGATTGAATGAAAATGAGGAACTTAGGAAGGTATCATCAGCAAAGGAGTGAATGCTAGAAGACGTGGAGGTGAGCAGGTCATTGATGAAGAGGATGAAGAGTACAGGAGAGATGACAGAGCCCTGGGGTACACCAGCATTGATAGAGTGTAGATTGGAGAGGAAGCCGTCCACTCTGACGGCAATTGACCTATCGGAGAGGAAACTACCAATCCAATTAATGAGAGTGTGATGGAGACCAAACATCGGCAGTTTAGCGAGGAGACCCTTGTGCCAAACGCAATCAAAGGCCTTGGAGATATCGAGAGAGATCACTCTGCTCTCACCACTGGATTCTAGAGCAGAGGACCAGACATGGACAGCATAAGCAAGAAGATCACCAGTAGACCTGGCTTTTCGAAAGCCATACTGGTGATCAGAGAGAAGATTGTTTGTTTCAAGGAAGGTAAGAAGTTGCTTCGTGATGATGGTCTCCATAGTTTTAGAGATGAGTGAAGTGATTGCAATGGGACGATAGTCTACATTCATAAACTTTGGTATAACCTTATGGTTCATACTGGTTACACGATAAAGAAGTACAAGCGATGACATTACATAATATTCAGAATAATTATAGTTTTACAACAATATACTTTTTGTGTCGTTTATTTTCCATCCAAGATAAATTTATTCTAATGTCAGGGTCTGAATTCATCATCTTTGGTACATCCGTTAAAATTGATATTGCACTAAGATATCTAACTCGATTAATAAAGAGGAGTTACTCTCATGCTTTGTAACATACTTGATTTGCCAGCCAACCTGATTTTGTAACTGGTCAAATATCTGAACTTGGTTTCATTCTCATTTTCCACTCGAAATTTCACACACAAATTGAAACAAATAGCATACAAGCACTAAACACAAGGTACTAAGAAAATAGCTTGCTTTCTACGTTTGCTTTGTATACAGACAAAAAATCCTTCCCAATTCACATTCCACTTTTCAACGAAGATTACGCTTCACATGGATTTCGACACTTGTAAAAAATGTAGTGAATTTGTTTAAAACAACACTGTCCATTGACTATCATTGGAAAAATCGTCATTAGCGATCAGTACAAGGTAGGAGCTACTCGAATCAGTTTGATTTGCAAATCTATTAACAAAAGTTAACAATATATTCTGAAAGGTAACGTTAATTCAATAATCTACGAAAAATTCACAGATGATAATGTAAAAGCCTTAAACAAATTGCACGTAACGGTAGGAGCCATTTCTTTGATTTGTAATGTAACGAATTTACAATTTAAACTATTTCCACTTCTATTTAGACGTATTTGTGTGAAACATTCCACCTTGCCGCTGTTAATTCCCTCCAGATAAATGATTAACATTCTATACAAAAGCAAGTCAATTTGAACAATCAAGTTTCTCTCGATTATGCTACTTTCAATATCATCACATTTAACGCATTAAAGGGAGAATTTATTTAATTGTCTATTTGGTATCCAATTTTATTTTATCACAGGCTACTGTTCGATTTGGTAATCTAGGTTGTAACCATATTGTAAATACTGAATAAACATAAGAAAGAAAGTTCATTTCAGAGAGCTGGTTTCTCGATAATGCTAGATTAGCTAAAGTCAAACTTAACACATTACATTATATTCAGTATAAGATTACAGCAGACAGGATACTTTATTCCATTGTCTCTGCTCTATCCGAGATGAAATTATTGTAATGTCGGAGATTGAATTCATCATCCTCAGTACATCCGTAAAATTGATACTGCATTAAGCCTTTATTTTCCATTAATAAAGAGGAGTCACTCTCATGCTTTGTAACATATTTGATTTGCAAGCCAAACTGATTTTGTAACTAGTCAAATATCCGAGCTTGGTTTCATTCTCATTTTCCACTCGAAATTTCACACACAAATTGAAACAAATAGCATACAAGCACTATACACAAGGTACTAAGAAAATAGCTTGCTTTCTACGTTTGCTTTGTATACAGACAAAAAATCCTTCCCAATTCACATTCCAATTTTCAACGAAGATTACGCTTAACATGGATTTCGACACTTGTAAAAAATGTAGTGAATTTGTTTAAAACAACACTGTCCATTGACTATCATTGGAAAAATCGTCATTAGCGATCAGTACAAGGTAGGAGCTACTCGAATCAGTTTGATTTGCAAATCTATTAACAAAAGTTAACAATAGATTCTGAAAGGTAACGTTAATTCAATAATCTACGAAAAATTCACAGATGATTATGTAAAAGCCTTAAACAAATTGCACGTAACGGTAGGAGCCATTTCTTTGATTTGTAATGTAACGAATTTACAATTTAAACTACTTCCACTTCTATTTAGACATATTTGTGTGAAACATTCCACCTTGCCGCTGTTAATTCCCTCCAGATAAATGATTAACATTCTATACAAAAGCAAGTCAATTGGAACAAGCAAGTTTCTCTCGATTATGCTACTTTCAATGTCATCACACTTAAGGCATTAAAGGGAGAATTTATTTAATTGTCTATTTGGTATCCAATTTTATTTTATCACAGGCTACTGTTCGATTTGGTAATCTAGGTTGTAACCATATTGTAAATACTGAATAAACATAAGAAAGAAAGTTCATTTCAGAGAGCTGGTTTCTCGATAATGCTAGATTAGCTAAAGTCAAACTTAACACATTACATTATATTCAGTATAAGATTACAGCAGACAGGATACTTTATTCCATTGTCTCTGCTCTATCCGAGATGAAATTATTGTAATGTCGGAGATTGAATTCATCATCCTCAGTACATCCGTAAAATTGATACTGCATTAAGCCTTTATTTTCCATTAATAAAGAGGAGTCACTCTCATGCTTTGTAACATATTTGATTTGCAAGCCAAACTGATTTTGTAACTAGTCAAATATCCGAGCTTGGTTTCATTCTCATTTTCCACTCGAAATTTCACACACAAATTGAAACAAATAGCATACAAGCACTATACACAAGGTACTAAGAAAATAGCTTGCTTTCTACGTTTGCTTTGTATACAGACAAAAAAATCCTTCCCAATTCACATTCCACTTTTCAACGAAGATTACGCTTCACATGGATTTCGACACTTGTAAAAAATGTAGTGAATTTGTTTAAAACAACACTGTCCATTGACTATCATTGGAAAAATCGTCATTAGCGATCAGTACAAGGTAGGAGCTACTCGAATCAGTTTGATTTGCAAATCTATTAACAAAAGTTAACAATATATTCTGAAAGGTAACGTTAATTCAATAATCTACGAAAAATTCACAGATGATAATGTAAAAGCCTTAAACAAATTGCACGTAACGGTAGGAGCCATTTCTTTGATTTGTAATGTAACGAATTTACAATTTAAACTATTTCCACTTCTATTTAGACGTATTTGTGTGAAACATTCCACCTTGCCGCTGTTAATTCCCTCCAGATAAATGATTAACATTCTATACAAAAGCAAGTCAATTTGAACAATCAAGTTTCTCTCGATTATGCTACTTTCAATATCATCACATTTAACGCATTAAAGGGAGAATTTATTTAATTGTCTATTTGGTATCCAATTTTATTTTATCACAGGCTACTGTTCGATTTGGTAATCTAGGTTGTAACCATATTGTAAATACTGAATAAACATAAGAAAGAAAGTTCATTTCAGAGAGCTGGTTTCTCGATAATGCTAGATTAGCTAAAGTCAAACTTAACACATTACATTATATTCAGTATAAGATTACAGCAGACAGGATACTTTATTCCATTGTTTCTGCTCTATCCGAGATGAAATTATTTTAATGTCGGAGATTGAATTCATCATCCTCAGTACATCCGTAAAATTGATACTGCATTAAGCCTTTATTTTCCATTAATAAAGAGGAGTCACTCTCATGCTTTGTAACATATTTGATTTGCAAGGCAAACTGATTTTGTAACTAGTCAAATATCTGAGCTTGGTTTCATTCTCATTGTCCACTCGAAATTTCACACAAAAATTGAAACAGATAGCATACAAGCACTATACACAAGGTACTAAGAAAATAGCTTGCTTTCTACGTTTGCTTTGTATACAGACAAAAAATCCTTCCCAATTCACATTCCACTTTTCAACGAAGATTACGCTTAACATGGATTTCGACACTTGTAAAAAATGTAGTGAATTTGTTTAAAACAACACTGTCCATTGACTATCATTGGAAAAATCGTCATTAGCGATCAGTACAAGGTAGGAGCTACTCGAATCAGTTTGATTTGCAAATCTATTAACAAAAGTTAACCATAGATTCTGAAAGGTAACGTTAATTCAATAATCTACGAAAAATTCACAGATGATTATGTAAAAGCCTTAAACAAATTGCACGTAACGGTAGGAGCCATTTCTTTGATTTGTAATGTAACGAATTTACAATTTAAACTACTTCCACTTCTATTTAGACATATTTGTGTGAAACATTCCACCTTGCCGCTGTTAATTCCCTCCAGATAAATGATTAACATTCTATACAAAAGCAAGTCAATTGGAACAAGCAAGTTTCTCTCGATTATGCTACTTTCAATGTCATCACACTTAAGGCATTAAAGGGAGAATTTATTTAATTGTCTATTTGGTATCCAATTTTATTTTATCACAGGCTACTGTTCGATTTGGTAATCTAGGTTGTAACCATATTGTAAATACTCAATAAACATAAGAAAGAAAGTTCATTTCAGAGAGCTGGTTTCTCGATAATGCTAGATTAGCTAAAGTCAAACTTAACACATTACATTATATTCAGTATAAGATTACAGCAGACAGGATACTTTATTCCATTGTTTCTGCTCTATCCGAGATGAAATTATTTTAATGTCGGAGATTGAATTCATCATCCTCAGTACATCCGTAAAATTGATACTGCATTAAGCCTTTATTTTCCATTAATAAAGAGGAGTCACTCTCATGCTTTGTAACATATTTGATTTGCAAGGCAAACTGATTTTGTAACTAGTCAAATATCTGAACTTGGTTTCATTCTCATTGTCCACTCGAAATTTCACACAAAAATTGAAACAGATAGCATACAAGCACTATACACAAGGTACTAAGAAAATAGCTTGCTTTCTACGTTTGCTTTGTATACAGACAAAAAATCCTTCCCAATTCACATTCCACTTTTCAACGAAGATTACGCTTAACATGGATTTCGACACTTGTAAAAAATGTAGTGAATTTGTTTAAAACAACACTGTCCATTGACTATCATTGGAAAAATCGTCATTAGCGATCAGTACAAGGTAGGAGCTACTCGAATCAGTTTGATTTGCAAATCTATTAACAAAAGTTAACAATAGATTCTGAAAGGTAACGTTAATTCAATAATCTACGAAAAATTCACAGATGATTATGTAAAAGCCTTAAACAAATTGCACGTAACGGTAGGAGCCATTTCTTTGATTTGTAATGTAACGAATTTACAATTTAAACTACTTCCACTTCTATTTAGACATATTTGTGTGAAACATTCCACCTTGCCGCTGTTAATTCCCTCCAGATAAATGATTAACATTCTATACAAAAGCAAGTCAATTGGAACAAGCAAGTTTCTCTCGATTATGCTACTTTCAATGTCATCACACTTAAGGCATTAAAGGGAGAATTTATTTAATTGTCTATTTGGTATCCAATTTTATTTTATCACAGGCTACTGTTCGATTTGGTAATCTAGGTTGTAACCATATTGTAAATACTCAATAAACATAAGAAAGAAAGTTCATTTCAGAGAGCTGGTTTCTCGATAATGCTAGATTAGCTAAAGTCAAACTTAACACATTACATTATATTCAGTATAAGATTACAGCAGACAGGATACTTTATTCCATTGTTTCTGCTCTATCCGAGATGAAATTATTTTAATGTCGGAGATTGAATTCATCATCCTCAGTACATCCGTAAAATTGATACTGCATTAAGCCTTTATTTTCCATTAATAAAGAGGAGTCACTCTCATGCTTTGTAACATATTTGATTTGCAAGCCAAACTGATTTTTTAACTAGTCAAATATCTGAGCTTGGTTTCATTCTCATTTTCCACTCGAAATTTCACACACAAATTGAAACAAATAGCATACAAGCACTATACACAAGGTACTAAGAAAATAGCTTGCTTTCTACGTTTGCTTTGTATACAGACAAAAAATCCTTCCCAATTCACATTCCACTTTTCAACGAAGATTACGCTTAACATGGATTTCGACACTTGTAAAAAATGTAGTGAATTTGTTTAAAACAACACTGTCCATTGACTATCATTGGGAAAATCGTCATTAGCGATCAGTACGAGGTAGGAGCTACTCGAATCAGTTTGATTTGCAAATCTATTAACAAAAGTTAACAATATATTCTGAAAGGTAACGTTAATTCAATAATCTACGAAAAATTCACAGATGATAATGTAAAAGCCTTAAACAAATTGCACGTAACGGTAGGAGCCATTTCTTTGATTTGTAATGTAACGAATTTACAACTTAAACTATTTCCACTTCTATTTAGACATATTTGTGTGAAACATTCCACCTTGCCGCTGTTAATTCCCTCCAGATAAATGATTAACATTATATACAAAAGCAAGTCAATTGGAACAATCAAGTTTCTCTCGATTATGCTACTTTCAATATCATCACATTTAACGCATTAAAGGGAGAATTTATTTAATTGTCTATTTGGTATCCAATTTTATTTTATCACAGGCTACTGTTCGATTTGGTAATCTAGGTTGTAACCATATTGTAAATACTGAATAAACATAAGAAAGAAAGTTCATTTCAGAGAGCTGGTTTCTCGATAATGCTAGATTAGCTAAAGTCAAACTTAACACATTACATTATATTCAGTATAAGATTACAGCAGACAGGATACTTTATTCCATTGTTTCTGCTCTATCCGAGATGAAATTATTTTAATGTCGGAGATTGAATTCATCATTCTCAGTACATCCGTAAAATTGATACTGCATTAAGCCTTTATTTTCCATTAATAAAGAGGAGTCACTCTCATGCTTTGTAACATATTTGATTTGCAAGCCAAACTGATTTTGTAACTAGTCAAATATCTGAGCTTGGTTTCATTCTCATTTTCCACTCGAAATTTCACACACAAATTGAAACAAATAGCATACAAGCACTATACACAAGGTACTAAGAAAATAGCTTGCTTTCTACGTTTGCTTTGTATACAGACAAAAAATCCTTCCCAATTCACATTCCACTTTTCAACGAAGATTACGCTTAACATGGATTTCGACACTTGTAAAAAATGTAGTGAATTTGTTTAAAACAACACTGTCCATTGACTATCATTGGGAAAATCGTCATTAGCGATCAGTACAAGGTAGGAGCTACTCGAATCAGTTTGATTTGCAAATCTATTAACAAAAGTTAACAATATATTCTGAAAGGTAACGTTAATTCAATAATCTACGAAAAATTCACAGATGATAATGTAAAAGCCTTAAACAAATTGCACGTAACGGTAGGAGCCATTTCTTTGATTTGTAATGTAACGAATTTACAATTTAAACTATTTCCACTTCTATTTAGACATATTTGTGTGAAACATTCCACCTTGCCGCTGTTAATTCCCTCCATATAAATGATTAACTTTCTATACAAAAGCAAGTCAATTGGAACAAGCAAGTTTCTCTCGATTATGCTACTTTCAATATCATCACATTTAACGCATTAAAGGGAGAATTTATTTAATTGTCTATTTGGTATCCAATTTTATTTTATCACAGGTTACTGTTCGATTTGGTAATCTAGGTTGTAACCATATTGTAAATACTGAATAAACATAAGAAAGAAAGTTCATTTCAGAGAGCTGGTTTCTCGATAATGCTAGATTAGCTAAAGTCAAACTTAACACATTACATTATATTCAGTATAAGATTACAGCAGACAGGATACTTTATTCCATTGTCTCTGCTCTATCCGAGATGAAATTATTGTAATGTCGGAGATTGAATTCATCATCCTCAGTACATCCGTAAAATTGATACTGCATTAAGCCTTTATTTTCCATTAATAAAGAGGAGTCACTCTCATGCTTTGTAACATATTTGATTTGCAAGCCAAACTGATTTTGTAACTAGTCAAATATCCGAGCTTGGTTTCATTCTCATTTTCCACTCGAAATTTCACACAAAAATTGAAACAAATAGCATACAAGCACTATACACAAGGTAGTAAGAAAATAGCTTGCTTTCTACGTTTGCTTTGTATACAGACAAAAAATCCTTCCCAATTCACATTCCACTTTTCAACGAAGATTACGCTTAACATGGATTTCGACACTTGTAAAAAATGTAGTGAATTTGTTTAAAACAACACTGTCCATTGACTATCATTGGAAAAATCGTCATTAGCGATCAGTACAAGGTAGGAGCTACTCGAATCAGTTTGATTTGCAAATCTATTAACAAAAGTTAACAATAGATTCTGAAAGGTAACGTTAATTCAATAATCTACGAAAAATTCACAGATGATTATGTAAAAGCCTTAAACAAATTGCACGTAACGGTAGGAGCCATTTCTTTGATTTGTAATGTAACGAATTTACAATTTAAACTACTTCCACTTCTATTTAGACATATTTGTGTGAAACATTCCACCTTGCCGCTGTTAATTCCCTCCAGATAAATGATTAACATTCTATACAAAAGCAAGTCAATTGGAACAAGCAAGTTTCTCTCGATTATGCTACTTTCAATGTCATCACACTTAAGGCATTAAAGGGAGAATTTATTTAATTGTCTATTTGGTATCCAATTTTATTTTATCACAGGCTACTGTTCGATTTGGTAATCTAGGTTGTAACCATATTGTAAATACTGAATAAACATAAGAAAGAAAGTTCATTTCAGAGAGCTGGTTTCTCGATAATGCTAGATTAACTAATATCAAACTTAAGACATTACATAATAGTCAGTACAAAATTTCAGCAGGATACTGTATTCCATTGTTTCTGCTCTATCCAAGATGAAAGTATTGTAATGACGGAGATTGAATTCATCATCCTCAGTACATCCGTAAAATTGATACTGCATTAAGTCTTTATTTTCCATTAATAAAGAGGAGTCACTCTCATGCTTTGTAACATATTTGATTTGCAAGCCAAACTGATTTTGTAACTATTCAAATATCTGAACTTGGTTTCATTCTCATTTTCCACTCGAAATTTCACACAAAAATTGAAACAAATAGCATACAAGCACTAAACACAAGGTACTAAGAAAATAGCTTGCTTTCTACGTTTGCTTTGTATACAGACAAAAAATCCTTCCCAATTCACATTCCACTTTTCAACGAAGATTACGCTTAACATGGATTTCGACACTTGTAAAAAATGTAGTGAATTTGTTTAAAACAACACTGTCCATTGACTATCATTGGGAAAATCGTCATTAGCGATCAGTACAAGGTAGGAGCTACTCGAATCAGTTTGATTTGCAAATCTATTAACAAAAGTTAACAATATATTCTGAAAGGTAACGTTAATTCAATAATCTACGAAAAATTCACAGATGATAATGTAAAAGCCTTAAACAAATTGCACGTAACGGTAGGAGCCATTTCTTTGATTTGTAATGTAACGAATTTACAATTTAAACTACTTCCACTTCTATTTAGACATATTTGTGTGAAACATTCCACCTTGCCGCTGTTAATTCCCTCCAGATAAATGATTAACATTCTATACAAAAGCAAGTCAATTGGAACAAGCAAGTTTCTCTCGATTATGCTACTTTCAATGTCATCACACTTAAGGCATTAAAGGGAGAATTTATTTAATTGTCTATTTGGTATCCAATTTTATTTTATCACAGGCTACTGTTCGATTTGGTAATCTAGGTTGTAACCATATTGTAAATACTCAATAAACATAAGAAAGAAAGTTCATTTCAGAGAGCTGGTTTCTCGATAATGCTAGTTTATCTAAAGTCAAACTTAACACATTACATTATATTCAGTATAAGATTACAGCAGACAGGATACTTTATTCCATTGTTTCTGCTCTATCCGAGATGAAATTATTGTAATGTCGGAGATTGAATTCATCATCCTCAGTACATCCGTAAAATTGATACTGCATTAAGCCTTTATTTTCCATTAATAAAGAGGAGTCACTCTCATGCTTTGTAACATATTTGATTTGCAAGCCAAACTGATTTTGTAACTAGTCAAATATCTGAGCTTGGTTTCATTCTCATTTTCCACTCGAAATTTCACACACAAATTGAAACAAATAGCATACAAGCACTATACACAAGGTACTAAGAAAATAGCTTGCTTTCTACGTTTGCTTTGTATACAGACAAAAAATCCTTCCCAATTCACATTCCACTTTTCAACGAAGATTACGCTTAACATGGATTTCGACACTTGTAAAAAATGTAGTGAATTTGTTTAAAACAACACTGTCCATTGACTATCATTGAAAAAATCGTCATTAGCGATCAGTACAAGGTAGGAGCTACTCGAATCAGTTTGATTTGCAAATCTATTAACAAAAGTTAACAATATATTCTGAAAGGTAACGTTAATTCAATAATCTACGAAAAATTCACAGATGATAATGTAAAAGCCTTAAACAAATTGCACGTAACGGTAGGAGCCATTTCTTTGATTTGTAATGTAACGAATTTACAACTTAAACTATTTCCACTTCTATTTAGACATATTTGTGTGAAACATTCCACCTTGCCGCTGTTAATTCCCTCCAGATAAATGATTAACATTATATACAAAAGCAAGTCAATTGGAACAATCAAGTTTCTCTCGATTATGCTACTTTCAATATCATCACATTTAACGCATTAAAGGGAGAATTTATTTAATTGTCTATTTGGTATCCAATTTTATTTTGTCACAGGCTACTGTTCGATTTGGTAATCTAGGTTGTAACCATATTGTAAATACTGAATAAACATAAGAAAGAAAGTTCATTTCAGAGAGCTGGTTTCTCGATAATGCTAGATTAGCTAAAGTCAAACTTAACACATTACATTATATTCAGTATAAGATTACAGCAGACAGGATACTTTATTCCATTGTTTCTGCTCTATCCGAGATGAAATTATTTTAATGTCGGAGATTGAATTCATCATTCTCAGTACATCCGTAAAATTGATACTGCATTAAGCCTTTATTTTCCATTAATAAAGAGGAGTCACTCTCATGCTTTGTAACATATTTGATTTGCAAGCCAAACTGATTTTGTAACTAGTCAAATATCTGAGCTTGGTTTCATTCTCATTTTCCACTCGAAATTTCACACACAAATTGAAACAAATAGCATACAAGCACTATACACAAGGTACTAAGAAAATAGCTTGCTTTCTACGTTTGCTTTGTATACAGACAAAAAATCCTTCCCAATTCACATTCCACTTTTCAACGAAGATTACGCTTAACATGGATTTCGACACTTGTAAAAAATGTAGTGAATTTGTTTAAAACAACACTGTCCATTGACTATCATTGGGAAAATCGTCATTAGCGATCAGTACAAGGTAGGAGCTACTCGAATCAGTTTGATTTGCAAATCTATTAACAAAAGTTAACAATATATTCTGAAAGGTAACGTTAATTCAATAATCTACGAAAAATTCACAGATGATAATGTAAAAGCCTTAAACAAATTGCACGTAACGGTAGGAGCCATTTCTTTGATTTGTAATGTAACGAATTTACAATTTAAACTATTTCCACTTCTATTTAGACATATTTGTGTGAAACATTCCACCTTGCCGCTGTTAATTCCCTCCATATAAATGATTAACTTTCTATACAAAAGCAAGTCAATTGGAACAAGCAAGTTTCTCTCGATTATGCTACTTTCAATATCATCACATTTAACGCATTAAAGGGAGAATTTATTTAATTGTCTATTTGGTATCCAATTTTATTTTATCACAGGTTACTGTTCGATTTGGTAATCTAGGTTGTAACCATATTGTAAATACTGAATAAACATAAGAAAGAAAGTTCATTTCAGAGAGCTGGTTTCTCGATAATGCTAGATTAGCTAAAGTCAAACTTAACACATTACATTATATTCAGTATAAGATTACAGCAGACAGGATACTTTATTCCATTGTCTCTGCTCTATCCGAGATGAAATTATTGTAATGTCGGAGATTGAATTCATCATCCTCAGTACATCCGTAAAATTGATACTGCATTAAGCCTTTATTTTCCATTAATAAAGAGGAGTCACTCTCATGCTTTGTAACATATTTGATTTGCAAGCCAAACTGATTTTGTAACTAGTCAAATATCCGAGCTTGGTTTCATTCTCATTTTCCACTCGAAATTTCACACACAAATTGAAACAAATAGCATACAAGCACTATACACAAGGTACTAAGAAAATAGCTTGCTTTCTACGTTTGCTTTGTATACAGACAAAAAATCCTTCCCAATTCACATTCCACTTTTCAACGAAGATTACGCTTAACATGGATTTCGACACTTGTAAAAAATGTAGTGAATTTGTTTAAAACAACACTGTCCATTGACTATCATTGGAAAAATCGTCATTAGCGATCAGTACAAGGTAGGAGCTACTCGAATCAGTTTGATTTGCAAATCTATTAACAAAAGTTAACCATAGATTCTGAAAGGTAACGTTAATTCAATAATCTACGAAAAATTCACAGATGATTATGTAAAAGCCTTAAACAAATTGCACGTAACGGTAGGAGCCATTTCTTTGATTTGTAATGTAACGAATTTACAATTTAAACTACTTCCACTTCTATTTAGACATATTTGTGTGAAACATTCCACCTTGCCGCTGTTAATTCCCTCCAGATAAATGATTAACATTCTATACAAAAGCAAGTCAATTGGAACAAGCAAGTTTCTCTCGATTATGCTACTTTCAATGTCATCACACTTAAGGCATTAAAGGGAGAATTTATTTAATTGTCTATTTGGTATCCAATTTTATTTTATCACAGGCTACTGTTCGATTTGGTAATCTAGGTTGTAACCATATTGTAAATACTCAATAAACATAAGAAAGAAAGTTCATTTCAGAGAGCTGGTTTCTCGATAATGCTAGATTAGCTAAAGTCAAACTTAACACATTACATTATATTCAGTATAAGATTACAGCAGACAGGATACTTTATTCCATTGTTTCTGCTCTATCCGAGATGAAATTATTGTAATGTCGGAGATTGAATTCATCATCCTCAGTACATCCGTAAAATTGATACTGCATTAAGCCTTTATTTTCCATTAATAAAGAGGAGTCACTCTCATGCTTTGTAACATATTTGATTTGCAAGCCAAACTGATTTTGTAACTAGTCAAATATCTGAGCTTGGTTTCATTCTCATTTTCCACTCGAAATTTCACACACAAATTGAAACAAATAGCATACAAGCACTATACACAAGGTACTAAGAAAATAGCTTGCTTTCTACGTTTGCTTTGTATACAGACAAAAAATCCTTCCCAATTCACATTCCACTTTTCAACGAAGATTACGCTTAACATGGATTTCGACACTTGTAAAAAATGTAGTGAATTTGTTAAAAACAACACTGTCCATTGACTATCATTGAAAAAATCGTCATTAGCGATCAGTACAAGGTAGGAGCTACTCGAATCAGTTTGATTTGCAAATCTATTAACAAAAGTTAACAATATATTCTGAAAGGTAACGTTAATTCAATAATCTACGAAAAATTCACAGATGATAATGTAAAAGCCTTAAACAAATTGCACGTAACGGTAGGAGCCATTTCTTTGATTTGTAATGTAACGAATTTACAACTTAAACTATTTCCACTTCTATTTAGACATATTTGTGTGAAACATTCCACCTTGCCGCTGTTAATTCCCTCCAGATAAATGATTAACATTATATACAAAAGCAAGTCAATTGGAACAATCAAGTTTCTCTCGATTATGCTACTTTCAATATCATCACATTTAACGCATTAAAGGGAGAATTTATTTAATTGTCTATTTGGTATCCAATTTTATTTTATCACAGGCTACTGTTCGATTTGGTAATCTAGGTTGTAACCATATTGTAAATACTGAATAAACATAAGAAAGAAAGTTCATTTCAGAGAGCTGGTTTTTCGATAATGCTAGATTAGCTAAAGTCAAACTTAACACATTACATTATATTCAGTATAAGATTACAGCAGACAGGATACTTTATTCCATTGTTTCTGCTCTATCCGAGATGAAATTATTTTAATGTCGGAGATTGAATTCATCATTCTCAGTACATCCGTAAAATTGATACTGCATTAAGCCTTTATTTTCCATTAATAAAGAGGAGTCACTCTCATGCTTTGTAACATATTTGATTTGCAAGCCAAACTGATTTTGTAACTAGTCAAATATCTGAGCTTGGTTTCATTCTCATTTTCCACTCGAAATTTCACACACAAATTGAAACAAATAGCATACAAGCACTATACACAAGGTACTAAGAAAATAGCTTGCTTTCTACGTTTGCTTTGTATACAGACAAAAAATCCTTCCCAATTCACATTCCACTTTTCAACGAAGATTACGCTTAACATGGATTTCGACACTTGTAAAAAATGTAGTGAATTTGTTTAAAACAACACTGTCCATTGACTATCATTGGGAAAATCGTCATTAGCGATCAGTACAAGGTAGGAGCTACTCGAATCAGTTTGATTTGCAAATCTATTAACAAAAGTTAACAATATATTCTGAAAGGTAACGTTAATTCAATAATCTACGAAAAATTCACAGATGATAATGTAAAAGCCTTAAACAAATTGCACGTAACGGTAGGAGCCATTTCTTTGATTTGTAATGTAACGAATTTACAATTTAAACTATTTCCACTTCTATTTAGACATATTTGTGTGAAACATTCCACCTTGCCGCTGTTAATTCCCTCCATATAAATGATTAACTTTCTATACAAAAGCAAGTCAATTGGAACAAGCAAGTTTCTCTCGATTATGCTACTTTCAATATCATCACATTTAACGCATTAAAGGGAGAATTTATTTAATTGTCTATTTGGTATCCAATTTTATTTTATCACAGGTTACTGTTCGATTTGGTAATCTAGGTTGTAACCATATTGTAAATACTGAATAAACATAAGAAAGAAAGTTCATTTCAGAGAGCTGGTTTCTCGATAATGCTAGATTAGCTAAAGTCAAACTTAACACATTACATTATATTCAGTATAAGATTACAGCAGACAGGATACTTTATTCCATTGTCTCTGCTCTATCCGAGATGAAATTATTGTAATGTCAGAGATTGAATTCATCATCCTCAGTACATCCGTAAAATTGATACTGCATTAAGCCTTTATTTTCCATTAATAAAGAGGAGTCACTCTCATGCTTTGTAACATATTTGATTTGCAAGCCAAACTGATTTTGTAACTAGTCAAATATCCGAGCTTGGTTTCATTCTCATTTTCCACTCGAAATTTCACACACAAATTGAAACAAATAGCATACAAGCACTATACACAAGGTACTAAGAAAATAGCTTGCTTTCTACGTTTGCTTTGTATACAGACAAAAAATCCTTCCCAATTCACATTCCACTTTTCAACGAAGATTACGCTTAACATGGATTTCGACACTTGTAAAAAATGTAGTGAATTTGTTTAAAACAACACTGTCCATTGACTATCATTGGAAAAATCGTCATTAGCGATCAGTACAAGGTAGGAGCTACTCGAATCAGTTTGATTTGCAAATCTATTAACAAAAGTTAACAATAGATTCTGAAAGGTAACGTTAATTCAATAATCTACGAAAAATTCACAGATGATTATGTAAAAGCCTTAAACAAATTGCACGTAACGGTAGGAGCCATTTCTTTGATTTGTAATGTAACGAATTTACAATTTAAACTACTTCCACTTCTATTTAGACATATTTGTGTGAAACATTCCACCTTGCCGCTGTTAATTCCCTCCAGATAAATGATTAACATTCTATACAAAAGCAAGTCAATTGGAACAAGCAAGTTTCTCTCGATTATGCTACTTTCAATGTCATCACACTTAAGGCATTAAAGGGAGAATTTATTTAATTGTCTATTTGGTATCCAATTTTATTTTATCACAGGCTACTGTTCGATTTGGTAATCTAGGTTGTAACCATATTGTAAATACTGAATAAACATAAGAAAGAAAGTTCATTTCAGAGAGCTGGTTTTTCGATAATGCTAGATTAGCTAAAGTCAAACTTAACACATTACATTATATTCAGTATAAGATTACAGCAGACAGGATACTTTATTCCATTGTTTCTGCTCTATCCGAGATGAAATTATTTTAATGTCGGAGATTGAATTCATCATTCTCAGTACATCCGTAAAATTGATACTGCATTAAGCCTTTATTTTCCATTAATAAAGAGGAGTCACTCTCATGCTTTGTAACATATTTGATTTGCAAGCCAAACTGATTTTGTAACTAGTCAAATATCTGAGCTTGGTTTCATTCTCATTTTCCACTCGAAATTTCACACACAAATTGAAACAAATAGCATACAAGCACTATACACAAGGTACTAAGAAAATAGCTTGCTTTCTACGTTTGCTTTGTATACAGACAAAAAATCCTTCCCAATTCACATTCCACTTTTCAACGAAGATTACGCTTAACATGGATTTCGACACTTGTAAAAAATGTAGTGAATTTGTTTAAAACAACACTGTCCATTGACTATCATTGGGAAAATCGTCATTAGCGATCAGTACAAGGTAGGAGCTACTCGAATCAGTTTGATTTGCAAATCTATTAACAAAAGTTAACAATATATTCTGAAAGGTAACGTTAATTCAATAATCTACGAAAAATTCACAGATGATAATGTAAAAGCCTTAAACAAATTGCACGTAACGGTAGGAGCCATTTCTTTGATTTGTAATGTAACGAATTTACAATTTAAACTATTTCCACTTCTATTTAGACATATTTGTGTGAAACATTCCACCTTGCCGCTGTTAATTCCCTCCAGATAAATGATTAACATTCTATACAAAAGCAAGTCAATTGGAACAAGCAAGTTTCTCTCGATTATGCTACTTTCAATATCATCACATTTAACGCATTAAAGGGAGAATTTATTTAATTGTCTATTTGGTATCCAATTTTATTTTATCACAGGTTACTGTTCGATTTGGTAATCTAGGTTGTAACCATATTGTAAATACTGAATAAACATAAGAAAGAAAGTTCATTTCAGAGAGCTGGTTTCTCGATAATGCTAGATTAGCTAAAGTCAAACTTAACACATTACATTATATTCAGTATAAGATTACAGCAGACAGGATACTTTATTCCATTGTCTCTGCTCTATCCGAGATGAAATTATTGTAATGTCGGAGATTGAATTCATCATCCTCAGTACATCCGTAAAATTGATACTGCATTAAGCCTTTATTTTCCATTAATAAAGAGGAGTCACTCTCATGCTTTGTAACATATTTGATTTGCAAGCCAAACTGATTTTGTAACTAGTCAAATATCCGAGCTTGGTTTCATTCTCATTTTCCACTCGAAATTTCACACACAAATTGAAACAAATAGCATACAAGCACTATACACAAGGTACTAAGAAAATAGCTTGCTTTCTACGTTTGCTTTGTATACAGACAAAAAATCCTTCCCAATTCACATTCCACTTTTCAACGAAGATTACGCTTAACATGGATTTCGACACTTGTAAAAAATGTAGTGAATTTGTTTAAAACAACACTGTCCATTGACTATCATTGGAAAAATCGTCATTAGCGATCAGTACAAGGTAGGAGCTACTCGAATCAGTTTGATTTGCAAATCTATTAACAAAAGTTAACAATAGATTCTGAAAGGTAACGTTAATTCAATAATCTACGAAAAATTCACAGATGATTATGTAAAAGCCTTAAACAAATTGCACGTAACGGTAGGAGCCATTTCTTTGATTTGTAATGTAACGAATTTACAATTTAAACTATTTCCACTTCTATTTAGACATATTTGTGTGAAACATTCCACCTTGCCGCTGTTAATTCCCTCCATATAAATGATTAACTTTCTATACAAAAGCAAGTCAATTGGAACAAGCAAGTTTCTCTCGATTATGCTACTTTCAATATCATCACATTTAACGCATTAAAGGGAGAATTTATTTAATTGTCTATTTGGTATCCAATTTTATTTTATCACAGGTTACTGTTCGATTTGGTAATCTAGGTTGTAACCATATTGTAAATACTGAATAAACATAAGAAAGAAAGTTCATTTCAGAGAGCTGGTTTCTCGATAATGCTAGATTAGCTAAAGTCAAACTTAACACATTACATTATATTCAGTATAAGATTACAGCAGACAGGATACTTTATTCCATTGTTTCTGCTCTATCCGAGATGAAATTATTTTAATGTCGGAGATTGAATTCATCATCCTCAGTACATCCGTATTATTGATACTGCATTAAGCCTTAATTTTCCATTAATAAAGAGGAGTCACTCTCATGCTTTGTAACATATTTGATTTGCAAGCCAAACTGATTTTGTAACTAGTCAAATATCCGAGCTTGGTTTCATTCTCATTTTCCACTCGAAATTTCACACACAAATTGAAACAAATAGCATACAAGCACTATACACAAGGTACTAAGAAAATAGCTTGCTTTCTACGTTTGCTTTGTATACAGACAAAAAATCCTTCCCAATTCACATTCCACTTTTCAACGAAGATTACGCTTAACATGGATTTCGACACTTGTAAAAAATGTAGTGAATTTGTTTAAAACAACACTGTCCATTGACTATCATTGGGAAAATCGTCATTAGCGATCAGTACAAGGTAGGAGCTACTCGAATCAGTTTGATTTGCAAATCTATTAACAAAAGTTAACAATAGATTCTGAAAGGTAACGTTAATTCAATAATCTACGAAAAATTCACAGATGATTATGTAAAAGCCTTAAACAAATTGCACGTAACGGTAGGAGCCATTTCTTTGATTTGTAATGTAACGAATTTACAATTTAAACTATTTCCACTTCTATTTAGACGTATTTGTGTGAAACATTCCACCTTGCCGCTGTTAATTCCCTCCAGATAAATGATTAACATTCTATACAAAAGCAAGTCAATTGGAACAATCAAGTTTCTCTCGATTATGCTACTTTCAATATCATCACATTTAACGCATTAAAGGGAGAATTTATTTAATTGTCTATTTGGTATCCAATTTTATTTTATCACAGGCTACTGTTCGATTTGGTAATCTAGGTTGTAACCATATTGCAAATACTGAATAAACATAAGAAAGAAAGTTCATTTCAGAGAGCTGGTTTCTCGATAATGCTAGATTAGCTAAAGTCAAACTTAACACATTACATTATATTCAGTATAAGATTACAGCAGACAGGATACTTTATTCCATTGTTTCTGCTCTATCCGAGATGAAATTATTTTAATGTCGGAGATTGAATTCATCATCCTCAGTACATCCGTAAAATTGATACTGCATTAAGTCTTTATTTTCCATTAATAAAGAGGAGTCACTCTCATGCTTTGTAACATATTTGATTTGCAAGCCAAACTGATTTTGTAACTAGTCAAATATCCGAGCTTGGTTTCATTCTCATTTTCCACTCGAAATTTCACACACAAATTGAAACAAATAGCATACAAGCACTATACACAAGGTACTAAGAAAATAGCTTGCTTTCTACGTTTGCTTTGTATACAGACAAAAAATCCTTCCCAATTCACATTCCACTTTTCAACGAAGATTACGCTTAACATGGATTTCGACACTTGTAAAAAATGTAGTGAATTTGTTTAAAACAACACTGTCCATTGACTATCATTGGAAAAATCGTCATTAGCGATCAGTACAAGGTAGGAGCTACTCGAATCAGTTTGATTTGCAAATCTATTAACAAAAGTTAACAATAGATTCTGAAAGGTAACGTTAATTCAATAATCTACGAAAAATTCACAGATGATTATGTAAAAGCCTTAAACAAATTGCACGTAACGGTAGGAGCCATTTCTTTGATTTGTAATGTAACGAATTTACAATTTAAACTATTTCCACTTCTATTTAGACATATTTGTGTGAAACATTCCACCTTGCCGCTGTTAATTCCCTCCATATAAATGATTAACTTTCTATACAAAAGCAAGTCAATTGGAACAAGCAAGTTTCTCTCGATTATGCTACTTTCAATATCATCACATTTAACGCATTAAAGGGAGAATTTATTTAATTGTCTATTTGGTATCCAATTTTATTTTATCACAGGTTACTGTTCGATTTGGTAATCTAGGTTGTAACCATATTGTAAATACTGAATAAACATAAGAAAGAAAGTTCATTTCAGAGAGCTGGTTTCTCGATAATGCTAGATTAGCTAAAGTCAAACTTAACACATTACATTATATTCAGTATAAGATTACAGCAGACAGGATACTTTATTCCATTGTTTCTGCTCTATCCGAGATGAAATTATTTTAATGTCGGAGATTGAATTCATCATCCTCAGTACATCCGTATTATTGATACTGCATTAAGCCTTAATTTTCCATTAATAAAGAGGAGTCACTCTCATGCTTTGTAACATATTTGATTTGCAAGCCAAACTGATTTTGTAACTAGTCAAATATCCGAGCTTGGTTTCATTCTCATTTTCCACTCGAAATTTCACACACAAATTGAAACAAATAGCATACAAGCACTATACACAAGGTACTAAGAAAATAGCTTGCTTTCTACGTTTGCTTTGTATACAGACAAAAAATCCTTCCCAATTCACATTCCACTTTTCAACGAAGATTACGCTTAACATGGATTTCGACACTTGTAAAAAATGTAGTGAATTTGTTTAAAACAACACTGTCCATTGACTATCATTGGGAAAATCGTCATTAGCGATCAGTACAAGGTAGGAGCTACTCGAATCAGTTTGATTTGCAAATCTATTAACAAAAGTTAACAATAGATTCTGAAAGGTAACGTTAATTCAATAATCTACGAAAAATTCACAGATGATTATGTAAAAGCCTTAAACAAATTGCACGTAACGGTAGGAGCCATTTCTTTGATTTGTAATGTAACGAATTTACAATTTAAACTATTTCCACTTCTATTTAGACGTATTTGTGTGAAACATTCCACCTTGCCGCTGTTAATTCCCTCCAGATAAATGATTAACATTCTATACAAAAGCAAGTCAATTGGAACAATCAAGTTTCTCTCGATTATGCTACTTTCAATATCATCACATTTAACGCATTAAAGGGAGAATTTATTTAATTGTCTATTTGGTATCCAATTTTATTTTATCACAGGCTACTGTTCGATTTGGTAATCTAGGTTGTAACCATATTGCAAATACTGAATAAACATAAGAAAGAAAGTTCATTTCAGAGAGCTGGTTTCTCGATAATGCTAGATTAGCTAAAGTCAAACTTAACACATTACATTATATTCAGTATAAGATTACAGCAGACAGGATACTTTATTCCATTGTTTCTGCTCTATCCGAGATGAAATTATTTTAATGTCGGAGATTGAATTCATCATCCTCAGTACATCCGTAAAATTGATACTGCATTAAGTCTTTATTTTCCATTAGTAAAGAGGAGTCACTCTCATGCGTTGTAACATATTTGATTTGCAAGCCAAACTGATTTTATAGCTAGTCAAATATCTGAACTTGGTTTCATTCTCATTGTCAACTCGACATTTCACACAAAAATTGAAACAGATAGCATACAAGCACTATACACAAGGTACTAAGAAAATAGCTTGCTTTCTACGTTTGCTTTGTATACAGACAAAAAATCCTTCCCAATTCACATTCCACTTTTCAACGCAGATTACGCTTAACATGGATTTCGACACTTGTAAAAAATGTAGTGAATTTGTTTAAAACAACACTGTCCATTGACTATCATTGGGAAAATCGTCATTAGCGATCAGTACAAGGTAGGAGCTACTCGAATCAGTTTGATTTGCAAATCTATTAACAAAAGTTAACAATATATTCTGAAAGGTAACGTTAATTCAATAATCTACGAAAAATTCACAGATGATAATGTAAAAGCCTTAAACAAATTGCACGTAACGGTAGGAGCCATTTCTTTGATTTGTAATGTAACGAATTTACAATTTAAACTACTTCCACTTCTATTTAGACATATTTGTGTGAAACATTCCACCTTGCCGCTGTTAATTTACTTTAGATAGTTGATTGACCATAGATACAAAAGCAACTCAATTGGAACAAAGAAGTATTTCTTCATTATACTACTTTCAATATCATCACATTGAAAGCATTCAAAGGATATATTATTTCCTTGTTTATTTAGCGTTTCATTATGATATTTTACAAAGGCACAGTTTGATTTGGTAATCTGTTGTGTATCCATAATGGTAGCATGGCATTTAAACACTGTTTAACTGTTTAACTTCCCCTTTTACAGTTGGCTTTGAGTCATAAATCACATTAATCTCTCGAGATTTTTGCTAATACAGTTTTTGAGTTTATAGCTCTGTAACATTAGCTTAATATTATTCTACCATTTAGTAAAGATTTATGTTGATTTGTGATAAATTATTAGTTTTAGTATAACTTTCAATGGAAAACCGTAAAACATAACTACCTACAATAGAGTTGTAATTTTCTCTAACTATTTCATTCAAATACTTAAAACTTTACAAACCAAAACACTTTTCAACTCAAAAATTAAGCCAGAACTTCCAATTCAAACCATTTATAGATAAGACGTGTAAAGTCTACGTTGTATTTACCATTATTTAATAGATTTACATTGAACTTTAGCACAAACCTAGTATTTCCACACTCTTTGCAATGGTTAATGCTATTCGATTAGTAGAACAAGATTTGCGACCATAAGTTTGTATGTGTCTGTTACATTTCTAAGTAACAACTGCAACTTCTTGTATGTGACAATTGTTAACTTTGAGACCAGTTCTATTACCGATTTGTCACTCAATTTTCTTCAAAACATTGCTGATTCTCCTTCACTGTATAGGCGGATTGCTAATAAACTTGCAAACTAATACTAGCGTCAAGTAAAACTTTGTGCTTAACTACTCATTTACACTATTTGCTTTGAACTTGCATACTATATGAATTTTATTCTGCCATTTAGTTAAGACTTATGTTGATTTTTGATTAATTATTAGTTGTAGTATAACTTTCAATTGAAAACCGTAAAACATAACTACCTACAATAGAGTTGTTATTTTTTCTCATAATTTCATGCAATTACTTATAACTTTACAAACCAAAACACTTTTCAACTCAAAAATTAAGCCAGAACTTCAAATTCCAACCATTTATAGATAAGATGTATACTGTCTACGTTTTAATTACCATTATAAAATAGATTTACATTGAACTTTAGCTCAAACTTAGTATTTACACACCACTTGCATTGGTTAATGCTATTCAATTAGTAGAACAAGATTTGCGACAATAAGTTTGTATGTGTCTCTTACATTTCTAAGTAACAACTGCAAATTCTTGTATGTGACAATTGTTAACTTTGATACCAGTTCTATTACCGATTTGTCAATCAATTTTCTTCAGAACATTGCTGATTCTCCTTCACTGTAAAAGCGAATTACTAAAAAACTTGCAAACTAATACTAGCGTCATGTATACCTTTGTGCTTACCACTTGATATACACTATTTGCTTTGAACTTGCATACTATATGAATATTATTCTGCCATTTAGCAAAAATTCATGTTGATTTGTGATAAATTATTAGTTTTAGTATAATTTTCAATGGAAAACCGTAAAACATAACTACCTACAATAGAGTTGTAATTTTCTCTAACTATTTCATTCAAATACTTAAGACTTTACAAACCAAAACACTTTTCAACTCAAAAATTAAGCCAGAACTTCAAATTCAAACCATTTATAGATAAGACGTGTAAAGTCTACGTTGTAATTACCATTATTTAATAGATTTACATTGAACTTTAGCAGAAACCTAGTATTTCCACACTACTTGCATTGGTTAATGCTATTCAATTAGTAGAACAAGATTTGCGACCATAAGTTTATATGTGTCTCTTACATTTCTAGGTAACAACTGCAAATTCTTGTATGTGACAATTGTTAACTTTGATACCAGTTCTATTACCGATTTGTCACTCAATTTTCTTCAAAACATTGCTGATTCTCCTTCACTGTATAGGCGAATTACTAATAAACTTGCAAACTAATACTAGCGTCAAGTTAAACTTTGTGCTTAACAATTAATATACACTATTTGCTTTGAACTTGCATACTATATGAATATTATTCTGCCATTTAGTAAAGATTTATGATGATTAGTGATATATTGTTAGTTAACGTATAACTAACATCACTACCTACCATAGAGTTGTTATTTTCTCTCATAATTTGATGCAATTACTTATAACTTTACAAACCAAAACACCTTTCAACTCAAAAATTAAGCCAGAATCTCATATTTTAACCGTTTATAGATAAGATGTGTACTGTCTACGTTGTAATTACCATTATAAAATAGATTTACATTGATTAGCTCAAACTTAGTATTTCCACACTACTGGCAATGCTTAATGCTATTCGATTAGTAGAACAAGATTAGCGACCATAAGTTTGTATGTGTCTCTTACATTTCTAGGTAACAACTACAAATTCTTGTATGTGACAATTGTTAACTTTGAGACCAGTTCTATTACCAATTTGTCAATCAATTTTCTTCAAAACATTGCTGATTCTCCTTCACTGTAGAAGCGAATTACTAATAAACTTGCAAACTAATACTAGCGTCATGTATAACTTTGTGCTTACCAATTGATATACACTATTTGCTTTGAACTTGCATACTATATGAATATTATTCTGCCATTTAGTAAAGATTTATGTTGATTTGTGATAAATTATTAGTTTTAGTATAACTTTCAATGGAAAACCGTAAAACATAACTACCTACAATAGAGTTGTAATTTTCTCTAACTATTTCATTCAAATACTTAAAACTTTACAAACCAAAACACTTTTCAACTGAAAAATTAAGCAAGAACTTCCAATTCAAACCATTTATAGATAAGATGTATACTGTCTACGTTGTAATTACCATTATAAAATAGATCTACATTGAACCTAAGTGCAAACTGATTATTTCCACACTAGATGCATTGGTTAGTGCTATTCGATTAGTAGAACAAGATTTGGGACAATAAGTTTATAGGTGTCTCTCACATTTGTAGGTGACAACTGCAAATTCTTGTATGTGACCAATATTACATTTGAGACTAGGAGTTTTACCGATTTGTCACTCAATTTTCGTCATAACATTGCTGATTCTTATTCACTGTAGAATCGAATTACGTATAAACTTGCAAACTAATACTAGTGTCGAGAAAAACTTTGTGCTTAACTATTAATATACACTATATGCTTAGAACTTGCATACTATATGAATATTATTCTGCCATTTAGTAAAGACTTATGTTGATTTGTGTTAAATTATTAGTGAAAGTATAACTTTCAATGGAAAACCGTAAAACATAACTACCTACAATAGAGTTGTAATTTTCTCTAACTATTTCATTCAAATACTTAAGACTTTACAAACCAAAACACTTTTCAACTCAAAAATTAAGCCAGAACTTCAAATTTAAACCATTTATAGATAAGACGTGTAAAGTCTACGTTGTAATTACCATTATTTAATAGATTTACATTGAACTTTTGCAAAAACCTAAAATTTTCCACACTCTTTGCAATGGTTAATGCTATTCGATTAGTAGAACAAGATTTGCGACCATAAGTTTGTATGTGTCTCCTACATTTCAAGGTAACAACTGCAAATTCCTGTATGTGACAATTTTTAACTTTCAGACAAGGTCTATTACCAATTTGTCACTCAATTTTCTTCAAAACATTGCTGATTCTCATTCATTGTATAAACGAATTACTAATAAACTTGCAAACTAATACTAGCGTCAAGTATAACTTTGTGCTTAACTATTCATGTACACTATTTGCTTTGAACTTGCATACTTTCTGAATATTATTCTGCCATTTAGTAAAGACTTATGTTGTTTAGTGTTAAATTATTAGTAAAAGTATAACTAACATAACTACTTACAATACAGTTGTAGTTTTGTCTAACTATTTCATTCAAATAATTAAAACTTTACGAAAAAAGACACTTATCAACTCAAAAATTAAGCCAGAATATCAAATTTTAACCATTTATAGATAAGACGTGTACTTTCTACGTTGTAATTACCATTGTAAAATAGATTTACCTTGAACTTAAGTGCAAACTGATTATTTCCACACTAGATGCATTGGTTAATGCTATTCGATTAGTAGAACAAGATTTGGGACCATATGTTTATATGTGTCTCTTACATTTCTAGGTAACAACTTCAAATTCTAGTATGTGACAATTGTTACATTTGAGACTAGGAGTTTTACCGATTTGTCACTCAATTTTCGTCATAACATTGCTGATTCTTATTCACTGTAGAATCGAATTACGTATAAACTTGCAAACTAATACTAGTGTCAAGTAAAACTTTGAGCTTAACTATTAATATACACTATTTGCTTAGAACTTGCATACTATATGAATATCATTCTACAATTTAGTAAAGATTTATGATGATTAGTGATATATTGTTAGTTAACGTGTAACTAACATCACTACGTACAATAGAGTTGTTATTTTCTCTCATAATTTCATGCAATTACTTATAACTTTACAAACCAAAACACCTTTCAATTCAAAAATTAAGCCAGAGCCTCATATTTTATCCGTTTAGAGATAAGATGTGTACTGTCTACGTTGTAATGACCATTATAAAATAGATTTACATTGAAGTTTAGCTCAAACTTAGTATTTACACACCACTTGCATTGGTTAATGCTATTCAATTAGTAGAACAAGATTTGCGACAATAAGTTTGTATGTGTCTCTTACATTTCTAAGTAACAACTGCAAATTCTTGTATGTGACAATTGTTAACTTTGATACCAGTTCTATTACCGATTTGTCACTCAATTTTCCTCAAAACATTGCTGATTCTCCTTCGCTATTTAGGCGAATTACTAAAAAACTTGCAAACTAATACTAGCGTCATGTATAACTTTGTGCTTACCACTTGATATACACTATTTGCTTTGAACTTGCATACTATATGAATATTATTCTGCCATTTAGTAAAAATTCATGTTGATTTGTGATAAATTATTAGTTTTAGTATAATTTTCAATGGAAAACCGTGAAACATAACTACCTACAATAGAGTTGTAATTTTCTCCAATTATTTCATTCAAATACTTAAGACTTTACAAACCAAAACACTTTTCAACTCAAAAATTAAGCCAGAACTTCAAATTCAAACCATTTATAGATAAGACGTGTAAAGTCTACGTTGTAATTACCATTATTTAATAGATTTACATTGAACTTTAGCACAAACCTAGTATTTCCACACTACTTGCAATGGTTAATGATATTCGATTAGTAGAACAAGATTTGCGACCATAAGTTTGTATGTGTCTCCTACATTTCAAGGTAACAACTGCAACTTCTTGTATGTGACAATTGTTAACTTTCAGACAAGGTCTATTACCGATTTGTCACTCAATTTACTTCAAAACATTGCTGATTCTCCTTCACTGTATAACCGAATTACTAATAAACTTGCAAATTAATACTAGCGTCAAGTAAAACTTTGTGCTTAACTATTCATATACACTATTTGCTTTGAACTTGCATACTATATGAATATTATTCTACCATTTAGTAAAGACTTATGTTGTTTAGTGTTAAATTATTAGTGAAAGTATAACTAACATAACTACCTACAATAGAGTTGTTATTTTCTCTCATAATTTCATGCAATTACTTATAACTTTACAAACCAAAACACCTTTCAATTCAAAAATTAAGCCAGAGCCTCATATTTTATCCGTTTACAGATAAGATGTGTACTGTCTACGTTGTAATGACCATTATAAAATAGATCTACATTGAACTTAAGTGCAAACTTAGTATTTACACACTAGATGCATTGGTTAATGCTATTCGATTAGTAGAACAAGATTAGCGACCATAAGTTTGTATGTGTCTCTTACATTTCTAAGTAACAACTGCAAATTCTTGTATGTGACAATTGTTAACTTTGAGACCAGTTCTATTACCGATTTTTCACTCAATTTTCTTCAAAACATTGCTGATTGTCCTTCACTGTAGAAGCGAATTACTAAAAAACTTGCAAACTAATACTAGCGTCATGTATACCTTTGTGCTTACCAATTGATATACACTATTTGCTTTGAACTTGCATACTATATGAATATTATTCTGCCATTTAGTAAAAATTCATGTTGATTTGTGATAAATTATTAGTTTAAGTATAATTTTCAATGGAAAACCGTAAAACATAACTACCTACAATAGAGTTGTAATTTTCTCCAATTATTTCATTCAAATACTTAAGACTTTACAAACCAAAACACTTTTCAACTCAAAAATTAAGCCAGAACTTCAAATTCAAACCATTTATAGATAAGACGTGTAAAGTCTACGTTGTAATTACCATTATTTAATAGATTTACATTGAACTTTAGCACAAACCTAGTATTTCCACACTACTTGCAATGGTTAATGATATTCGATTAGTAGAACAAGATTTGCGACCATAAGTTTGTATGTGTCTCCTACATTTCAAGGTAACAACTGCACCTTGTTGTATGTGACAATTGTTAACTTTCAGACAAGGTCTATTACCGATTTGTCACTCAATTTACTTCAAAACATTGCTTATTCTCCTTCACTGTATAACCGAATTACTAATAAACTTGCAAATTAATACTAGCGTCAAGTAAAACTTTGTGCTTAACTATTCATATACACTATTTGCTTTGAACTTGCATACTATATGAATATTATTCTACCATTTAGTAAAGACTTATGTTGTTTAGTGTTAAATTATTAGTGAAAGTATAACTAACATAACTACCTACAATAGAGTTGTTATTTTCTCTCATAATTTCATGCAATTACTTATTACTTTACAAACCAAAACACCTTTCAATTCAAAAATTAAGCCAGAGCCTCATATTTTATCCGTTTACAGATAAGATGTGTACTGTCTACGTTGTAATGACCATTATAAAATAGATCTACATTGAACTTAAGTGCAAACTTAGTATTTACACACTAGATGCATTGGTTAATGCTATTCGATTAGTAGAACAAGATTTGCAACCAGCAGTTTGTATGTGTCTCTTACATTTCTAAGTAACAACTGCAAATTCTTGTATGTGACAATTGTTAACTTTGAGACCAGTTTTATTACCGATTTGTCACTCAATTTACTTCAAAACATTGCTGATTCTCCTTCACAATTTAGGCGAATTACTAATAAACTTGCAAACTAATACTAGCGTCAAGTAAAACTTTGTGCTTCACTATTCATGCACACTATTTGCTTTGAACTTGCATATTATATGAATATTATTCTGCAATTTAGTAAGGACTTATGTTGTTTAGTGTTAAATTATTAGTGAAAGTATAACTAACATAACTACCTACAATAGAGTTGTTATTTTCTCTCATAATTTCATGCAATTACTTATAACTTTACAAACCAAAACACTTTTCAACTCAAAAATTAAGCCAGAACTTCAAATTCCA
Organism: Pseudorhiza aurosa; assembly: GCA_964026355.1. Taxonomy (NCBI): domain Eukaryota; kingdom Metazoa; phylum Cnidaria; class Scyphozoa; order Rhizostomeae; family Lychnorhizidae; genus Pseudorhiza; species Pseudorhiza aurosa. The sequence goes on along the minus strand of OZ032115.1, from coordinate 206,318 downwards.
ACCATTTATAGATAAGATGTATACTGTCTACGTTGTAATTACCATTATAAAATAGATTTACATTGAAGTTTAGCTCAAACTTAGTATTTACACACCACTTGCATTGGTTAATGCTATTCAATTAGTAGAACAAGATTTGCGACAATAAGTTTGTATGTGTCTCTTACATTTCTAAGTAACAACTGCAAATTCTTGTATGTGACAATTGTTAACTTTGATACCAGTTCTATTACCGATTTGTCACTCAATTTTCCTCAAAACATTGCTGATTCTCCTTCGCTATTTAGGCGAATTACTAAAAAACTTGCAAACTAATACTAGCGTCATGTATAACTTTGTGCTTACCACTTGATATACACTATTTGCTTTGAACTTGCATACTATATGAATATTATTCTGCCATTTAGTAAAAATTCATGTTGATTTGTGATAAATTATTAGTTTTAGTATAATTTTCAATGGAAAACCGTGAAACATAACTACCTACAATAGAGTTGTAATTTTCTCCAATTATTTCATTCAAATACTTAAGACTTTACAAACCAAAACACTTTTCAACTCAAAAATTAAGCCAGAACTTCAAATTCAAACCATTTATAGATAAGACGTGTAAAGTCTACGTTGTAATTACCATTATTTAATAGATTTACATTGAACTTTAGCACAAACCTAGTATTTCCACACTACTTGCAATGGTTAATGATATTCGATTAGTAGAACAAGATTTGCGACCATAAGTTTGTATGTGTCTCCTACATTTCAAGGTAACAACTGCAACTTCTTGTATGTGACAATTGTTAACTTTCAGACAAGGTCTATTACCGATTTGTCACTCAATTTACTTCAAAACATTGCTGATTCTCCTTCACTGTATAACCGAATTACTAATAAACTTGCAAATTAATACTAGCGTCAAGTAAAACTTTGTGCTTAACTATTCATATACACTATTTGCTTTGAACTTGCATACTATATGAATATTATTCTACCATTTAGTAAAGACTTATGTTGTTTAGTGTTAAATTATTAGTGAAAGTATAACTAACATAACTACCTACAATAGAGTTGTTATTTTCTCTCATAATTTCATGCAATTACTTATAACTTTACAAACCAAAACACCTTTCAATTCAAAAATTAAGCCAGAGCCTCATATTTTATCCGTTTACAGATAAGATGTGTACTGTCTACGTTGTAATGACCATTATAAAATAGATCTACATTGAACTTAAGTGCAAACTTAGTATTTACACACTAGATGCATTGGTTAATGCTATTCGATTAGTAGAACAAGATTAGCGACCATAAGTTTGTATGTGTCTCTTACATTTCTAAGTAACAACTGCAAATTCTTGTATGTGACAATTGTTAACTTTGAGACCAGTTCTATTACCGATTTTTCACTCAATTTTCTTCAAAACATTGCTGATTGTCCTTCACTGTAGAAGCGAATTACTAAAAAACTTGCAAACTAATACTAGCGTCATGTATACCTTTGTGCTTACCAATTGATATACACTATTTGCTTTGAACTTGCATACTATATGAATATTATTCTGCCATTTAGTAAAAATTCATGTTGATTTGTGATAAATTATTAGTTTAAGTATAATTTTCAATGGAAAACCGTAAAACATAACTACCTACAATAGAGTTGTAATTTTCTCCAATTATTTCATTCAAATACTTAAGACTTTACAAACCAAAACACTTTTCAACTCAAAAATTAAGCCAGAACTTCAAATTCAAACCATTTATAGATAAGACGTGTAAAGTCTACGTTGTAATTACCATTATTTAATAGATTTACATTGAACTTTAGCACAAACCTAGTATTTCCACACTACTTGCAATGGTTAATGATATTCGATTAGTAGAACAAGATTTGCGACCATAAGTTTGTATGTGTCTCCTACATTTCAAGGTAACAACTGCACCTTGTTGTATGTGACAATTGTTAACTTTCAGACAAGGTCTATTACCGATTTGTCACTCAATTTACTTCAAAACATTGCTTATTCTCCTTCACTGTATAACCGAATTACTAATAAACTTGCAAATTAATACTAGCGTCAAGTAAAACTTTGTGCTTAACTATTCATATACACTATTTGCTTTGAACTTGCATACTATATGAATATTATTCTACCATTTAGTAAAGACTTATGTTGTTTAGTGTTAAATTATTAGTGAAAGTATAACTAACATAACTACCTACAATAGAGTTGTTATTTTCTCTCATAATTTCATGCAATTACTTATTACTTTACAAACCAAAACACCTTTCAATTCAAAAATTAAGCCAGAGCCTCATATTTTATCCGTTTACAGATAAGATGTGTACTGTCTACGTTGTAATGACCATTATAAAATAGATCTACATTGAACTTAAGTGCAAACTTAGTATTTACACACTAGATGCATTGGTTAATGCTATTCGATTAGTAGAACAAGATTTGCAACCAGCAGTTTGTATGTGTCTCTTACATTTCTAAGTAACAACTGCAAATTCTTGTATGTGACAATTGTTAACTTTGAGACCAGTTTTATTACCGATTTGTCACTCAATTTACTTCAAAACATTGCTGATTCTCCTTCACAATTTAGGCGAATTACTAATAAACTTGCAAACTAATACTAGCGTCAAGTAAAACTTTGTGCTTCACTATTCATGCACACTATTTGCTTTGAACTTGCATATTATATGAATATTATTCTGCAATTTAGTAAGGACTTATGTTGTTTAGTGTTAAATTATTAGTGAAAGTATAACTAACATAACTACCTACAATAGAGTTGTTATTTTCTCTCATAATTTCATGCAATTACTTATAACTTTACAAACCAAAACACTTTTCAACTCAAAAATTAAGCCAGAACTTCAAATTCCAACCATTTATAGATAAGATGTATACTGTCTACGTTGTAATTACCATTATAAAATAGATTTACATTGAAGTTTAGCTCAAACTTAGTATTTACACACCACTTGCATTGGTTAATGCTATTCAATTAGTAGAACAAGATTTGCGACAATAAGTTTGTATGTGTCTCTTACATTTCTAAGTAACAACTGCAAATTCTTGTATGTGACAATTGTTAACTTTGATACCAGTTCTATTACCGATTTGTCACTCAATTTTCCTCAAAACATTGCTGATTCTCCTTCGCTATTTAGGCGAATTACTAAAAAACTTGCAAACTAATACTAGCGTCATGTATAACTTTGTGCTTACCACTTGATATACACTATTTGCTTTGAACTTGCATACTATATGAATATTATTCTGCCATTTAGTAAAAATTCATGTTGATTTGTGATAAATTATTAGTTTTAGTATAATTTTCAATGGAAAACCGTGAAACATAACTACCTACAATAGAGTTGTAATTTTCTCCAATTATTTCATTCAAATACTTAAGACTTTACAAACCAAAACACTTTTCAACTCAAAAATTAAGCCAGAACTTCAAATTCAAACCATTTATAGATAAGACGTGTAAAGTCTACGTTGTAATTACCATTATTTAATAGATTTACATTGAACTTTAGCACAAACCTAGTATTTCCACACTACTTGCAATGGTTAATGATATTCGATTAGTAGAACAAGATTTGCGACCATAAGTTTGTATGTGTCTCCTACATTTCAAGGTAACAACTGCAACTTCTTGTATGTGACAATTGTTAACTTTCAGACAAGGTCTATTACCGATTTGTCACTCAATTTACTTCAAAACATTGCTGATTCTCCTTCACTGTATAACCGAATTACTAATAAACTTGCAAATTAATACTAGCGTCAAGTAAAACTTTGTGCTTAACTATTCATATACACTATTTGCTTTGAACTTGCATACTATATGAATATTATTCTACCATTTAGTAAAGACTTATGTTGTTTAGTGTTAAATTATTAGTGAAAGTATAACTAACATAACTACCTACAATAGAGTTGTTATTTTCTCTCATAATTTCATGCAATTACTTATAACTTTACAAACCAAAACACCTTTCAATTCAAAAATTAAGCCAGAGCCTCATATTTTATCCGTTTACAGATAAGATGTGTACTGTCTACGTTGTAATGACCATTATAAAATAGATCTACATTGAACTTAAGTGCAAACTTAGTATTTACACACTAGATGCATTGGTTAATGCTATTCGATTAGTAGAACAAGATTAGCGACCATAAGTTTGTATGTGTCTCTTACATTTCTAAGTAACAACTGCAAATTCTTGTATGTGACAATTGTTAACTTTGAGACCAGTTCTATTACCGATTTTTCACTCAATTTTCTTCAAAACATTGCTGATTGTCCTTCACTGTAGAAGCGAATTACTAAAAAACTTGCAAACTAATACTAGCGTCATGTATACCTTTGTGCTTACCAATTGATATACACTATTTGCTTTGAACTTGCATACTATATGAATATTATTCTGCCATTTAGTAAAAATTCATGTTGATTTGTGATAAATTATTAGTTTAAGTATAATTTTCAATGGAAAACCGTAAAACATAACTACCTACAATAGAGTTGTAATTTTCTCCAATTATTTCATTCAAATACTTAAGACTTTACAAACCAAAACACTTTTCAACTCAAAAATTAAGCCAGAACTTCAAATTCAAACCATTTATAGATAAGACGTGTAAAGTCTACGTTGTAATTACCATTATTTAATAGATTTACATTGAACTTTAGCACAAACCTAGTATTTCCACACTACTTGCAATGGTTAATGATATTCGATTAGTAGAACAAGATTTGCGACCATAAGTTTGTATGTGTCTCCTACATTTCAAGGTAACAACTGCACCTTGTTGTATGTGACAATTGTTAACTTTCAGACAAGGTCTATTACCGATTTGTCACTCAATTTACTTCAAAACATTGCTTATTCTCCTTCACTGTATAACCGAATTACTAATAAACTTGCAAATTAATACTAGCGTCAAGTAAAACTTTGTGCTTAACTATTCATATACACTATTTGCTTTGAACTTGCATACTATATGAATATTATTCTACCATTTAGTAAAGACTTATGTTGTTTAGTGTTAAATTATTAGTGAAAGTATAACTAACATAACTACCTACAATAGAGTTGTTATTTTCTCTCATAATTTCATGCAATTACTTATTACTTTACAAACCAAAACACCTTTCAATTCAAAAATTAAGCCAGAGCCTCATATTTTATCCGTTTACAGATAAGATGTGTACTGTCTACGTTGTAATGACCATTATAAAATAGATCTACATTGAACTTAAGTGCAAACTTAGTATTTACACACTAGATGCATTGGTTAATGCTATTCGATTAGTAGAACAAGATTTGCAACCAGCAGTTTGTATGTGTCTCTTACATTTCTAAGTAACAACTGCAAATTCTTGTATGTGACAATTGTTAACTTTGAGACCAGTTTTATTACCGATTTGTCACTCAATTTCCTTCAAAACATTGCTGATTCTCCTTCACAATTTAGGCGAATTACTAATAAACTTGCAAACTAATACTAGCGTCAAGTAAAACTTTGTGCTTCACTATTCATGCACACTATTTGCTTTGAACTTGCATATTATATGAATATTATTCTGCAATTTAGTAAGGACTTATGTTGTTTAGTGTTAAATTATTAGTGAAAGTATAACTAACATAACTACCTACAATAGAGTTGTTATTTTCTCTCATAATTTCATGCAATTACTTATAACTTTACAAACCAAAACACTTTTCAACTCAAAAATTAAGCCAGAACTTCAAATTCCAACCATTTATAGATAAGATGTATACTGTCTACGTTGTAATTACCATTATAAAATAGATTTACATTGAAGTTTAGCTCAAACTTAGTATTTACACACCACTTGCATTGGTTAATGCTATTCAATTAGTAGAACAAGATTTGCGACAATAAGTTTGTATGTGTCTCTTACATTTCTAAGTAACAACTGCAAATTCTTGTATGTGACAATTGTTAACTTTGATACCAGTTCTATTACCGATTTGTCACCCAATTTTCTTCAAAACATTGCTGATTCTCCTTCACTATTTAGGCGAATTACTAAAAAACTTGCAAACTAATACTAGCGTCATGTATAACTTTGTGCTTACCACTTGATATACACTATTTGCTTTGAACTTGCATACTATATGAATATTATTCTGCCATTTAGTAAAAATTCATGTTGATTTGTGATAAATTATTAGTTTTAGTATAATTTTCAATGGAAAACCGTGAAACATAACTACCTACAATAGAGTTGTAATTTTCTCCAATTATTTCATTCAAATACTTAAGACTTTACAAACCAAAACACTTTTCAACTCAAAAATTAAGCCAGAACTTCAAATTCAAACCATTTATAGATAAGACGTGTAAAGTCTACGTTGTAATTACCATTATTTAATAGATTTACATTGAACTTTAGCAGAAACCTAGTACTTCCACACTACTTGCATTGGTTAATGCTATTCAATTAGTAGAACAAGATTTGCGACCATAAATTTATATGTGTCTCTTACATTTCTAGGTAACAACTACAAATTCTTGTATGTGACAATTTTTAACCTTGAGACCAGTTCTATTACCGATTTGCCACTCAATTTTCTTCAAAACATTGCTGATTCTCCTTCACTGTATAGGCGAATTACCAATAAACTTGAAAACTAATACTAGCGTCAAGTAAAACTTTGTGCTTAGCTATTAATATACACTATTTGCTTAGAACTTGCATACTATATGAATATTATTCTACAATTTAGTAAAGATTTATGATGATTAGTGATATATTGTTAGTTAACGTATAACTAACATCACTACGTACAATAGAGTTGTTATTTTCTCTCATAATTTCATGCAATTACTAATAACTTTACAAACCAAAACACTTTTCAACTAAAAAATTAAGCCAGAGCCTCATATTTTAACCGTTTATAGATAAGATGTGTACTGTCTACGTTGTAATGACCATTATAAAATAGATCTCCATTGAACTTAAGTGCAAACTGATTATTTCCACACTAGATGCATTGGTTAATGCTATTCGATTAGTAGAACAAGATTTGGGACAATAAGTTTATATGTGTCTCTTACATTTGTAGGTGACAACTGCAAATTTTTGAATGTGACCATTGTTACATTTTAGACTAGGAGTTTTACCGATTTGTCACTCAATTTTCTTCAAAACATTGCTGATTCTCCTTCACTATTTAGGCGAATTACTAATAAACTTGCAAACTAATACTAGCGTCATGTATAACTTTGTGCTTAACAATTAATATACACTATTTGCTTAGAATTTGCATACTATATGAATATAATTCTGCCATTTAGTAAATATTTATGTTGATTTGTGATAAATTGTTAGTTACGGTATCATTCACAATGGAGAAACGTCAAACATAACTACCTACAATACAGTGGAAATTTTCTCTAACTATTTCATTCAAATACTTAAGACTTTACAAACCAAGACACTTTTCAACTAAAAAATTAAGCCAGAACTTCAAATTTTAACCATTTATAGATAAGACGTGTACAGTCTACGTTGTAATTACCATTATAAAATTGATTTACATAGAACTTTAGCACAAACTTAGTATTTCCACACTAGATGCATTGGTTAATGCTATTCGATTAGTAGAACAAGATTTGCAACCAGCAGTTTGTATGTGTCTCCTACATTTCAAGGTAACAACTGCTAATTCTTGTATGTGACAATTTTTACCTTTCAGACAAGGTCTATTACCAATTTGTCACTCAATTTTCTTCAAAACTTTGCTTATTCTCCTTCACTGTATAACCGAATTACTAATAAACTTGCAAATTAATACTAGCGTCAAGTAAAACTTTGTGCTTAACTATTCATATACACTATTTGCTTTGAACTTGCATACTATATGAATGTTATTCTACCATTTAGTAAAGACTTATGTTGTTTATTGTTAAATTATTAGTGAAAGTATAACTAACATAACTACCTACAATAGAGTTGTTATTTTCTCTCATAATTTCATGCAATTACTTATAACTTTACAAACCAAAACACCTTTCAATTCAAAAATTAAGCCAGAGCCTCATATTTTATCCGTTTAGAGATAAGATGTGTACTGTCTACGTTGTAATGACCATTATAAAATAGATCTATATTGAACTTAAGTGCAAACTTAGTATTTACACACTCTTTGCATTGGTTAATGCTATTCTATTAGTAGAACAAGATTTGCGACCATAAGTTTGTATGTGTCTCTTACATTTCTAAGTAACAACTGCAAATTCTTGTATGTGACAATTGTTAACTTTGAGACCAGTTTTATTACCGATTTGTCACTCAATTTTCTTCAAAACATTGCTGATTCTCCTTCACTAAAGAAGCGAATTACTAATAAACTTGCAAACTAATACTAGCGTCATGTATAACTTTGTGCTTACCAATTGATATACACTATTTGCTTTGAACTTGCATACTATATGAATATTATTCTGCCATTTAGTAAAAATTCATGTTGATTTGTGATAAATTATTAGTTTTAGTATAATTTTCAATGGAAAACCGTAAAACATAACTACTTACAATAGAGTTGTAATTTTCTCCAACTATTTCATTCAAATACTTAGGACTTAACAAACCAAAACACTTTTCAACTCAAAAATTAAGCCAGAACTTCAAATTCAAACCATTTATAGATAAGACGTGTAAAGTCTACGTTGTAATTACCATTATTTAATAGATTTACATTGAACTTTAGCAGAAACCTAGTATTTCCACACTACTTGCATTGGTTAATGCTATTCAATTAGTAGAACCAGATTTGCGACCATAAGTTTATATGTGTCTCTTACATTTCTAGGTAACAACTACAAATTCTTGTATGTGACAATTTTTAACCTTGAGACCAGTTCTATTACCGATTTGTCACTCAATTTACTTCAAAACATTGCTGATTCTCCTTCACTGTAGAAGCGAATTACTAATAAACTTGCAAACTAATACTAGCGTCATGTATACCTTTTTGCTTACCAATTGATATACACTATTTGCTTTGAACTTGCATACTATATGAATATTATTCTGCCATTTAGTAAAAATTCATGTTGATTTGTGATAAATTATTAGTTTTAGTATAATTTTCAATGGATAACCGTGAAACATAACTACCTAGAATAGAGTTGTAATTTTCTCCAATTATTTCATTCAAATACTTAAGACTTTACAAACGAAAACACTTTTCAACTCAAAAATTAAGCCAGAACTTCAAATTCAAACCATTTATAGATAAGACGTGTAAAGTCTACGTTGTAATTACCATTATTTAATAGATTTACATTGAACTTTAGCACAAACCTAGTATTTCCACACTACTTGCAATGGTTAATGATATTCGATTAGTAGAACAAGATTTGCGACCATAAGTTTGTATGTGTTTCCTACATTTCAAGGTAACAACTGCAACTTCTTGTATGTGACAATTGTTAACTTTCAGACAAGGTCTATTACCGATTTGTCACTCAATTTACTTCAAAACATTGCTTATTCTCCTTCACTGTATAACCGAATTACTAATAAACTTGCAAATTAATACTAGCGTCAAGTAAAACTTTGTGCTTAACTATTCATATACACTATTTGCTTTGAACTTGCATACTATATGAATGTTATTCTACCATTTAGTAAAGACTTATGTTGTTTATTGTTAAATTATTAGTGAAAGTATAACTAACATAACTACCTACAATAGAGTTGTTATTTTCTCTCATAATTTCATGCAATTACTTATAACTTTACAAACCAAAACACCTTTCAATTCAAAAATTAAGCCAGAGCCTCATATTTTATCCGTTTAGAGATAAGATGTGTACTGTCTACGTTGTAATGACCATTATAAAATAGATCTATATTGAACTTAAGTGCAAACTTAGTATTTACACACTCTTTGCATTGGTTAATGCTATTCTATTAGTAGAACAAGATTTGCGACCATAAGTTTGTATGTGTCTCTTACATTTCTAAGTAACAACTGCAAATTCTTGTATGTGACAATTGTTAACTTTGAGACCAGTTTTATTACCGATTTGTCACTCAATTTTCTTCAAAACATTGCTGATTCTCCTTCACTAAAGAAGCGAATTACTAATAAACTTGCAAACTAATACTAGCGTCATGTATAACTTTGTGCTTACCAATTGATATACACTATTTGCTTTGAACTTGCATACTATATGAATATTATTCTGCCATTTAGTAAAAATTCATGTTGATTTGTGATAAATTATTAGTTTTAGTATAATTTTCAATGGAAAACCGTAAAACATAACTACTTACAATAGAGTTGTAATTTTCTCCAACTATTTCATTCAAATACTTAGGACTTAACAAACCAAAACACTTTTCAACTCAAAAATTAAGCCAGAACTTCAAATTCAAACCATTTATAGATAAGACGTGTAAAGTCTACGTTGTAATTACCATTATTTAATAGATTTACATTGAACTTTAGCAGAAACCTAGTATTTCCACACTACTTGCATTGGTTAATGCTATTCAATTAGTAGAACCAGATTTGCGACCATAAGTTTATATGTGTCTCTTACATTTCTAGGTAACAACTACAAATTCTTGTATGTGACAATTTTTAACCTTGAGACCAGTTCTATTACCGATTTGTCACTCAATTTACTTCAAAACATTGCTGATTCTCCTTCACTGTAGAAGCGAATTACTAATAAACTTGCAAACTAATACTAGCGTCATGTATACCTTTTTGCTTACCAATTGATATACACTATTTGCTTTGAACTTGCATACTATATGAATATTATTCTGCCATTTAGTAAAAATTCATGTTGATTTGTGATAAATTATTAGTTTTAGTATAATTTTCAATGGATAACCGTGAAACATAACTACCTAGAATAGAGTTGTAATTTTCTCCAATTATTTCATTCAAATACTTAAGACTTTACAAACGAAAACACTTTTCAACTCAAAAATTAAGCCAGAACTTCAAATTCAAACCATTTATAGATAAGACGTGTAAAGTCTACGTTGTAATTACCATTATTTAATAGATTTACATTGAACTTTAGCACAAACCTAGTATTTCCACACTACTTGCAATGGTTAATGATATTCGATTAGTAGAACAAGATTTGCGACCATAAGTTTGTATGTGTTTCCTACATTTCAAGGTAACAACTGCAACTTCTTGTATGTGACAATTGTTAACTTTCAGACAAGGTCTATTACCGATTTGTCACTCAATTTACTTCAAAACATTGCTTATTCTCCTTCACTGTATAACCGAATTACTAATAAACTTGCAAATTAATACTAGCGTCAAGTAAAACTTTGTGCTTAACTATTCATATACACTATTTGCTTTGAACTTGCATACTATATGAATATTATTCTACCATTTAGTAAAGACTTATGTTGTTTAGTGTTAAATTATTAGTGAAAGTATAACTAACATAACTACCTACAATAGAGTTGTTATTTTCTCTCATAATTTCATGCAATTACTTATAACTTTACAAACCAAAACACCTTTCAATTCAAAAATTAAGCCAGAGCCTCATATTTTATCCGTTTACAGATAAGATGTGTACTGTCTACGTTGTAATGACCATTATAAAATAGATCTACATTGAACTTAAGTGCAAACTTAGTATTTACACACTCTTTGCATTGGTTAATGCTATTCTATTAGTAGAACAAGATTAGCGACCATAAGTTTGTATGTGTCTCTTACATTTCTAAGTAACAACTGCAAATTCTTGTATGTGACAATTGTTAACTTTGAGACCAGTTCTATTACCGATTTTTCACTCAATTTTCTTCAAAACATTGCTGATTCTCCTTCACTGTAGAAGCGAATTACTAAAAAACTTGCAAACTAATACTAGCGTCATGTATACCTTTGTGCTTACCAATTGATATACACTATTTGCTTTGAACTTGCATACTATATGAATATTATTCTGCCATTTAGTAAAAATTCATGTTGATTTGTGATAAATTATTAGTTTTAGTATAATTTTCAATGGAAAACCGTAAAACATAACTACCTACAATAGAGTTGTAATTTTCTCTAACTATTTCATTCAAATACTTAAGACTTTACAAACCAAAACACTTTTCAACTCAAAAATTAAGCCAGAACTTCAAATTCAAACCATTTATAGATAAGACGTGTAAAGTCTACGTTGTAATTACCATTATTTAATAGATTTACATTGAACTTTAGCAGAAACCTAGTACTTCCACACTACTTGCATTGGTTAATGCTATTCAATTAGTAGAACAAGATTTGCGACCATAAATTTATATGTGTCTCTTACATTTCTAGGTAACAACTACAAATTCTTGTATGTGACAATTTTTAACCTTGAGACCAGTTCTATTACCGATTTGCCACTCAATTTTCTTTAAAACATTGCTGATTCTCCTTCACTGTATAGGCGAATTACCAATAAACTTGAAAACTAATACTAGCGTCAAGTAAAACTTTGTGCTTAACTATTAATATACACTATTTGCTTAGAACTTGCATACTATATGGATATTATTCTACAATTTAGTAAAGATTTATGATGATTAGTGATATATTGTTAGTTAACGTATAACTAACATCACTACGTACAATAGAGTTGTTATTTTCTCTCATAATTTCATGCAATTACTAATAACTTTACAAACCAAAACACTTTTCAACTAAAAAATTAAGCCAGAGCCTCATATTTTAACCGTTTATAGATAAGATGTGTACTGTCTACGTTGTAATGACCATTATAAAATAGATCTCCATTGAACTTAAGTGCAAACTGATTATTTCCACACTAGATGCATTGGTTAATGCTATTCGATTAGTAGAACAAGATTTGGGACAATAAGTTTATATGTGTCTCTTACATTTGTAGGTGACAACTGCAAATTTTTGAATGTGACCATTGTTACATTTGAGACTAGGAGTTTTACCGATTTGTCACTCAATTTTCTTCAAGACATTGCTGATGTTCCTTCACTATTTAGGCGAATTACTAATAAACTTGCAAACTAATACTAGCGTCATGTATAACTTTGTGCTTAACAATTAATATACACTATTTGCTTAGAACTTGCATACTATATGAATATAATTCTGCCATTTAGTAAAGATTTATGTTGATTTGTGATAAATTGTTAGTTACGGTATCATTCACAATGGAGAAACGTCAAACATAACTACCTACAAAACAGTGGAAATTTTCTCTAATTATTTCATTCAAATACTTAAGACTTTACAAACCAAGACACTTTTCAACTAAAAAATTAAGCCAGAACTTCAAATTTTAACCATTTATAGATAAGACGTGTACAGTCTACGTTGTAATTACCATTATAAAATTGATTTACATAGAACTTTAGCACAAACTTAGTATTTCCACACTAGATGCATTGGTTAATGCTATTCGATTAGTAGAACATAATTTGCGACCGTAAGTTCGTATGTGTCTCTTACATTTCTAGGTAACAACTGCAAATTCTTGTATGTGACAATTGTTAACTTTGAGACCAGTTCTATTACTGATTTGACACTCAATTTTCTTCGTAACATTGCTGATTCTCCTTCACTGTAGAAACAAACTACTAATAAACTTGCAAACTTAAACTAGCGTCAAGTAAAACTTTGTGCTTAACTATTAATGTACACTATTTGCTTAGCACTTGCAAACTATATGAATATTATTCTGCCATTTAGTAAAGACTTATCTTGATTTGTGTTAAATTATTAGTTTTAGTATAACTTTTAATGGAAAACCGTAAAACATAACTACCTACAATAGAGTTGTAAATTTCTCCAACTATTTCATTCAAATACTTAAGACTTTACAAACCAAAACACTTTTCAACTCAAAAATTAAGCCAGAACTTCAAATTTAAACCATTTACAGATAAGACGTGTAAAGTCTACGTTGTAATTACCATTATTTAATAGATTTACATTGAACTTTAGCACAAACCTAGTATTTCCACACTACTTGCAATGGTTAAAGCTATTCGATTAGTAGAACAAGATTTGCAACCAGCAGTTTGTATGTGTCTCCTACATTTCAAGGTAACAACTGCAAATTCTTGTATGTGACAACTTTTAACTTTCAGACAAGGTCTATTACCAATTTGTCACTCAATTTACTTCAAAACTTTGCTTATTCTCCTTCACTGTATAATCGAATTACTAATAAACTTGCAAATTAATACTAGCGTCAAGTAAAACTTTGTGCTTAACTATTCATATACACTATTTGCTTTGAACTTGCATACTATATGAATATTATTCTACCATTTAGTAAAGACTTATGTTGTTTAGTGTTAAATTATTAGTGAAAGTATAACTAACATAACTACCTACAATAGAGTTGTTATTTTCTCTCATAATTTCATGCAATTACTTATAACTTTACAAACCAAAACACCTTTCAATTCAAAAATTAAGCCAGAGCCTCATATTTTATCCGTTTACAGATAAGATGTGTACTGTCTACGTTGTAATGACCATTATAAAATAGATCTACATTGAACTTAAGTGCAAACTTAGTATTTACACACTCTTTGCATTGGTTAATGCTATTCTATTAGTAGAACAAGATTTGCGACCATAAGTTTGTATGTGTCTCTTACATTTCTAAGTAACAACTGCAAATTCTTGTATGTGACAATTGTTAACTTTGAGACCAGTTCTATTACCGATTTGTCACTCAATTTTCTTCAAAACATTGCTGATTCTCCTTCACTGTAGAAGCGAATTACTAAAAAACTTGCAAACTAATACTAGCGTCATGTATACCTTTGTGCTTACCAATTGATATACACTATTTGCTTTGAACTTGCATACTATATGAATATTATTCTGCCATTTAGTAAAAATTCATGTTGATTTGTGATAAATTATTAGTTTTAGTATAATTTTCAATGGAAAACCTTAAAACATAACTACCTACAATAGAGTTGTAATTTTCTCTAACTATTTCATTCAAATACTTAAGACTTTACAAACCAAAACACTTTTCAACTCAAAAATTAAGCCAGAACTTCAAATTCAAACCATTTATAGATAAGACGTGTACAGTCTACGTTGTAATTACCATTATTTAATAGATTTACATTGAACTTTAGCACAAACTTAGTATTTCCACACTACTTGCATTGGTTAATGCTATTCAATTAGTAGAACAAGATTTGCGACCATAAGTTAATATGTGTCTCTTACATTTCTAGGTAACAACTACAAATTCTTGTATGTGACAATTTTTAACCTTGAGACCAGTTCTATTACCGATTTGTCACTCAATTTTCTTCAAAACATTGCTGATTCTCCTTCACTGTAGAAGCGAATTACTAAAAAACTTGCAAACTAATACTAGCGTCATGTATACCTTTGTGCTTACCACTTGATATACACTATTTGCTTAGAACTTGCATACTATATGAATATTATTCTACAATTTAGTAAAGATTTATGATGATTAGTGATATATTGTTAGTTAACGTATAACTAACATCACTACCTACCATAGAGTTGTTATTTTCTCTCATAATTTCATGCAATTACTAATAACTTTACAAACCAAAACACTTTTCAACTAAAAAATTAAGCCAGAACCTCATATTTTAACCGTTTATAGATAAGATGTGTACTGTCTACGTTGTAATGACCATTATAAAATAGATCTACATTGAACTTAAGTGCAAACTAATTATTTCCACACTAGATGCATTGGTTAATGCTATTCGATTAGTAGAACAAGATTTGGGACAATAAGTTTATATGTGTCTCTTACATTTGTAGGTGACAACTGCAAATTTTTGAATGTGACCATTGTTACATTTGAGACTAGAAGTTTTACCGATTTGTCACTCAATTTTCTTCAAAACATTGCTGATTCTCCTTCACTGTAGAAACGAATTACTAATAAACTTGCAAACTATTACAAGCTTCGAGTAAAACTTTGTGGTTAACTATTATTGTACACTATTTGCTTAGAAAATATATAATTTTTTAATATTATTCGACAATTTAGTAAAGATTGTTGTCTTATTAGTGAGAAATTGTGAGATATAGTATAAGGTACAATAGAGAAACAGTAAACATAACTCCCTACACAACTGTGGTAATACTTCTTAACTATTTCATGCATTTACTTAAAACTTTTCAAACAAAAATACTTTTTAACTGAAAAATTAAGCCAGAACTTCAAATTTTAAACATTTATAGATAAGATGTGTACTGTCTTAGTTTTAATGACCATTATAAAATAGATTTACATTGAACTTTAGCACAAACTGAGTATTTATCCACTAATGTCATTGGTTAATGCCATTGTATTAGTAGAACAACGTTTGCAACCATAAGTTTATATGTGTTTCTTACAATTTTAGGTAACAACTGCAAATTCTAGTATGTGACAATTGTTAACATTGAGACTAACACTTTTACCGATTTGTTACTCAATTTTCTTCAGAACATTGCTGATTCTCATTCACTGTAAAAGCGAGTTACTAAAACAATTTCCAACTAATACTAGCGCCAAGTAAAACTTTGTGCTTAACTATTAATGTACACTATTTGCTTAGAAAATATATACTTTTTTGAGATCATTCGACAACTTAGTATAGATTTATGTCTTATAAGTGATAAATTGTGAGCTTAAGTATAAGTTGCAATGGAGAAGCGTTTAACATAACTTCCTACATTATAGTGGTAATATTATTTAACAATTTAATGCAATAATTTAAAATTTTGCAAACCAAAACAATATTTTCATCAGAAATTGATCACTTACTTTAACTTATCACAAATTTTAGATAAAATGTGTACTGTCTAAGTTGTGATGACCATTATAAAATCAATTTACAATAAACTTTAGCACAAACTAAAAATTTACACACTATTTTCATTCGTTAATGCTTTGGTATTAGTAAAACAACGTTTGCGACCATAAGTTTGTATGTGTCCCTTACATTTCTAGGTAACAACTGCAAATTCTAGTATGTATTCTAGTCTTAAGTCTCATTATAGCTATGATAGCATTATTGAGAAACTAGATGTCTGAAATCAACCTCTTATGTTTATTCAGTTTTTACAATATGGTTACAACCTAGATTACCAAATCGAACAGTAGCCTGTGATAAAATAAAATTGGATACCAAATAGACAATTAAATAAATTCTCCCTTTAATGCTTTAAGTGTGATGATATTGTAAGTAGCATAATCGAGAGAAACTTGCTTGTTCCAATTGACTTGCTTTTGTATAGAAAGTTAATCATTTCTATGGAGGGAATTAACAGCGGCAAGTAGGAATGTTTCATACAAATATGTCTAAATAGAAGTGGAAATAGTTTAAATTGTAAATTCGTTACATTACAAATCAAAGAAATGGCTCCTACCGTTACGTGCAACTTTTTTAGGGCTTTTACAGTATAATCTGTGAATTGTTCGTAGATTATTGAATTAACGTTACCTTTCAAAATATATTTATAATTGTTGTCAATAGATTTGCAAATCAAACTGATTCGAGTAGCTCCTACCTTGTACTCATCGCTAATGAAGATTATTCCAATGATAGTCAATGGACAGTGTTGTTTTAAACAAATCCACTACATTTTTTAACAAGTGTCGAAATCCATGCTAAGCATAATCTTCGTTGCAAAGTGGAATGTGAATTGGGAAGGATTTGTTGTCTGCATACAAAGCAAACGTAGAAAGCAAGCTAGTTTCTTAGTACCTTGTGTTTAGTGCTTGTATGCTATTTGTTTCAATTTTTGTGTGAAATTTCGAGTGGAAAATGAGAATGAAACCAAGTTCAGATATTTGAATAGTTACAAAATCAGTTTGGCTTGCAAATCAAATATGTTACAAAGCATGAGAGTGACTCCTCTTTATTAATGGAAAATAAAGACTTAATGCAGTATCAATTTTACGGATGTACTGAGGATGATGAATTCAATCTCCGTCATTACAATACTTTCATCTTGGATAGAGCAGAAACAATGGAATACAGTATCCTGCTGAAATTTTGTACTGACTATTATGTAATGTGTTAAGTTTGATATTAGTTAATCTACCATTATAGAGAAACTAGCTCTCTCAAATCAACTTGCTTTTGCATGTTTAATCATTATTAGCAGTATGGTTACACATAGAATTACCAAGGCAAACGGTGGAATTGTTGTAAATCAAAATTAGATACAAAATAAACAAGGAAATAATATCTCCTTGTAATGCTTTAAGTGTGATGATATTGTAAGTAGCATAATCGAGAGAAACTTGCTTGTTCCAATTGACTTGCTTTTGTATAGAAAGTTAATCATTTCTATGGAGGGAATTAACAGCGGCAAGTAGGAATGTTTCATACAAATATGTCTAAATAGAAGTGGAAATAGTTTAAATTGTAAATTCGTTACATTACAAATCAAAGAAATGGCTCCTACCGTTACGTGCAATTTTTTTAGGGCTTTTACAGTATAATCTGTGA
Organism: Pseudorhiza aurosa; assembly: GCA_964026355.1. Taxonomy (NCBI): domain Eukaryota; kingdom Metazoa; phylum Cnidaria; class Scyphozoa; order Rhizostomeae; family Lychnorhizidae; genus Pseudorhiza; species Pseudorhiza aurosa. The sequence continues at coordinate 187,787 of OZ032115.1, read as the reverse complement.
ATTGTTCGTAGATTATTGAATTAACGTTACCTTTCAGAATATATTTATAATTGTTGTCAATAGATTTGCAAATCAAACTGATTCGAGTAGCTCCTACCTTGTACTCATCGCTAATGAAGATTATTCCAATGATAGTCAATGGACAGTGTTGTTTTAAACAAATCCACTACATTTTTTAACAAGTGTCGAAATCCATGCTAAGCATAATCTTCGTTGCAAAGTGGAATGTGAATTGGGAAGGATTTGTTGTCTGCATACAAAGCAAACGTAGAAAGCAAGCTAGTTTCTTAGTACCTTGTGTTTAGTGCTTGTATGCTATTTGTTTCAATTTTTGTGTGAAATTTCGAGTGGAAAATGAGAATGAAACCAAGTTCAGATATTTGAATAGTTACAAAATCAGTTTGGCTTGCAAATCAAATATGTTACAAAGCATGAGAGTGACTCCTCTTTATTAATGGAAAATAAAGACTTAATGCAGTATCAATTTTACGGATGTACTGAGGATGATGAATTCAATCTCCGTCATTACAATACTTTCATCTTGGATAGAGCAGAAACAATGGAATACAGTATCCTGCTGAAATTTTGTACTGACTATTATGTAATGTCTTAAGTTTGATATTAGTTAATCTAGCATTATAGAGAAACTAGCTCTCTCAAATCAACTTGCTTTTGCATGTTTAATCATTATTAGCAGTATGGTTACACATAGAATTACCAAGGCAAACGGTGGAATTGTTGTAAATCAAAATTAGATACAAAATAAACAAGGAAATAATATCTCCTTGTAATGCTTTAAGTGTGATGATATTGTAAGTAGCATAATCGAGAGAAACTTGCTTGTTCCAATTGACTTGCTTTTGTATAGAAAGTTAATCATTTCTATGGAGGGAATTAACAGCGGCAAGTAGGAATGTTTCATACAAATATGTCTAAATAGAAGTGGAAATAGTTTAAATTGTAAATTCGTTACATTACAAATCAAAGAAATGGCTCCTACCGTTACGTGCAATTTTTTTAGGGCTTTTACAGTATAATCTGTGAATTGTTCGTAGATTATTGAATTAACGTTACCTTTCAGAATATATTTATAATTGTTGTCAATAGATTTGCAAATCAAACTGATTCGAGTAGCTCCTACCTTGTACTCATCGCTAATGAAGATTATTCCAATGATAGTCAATGGACAGTGTTGTTTTAAACAAATCCACTACATTTTTTAACAAGTGTCGAAATCCATGCTAAGCATAATCTTCGTTGCAAAGTGGAATGTGAATTGGGAAGGATTTGTTGTCTGCATACAAAGCAAACGTAGAAAGCAAGCTAGTTTCTTAGTACCTTGTGTTTAGTGCTTGTATGCTATTTGTTTCAATTTTTGTGTGAAATTTCGAGTGGAAAATGAGAATGAAACCAAGTTCAGATATTTGAATAGTTACAAAATCAGTTTGGCTTGCAAATCAAATATGTTACAAAGCATGAGAGTGACTCCTCTTTATTAATGGAAAATAAAGACTTAATGCAGTATCAATTTTACGGATGTACTGAGGATGATGAATTCAATCTCCGTCATTACAATACTTTCATCTTGGATAGAGCAGAAACAATGGAATACAGTATCCTGCTGAAATTTTGTACTGACTATTATGTAATGTCTTAAGTTTGATATTAGTTAATCTAGCATTATAGAGAAACTAGCTCTCTCAAATCAACTTGCTTTTGCATGTTTAATCATTATTAGCAGTATGGTTACACATAGAATTACCAAGGCAAACGGTGGAATTGTTACAAATCAAAATTAGATACAAAATAAACAAGGAAATAATATCTCCTTGTAATGCTTGAAGTGTGATGATATTGTAAGTAGCATAATCGAGAGAAACTTGCTTGTTCCAATTGACTTGCTTTTGTATAGAAAGTTAATCATTTATATGGAGGGAATTAACAGCGGCAAGTAGGAATGTTTCATACAAATATGTCTAAATAGAAGTGGAAATAGTTTAAATTGTAAATTCGTTACATTACAAATCAAAGAAATGGCTCCTACCGTTACGTGCAATTTTTTTAGGGCTTTTACAGTATAATCTGTGAATTGTTCGTAGATTATTGAATTAACGTTACCTTTCAGAATATATTTATAATTGTTGTCAATAGATTTGCAAATCAAACTGATTCGAGTAGCTCCTACCTTGTACTCATCGCTAATGAAGATTATTCCAATGATAGTCAATGGACAGTGTTGTTTTAAACAAATCCACTACATTTTTTAACAAGTGTCGAAATCCATGCTAAGCATAATCTTCGTTGCAAAGTGGAATGTGAATTGGGAAGGATTTGTTGTCTGCATACAAAGCAAACGTAGAAAGCAAGCTAGTTTCTTAGTACCTTGTGTTTAGTGCTTGTATGCTATTTGTTTCAATTTTTGTGTGAAATTTCGAGTGGAAAATGAGAATGAAACCAAGTTCAGATATTTGAATAGTTACAAAATCAGTTTGGCTTGCAAATCAAATATGTTACAAAGCATGAGAGTGACTCCTCTTTATTAATGGAAAATAAAGACTTAATGCAGTATCAATTTTACGGATGTACTGAGGATGATGAATTCAATCTCCGTCATTACAATACTTTCATCTTGGATAGAGCAGAAACAATGGAATACAGTATCCTGCTGAAATTTTGTACTGACTATTATGTAATGTCTTAAGTTTGATACTAGTTAATCTAGCATTATAGAGAAACTAGCTCTCTCAAATCAACTTGCTTTTGCATGTTTAATCATTATTAGCAGTATGGTTACACATAGAATCACGAAGGCAAACGGTGGAATTGTTGTAAATCAAAATTAGATACAAAATAAACAAGGAAATAATATCTCCTTGTAATGCTTGAAGTGTGATGATATTGTAAGTAGCATAATCGAGAGAAACTTGCTTGTTCCAATTGACTTGCTTTTGTATAGAAAGTTAATCATTTCTATGGAGGGAATTAACAGCGGCAAGTAGGAATGTTTCATACAAATATGTCTAAATAGAAGTGGAAATAGTTTAAATTGTAAATTCGTTACATTACAAATCAAAGAAATGGCTCCTACCGTTACGTGCAATTTTTTTAGGGCTTTTACAGTATAATCTGTGAATTGTTCGTAGATTATTGAATTAACGTTACCTTTCAGAATATATTTATAATTGTTGTCAATAGATTTGCAAATCAAACTGATTCGAGTAGCTCCTACCTTGTACTCATCGCTAATGAAGATTATTCCAATGATAGTCAATGGACAGTGTTGTTTTAAACAAATCCACTACATTTTTTAACAAGTGTCGAAATCCATGCTAAGCATAATCTTCGTTGCAAAGTGGAATGTGAATTGGGAAGGATTTGTTGTCTGCATACAAAGCAAACGTAGAAAGCAAGCTAGTTTCTTAGTACCTTGTGTTTAGTGCTTGTATGCTATTTGTTTCAATTTTTGTGTGAAATTTCGAGTGGAAAATGAGAATGAAACCAAGTTCAGATATTTGAATAGTTACAAAATCAGTTTGGCTTGCAAATCAAATATGTTACAAAGCATGAGAGTGACTCCTCTTTATTAATGGAAAATAAAGACTTAATGCAGTATCAATTTTACGGATGTACTGAGGATGATGAATTCAATCTCCGTCATTACAATACTTTCATCTTGGATAGAGCAGAAACAATGGAATACAGTATCCTGCTGAAATTTTGTACTGACTATTATGTAATGTCTTAAGTTTGATATTAGTTAATCTAGCATTATAGAGAAACTAGCTCTCTCAAATCAACTTGCTTTTGCATGTTTAATCATTATTAGCAGTATGGTTACACATAGAATTACCAAGGCAAACGGTGGAATTGTTGTAAATCGAAATTAGATACAAAATAAACAAGGAAATAATATCTCCTTGTAATGCTTTAAGTTTGATGATATTGTAAGTAGCATAATCGAGAGAAACTTGCTTGTTCCAATTGACTTGCTTTTGTATAGAAAGTTAATCATTTATATGGAGGGAATTAACAGCGGCAAGTAGGAATGTTTCATACAAATATGTCTAAATAGAAGTGGAAATAGTTTAAATTGTAAATTCGTTACATTACAAATCAAAGAAATGGCTCCTACCGTTACGTGCAATTTTTTTAGGGCTTTTACAGTATAATCTGTGAATTGTTCGTAGATTATTGAATTAACGTTACCTTTCAGAATATATTTATAATTGTTGTCAATAGATTTGCAAATCAAACTGATTCGAGTAGCTCCTACCTTGTACTCATCGCTAATGAAGATTATTCCAATGATAGTCAATGGACAGTGTTGTTTTAAACAAATCCACTACATTTTTTAACAAGTGTCGAAATCCATGCTAAGCATAATCCTCGTTGCAAAGTGGAATGTGAATTGGGAAGGATTTGTTGTCTGCATACAAAGCAAACGTAGAAGGCAAGCTAGTTTCTTAGTACCTTGTGTTTAGTGCTTGTATGCTATTTGTTTCAATTTTTGTGTGAAATTTTGAGTGGAAAATGAGAATGAAACCAAGTTCAGATATTTGAATAGTTACAAAATCAGTTTGGCTTGCAAATCATATATGTTACAAAGCATGAGAGTGACTCCTCTTTATTAATGGAAAATAAAGACTTAATGCAGTATCAATTTTACGGATGTACTGAGGATGATGAATTCAATCTCCGTCATTACAATACTTTCATCTTGGATAGAGCAGAAACAATGGAATACAGTATCCTGCTGAAATTTTGTACTGACTATTATGTAATGTCTTAAGTTTGATATTAGTTAATCTAGTATTATAGAGAAACTAGCTCTCTCAAATCAACTTGCTTTTGCATGTTTAATCATTATTAGCAGTATGGTTACACATAGAATTACCAAGGCAAACGGTGGAATTGTTGTAAATCAAAATTAGATACAAAATAAACAAGGAAATAATATCTCCTTGTAATGCTTTAAGTGTGATGATATTGTAAGTAGCATAATCGAGAGAAACTTGCTTGTTCCAATTGACTTGCTTTTGTATAGAAAGTTAATCATTTCTATGGAGGGAATTAACAGTGGCAAGTAGGAATGTTTCATACAAATGTCTAAATAGAAGTGGAAATAGTTTAAATTGTAAATTCGTTACATTAAAAATCAAAGAAATGGCTCCTACCGTTACGTGCAACTTTTTTAAGGCTTTTACAGTATAATCTGTGAATTGTTCGTAGATTATTGAATTAACGTTACCTTTCAAAATATATTTATAATTGTTGTCAATAGATTTGCAAATCAAACTGATTCGAGTAGCTCCTACCTTGTACTCATCGCTAATGAAGATTATTCCAATGATAGTCAATGGACAGTGTTGTTTTAAACAAATCCACTACATTTTTTAACAAGTGTCGAAATCCATGCTAAGCATAATCTTCGTTGCAAAGTGGAATGTGAATTGGGAAGGATTTGTTGTCTGCATACAAAGCAAACGTAGAAAGCAAGCTAGTTTCTTAGTACCTTGTGTTTAGTGCTTGTATGCTATTTGTTTCAATTTTTGTGTGAAATTTCGAGTGAAAAATGAGAATGAAACCAAGTTCAGATATTTGAATAGTTTCAAAATCAGTTTGGCTTGCAAATCAAATATGTTACAAAGCATGAGAGTGACTCCTCTTTATTAATGGAAAATAAAGACTTAATGCAGTATCAATTTTACGGATGTACTGAGGATGATGAATTAAATCTCCGTCATTACAATACTTTCATCTTGGATAGAGCAGAAACAATGGAATACAGTATCCTGCTGAAATTTTGTACTGACTATTATGTAATGTCTTAAGTTTGATATTAGTTAATCTAGCATTATAGAGAAACTAGCTCTCTCAAATCAACTTGCTTTTGCATGTTTAATCATTATTAGCAGTATGGTTACACATAGAATTACCAAGGCAAACGGTGGAATTGTTGTAAATCAAAATTAGATACAAAATAAACAAGGAAATAATATCTCCTTGTAATGCTTTAAGTGTGATGGTATTGCAAGTAGCATAATCGAGAGAAACTTGCTTGTTCCAATTGACTTGCTTTTGTATAGAAAGTTAATCATTTATATGGAGGGAATTAACTGCGGCAAGTAGGAATGTTTCATACAAATATGTCTAAATAGAAGTGGAAATAGTTTAAATTGTAAATTCGTTACATTACAAATCAAAGAAATGGCTCCTACCGTTACGTGCAATTTTTTTAAGGCTTTTACAGTATAATCTGTGAATTGTTCGTAGATTATTGAATTAACGTTACCTTTCAGAATATATTTATAATTGTTGTCAATAGATTTGCAAATCAAACTGATTCGAGTAGCTCCTACCTTGTACTCATCGCTAATGAAGATTATTCCAATGATAGTCAATGGACAGTGTTGTTTTAAACAAATCCACTACATTTTTTAACAAGTGTCGAAATCAATGCTAAGCATAATCTTCGTTGCAAAGTAGAATGTGAATTGGGAAGGATTTGTTGTCTGCATACAAAGCAAACGTAGAAAGCAAGCTAGTTTCTTAGTACCTTGTGTTTAGTGCTTGTATGCTATTTGTTTCAATTTTTGTGTGAAATTTTGAGTGGAAAATGAGAATGAAACCAAGTTCAGATATTTGAATAGTTACAAAATCAGTTTGGCTTGCAAATCATATATGTTACAAAGCATGAGAGTGACTCCTCTTTATTAATGGAAAATAAAGACTTAATGCAGTATCAATTTTACGGATGTACTGAGGATGATGAATTCAATCTCCGTCATTACAATACTTTCATCTTGGATAGAGCAGAAACAATGGAATACAGTATCCTGCTGAAATTTTGTACTGACTATTATGTAATGTCTTAAGTTTGATATTAGTTAATCTAGTATTATAGAGAAACTAGCTCTCTCAAATCAACTTGCTTTTGCATGTTTAATCATTATTAGCAGTATGGTTACACATAGAATTACCAAGGCAAACGGTGGAATTGTTGTAAATCAAAATTAGATACAAAATAAACAAGGAAATAATATCTCCTTGTAATGCTTTAAGTGTGATGATATTGTAAGTAGCATAATCGAGAGAAACTTGCTTGTTCCAATTGACTTGCTTTTGTATAGAAAGTTAATCATTTCTATGGAGGGAATTAACAGTGGCAAGTAGGAATGTTTCATACAAATGTCTAAATAGAAGTGGAAATAGTTTAAATTGTAAATTCGTTACATTAAAAATCAAAGAAATGGCTCCTACCGTTACGTGCAACTTTTTTAAGGCTTTTACAGTATAATCTGTGAATTGTTCGTAGATTATTGAATTAACGTTACCTTTCAAAATATATTTATAATTGTTGTCAATAGATTTGCAAATCAAACTGATTCGAGTAGCTCCTACCTTGTACTCATCGCTAATGAAGATTATTCCAATGATAGTCAATGGACAGTGTTGTTTTAAACAAATCCACTACATTTTTTAACAAGTGTCGAAATCCATGCTAAGCATAATCTTCGTTGCAAAGTGGAATGTGAATTGGGAAGGATTTGTTGTCTGCATACAAAGCAAACGTAGAAAGCAAGCTAGTTTCTTAGTACCTTGTGTTTAGTGCTTGTATGCTATTTGTTTCAATTTTTGTGTGAAATTTCGAGTGAAAAATGAGAATGAAACCAAGTTCAGATATTTGAATAGTTTCAAAATCAGTTTGGCTTGCAAATCAAATATGTTACAAAGCATGAGAGTGACTCCTCTTTATTAATGGAAAATAAAGACTTAATGCAGTATCAATTTTACGGATGTACTGAGGATGATGAATTAAATCTCCGTCATTACAATACTTTCATCTTGGATAGAGCAGAAACAATGGAATACAGTATCCTGCTGAAATTTTGTACTGACTATTATGTAATGTCTTAAGTTTGATATTAGTTAATCTAGCATTATAGAGAAACTAGCTCTCTCAAATCAACTTGCTTTTGCATGTTTAATCATTATTAGCAGTATGGTTACACATAGAATTACCAAGGCAAACGGTGGAATTGTTGTAAATCAAAATTAGATACAAAATAAACAAGGAAATAATATCTCCTTGTAATGCTTGAAGTGTGATGATATTGTAAGTAGCATAATCGAGAGAAACTTGCTTGTTCCAATTGACTTGCTTTTGTATAGAAAGTTAATCATTTATATGGAGGGAATTAACAGCGGCAAGTAGGAATGTTTCATACAAATATGTCTAAATAGAAGTGGAAATAGTTTAAATTGTAAATTCGTTACATTACAAATCAAAGAAATGGCTCCTACCGTTACGTGCAATTTTTTTAGGGCTTTTACAGTATAATCTGTGAATTGTTCGTAGATTATTGAATTAACGTTACCTTTCAGAATATATTTATAATTGTTGTCAATAGATTTGCAAATCAAACTGATTCGAGTAGCTCCTACCTTGTACTCATCGCTAATGAAGATTATTCCAATGATAGTCAATGGACAGTGTTGTTTTAAACAAATCCACTACATTTTTTAACAAGTGTCGAAATCCATGCTAAGCATAATCTTCGTTGCAAAGTGGAATGTGAATTGGGAAGGATTTGTTGTCTGCATACAAAGCAAACGTAGAAAGCAAGCTAGTTTCTTAGTACCTTGTGTTTAGTGCTTGTATGCTATTTGTTTCAATTTTTGTGTGAAATTTCGAGTGAAAAATGAGAATGAAACCAAGTTCAGATATTTGAATAGTTTCAAAATCAGTTTGGCTTGCAAATCAAATATGTTACAAAGCATGAGAGTGACTCCTCTTTATTAATGGAAAATAAAGACTTAATGCAGTATCAATTTTACGGATGTACTGAGGATGATGAATTAAATCTCCGTCATTACAATACTTTCATCTTGGATAGAGCAGAAACAATGGAATACAGTATCCTGCTGAAATTTTGTACTGACTATTATGTAATGTCTTAAGTTTGATATTAGTTAATCTAGTATTATAGAGAAACTAGCTCTCTCAAATCAACTTGCTTTTGCATGTTTAATCATTATTAGCAGTATGGTTACACATAGAATTACCAAGGCAAACGGTGGAATTGTTGTAAATCAAAATTAGATACAAAATAAACAAGGAAATAATATCTCCTTGTAATGCTTTAAGTGTGATGGTATTGCAAGTAGCATAATCGAGAGAAACTTGCTTGTTCCAATTGACTTGCTTTTGTATAGAAAGTTAATCATTTATATGGAGGGAATTAACTGCGGCAAGTAGGAATGTTTCATACAAATATGTCTAAATAGAAGTGGAAATAGTTTAAATTGTAAATTCGTTACATTACAAATCAAAGAAATGGCTCCTACCGTTACGTGCAATTTTTTTAAGGCTTTTACAGTATAATCTGTGAATTGTTCGTAGATTATTGAATTAACGTTACCTTTCAGAATATATTTATAATTGTTGTCAATAGATTTGCAAATCAAACTGATTCGAGTAGCTCCTACCTTGTACTCATCGCTAATGAAGATTATTCCAATGATAGTCAATGGACAGTGTTGTTTTAAACAAATCCACTACATTTTTTAACAAGTGTCGAAATCAATGCTAAGCATAATCTTCGTTGCAAAGTAGAATGTGAATTGGGAAGGATTTGTTGTCTGCATACAAAGCAAACGTAGAAAGCAAGCTAGTTTCTTAGTACCTTGTGTTTAGTGCTTGTATGCTATTTGTTTCAATTTTTGTGTGAAATTTCGAGTGGAAAATGAGAATGAAACCAAGTTCAGAAATTTGAATAGTTTCAAAATCAGTTTGGCTTGCAAATCAAATATGTTACAAAGCATGAGAGTGACTCCTCTTTATTAATGGAAAATAAAGACTTAATGCAGTATCAATTTTACGGATGTACTGAGGATGATGAATTCAATCTCCGTCATTACAATACTTTCATCTTGGATAGAGCAGAAACAATGGAATACAGTATCCTGCTGAAATTTTGTACTGACTATTATGTAATGTCTTAAGTTTGATACTAGTTAATCTAGCATTATAGAGAAACTAGCTCTCTCAAATCAACTTGCTTTTGCATGTTTAATCATTATTAGCAGTATGGTTACACATAGAATTACCAAGGCAAACGGTGGAATTGTTGTAAATCAAAATTAGATACAAAATAAACAAGGAAATAATATCTCCTTGTAATGCTTGAAGTGTGATGATATTGTAAGTAGCATAATCGAGAGAAACTTGCTTGTTCCAATTGACTTGCTTTTGTATAGAAAGTTAATCATTTCTATGGAGGGAATTAACAGCGGCAAGTAGGAATGTTTCATACAAATATGTCTAAATAGAAGTGGAAATAGTTTAAATTGTAAATTCGTTACATTACAAATCAAAGAAATGGCTCCTACCGTTACGTGCAATTTTTTTAGGGCTTTTACAGTATAATCTGTGAATTGTTCGTAGATTATTGAATTAACGTTACCTTTCAGAATATATTTATAATTGTTGTCAATAGATTTGCAAATCAAACTGATTCGAGTAGCTCCTACCTTGTACTCATCGCTAATGAAGATTATTCCAATGATAGTCAATGGACAGTGTTGTTTTAAACAAATCCACTACATTTTTTAACAAGTGTCGAAATCCATGCTAAGCATAATCTTCGTTGCAAAGTGGAATGTGAATTGGGAAGGATTTGTTGTCTGCATACAAAGCAAACGTAGAAAGCAAGCTAGTTTCTTAGTACCTTGTGTTTAGTGCTTGTATGCTATTTGTTTCAATTTTTGTGTGAAATTTCGAGTGGAAAATGAGAATGAAACCAAGTTCAGATATTTGAATAGTTACAAAATCAGTTTGGCTTGCAAATCAAATATGTTACAAAGCATGAGAGTGACTCCTCTTTATTAATGGAAAATAAAGACTTAATGCAGTATCAATTTTACGGATGTACTGAGGATGATGAATTCAATCTCCGTCATTACAATACTTTCATCTTGGATAGAGCAGAAACAATGGAATACAGTATCCTGCTGAAATTTTGTACTGACTATTATGTAATGTCTTAAGTTTGATATTAGTTAATCTAGCATTATAGAGAAACTAGCTCTCTCAAATCAACTTGCTTTTGCATGTTTAATCATTATTAGCAGTATGGTTACACATAGAATTACCAAGGCAAACGGTGGAATTGTTGTAAATCGAAATTAGATACAAAATAAACAAGGAAATAATATCTCCTTGTAATGCTTTAAGTTTGATGATATTGTAAGTAGCATAATCGAGAGAAACTTGCTTGTTCCAATTGACTTGCTTTTGTATAGAAAGTTAATCATTTATATGGAGGGAATTAACAGCGGCAAGTAGGAATGTTTCATACAAATATGTCTAAATAGAAGTGGAAATAGTTTAAATTGTAAATTCGTTACATTACAAATCAAAGAAATGGCTCCTACCGTTACGTGCAATTTTTTTTAAGGCTTTTACAGTATAATCTTTGAATTCTTCGTAAATTAATGAATTAACGTTACCTTTCAGAATATATTTATAATTGTTGTCAATAGATTTGCAAATCAAACTGATTCGAGTAGCTCCTACCTTGTACTCATCGCTAATGAAGATTATTCCAATGATAGTCAATGGACAGTGTTGTTTTAAACAAATCCACTACATTTTTTAACAAGTGTCGAAATCCATGCTAAGCATAATCCTCGTTGCAAAGTGGAATGTGAATTGGGAAGGATTTGTTGTCTGCATACAAAGCAAACGTAGAAGGCAAGCTAGTTTCTTAGTACCTTGTGTTTAGTGCTTGTATGCTATTTGTTTCAATTTTTGTGTGAAATTTTGAGTGGAAAATGAGAATGAAACCAAGTTCAGATATTTGAATAGTTACAAAATCAGTTTGGCTTGCAAATCATATATGTTACAAAGCATGAGAGTGACTCCTCTTTATTAATGGAAAATAAAGACTTAATGCAGTATCAATTTTACGGATGTACTGAGGATGATGAATTCAATCTCCGTCATTACAATACTTTCATCTTGGATAGAGCAGAAACAATGGAATACAGTATCCTGCTGAAATTTTGTACTGACTATTATGTAATGTCTTAAGTTTGATATTAGTTAATCTAGTATTATAGAGAAACTAGCTCTCTCAAATCAACTTGCTTTTGCATGTTTAATCATTATTAGCAGTATGGTTACACATAGAATTACCAAGGCAAACGGTGGAATTGTTGTAAATCAAAATTAGATACAAAATAAACAAGGAAATAATATCTCCTTGTAATGCTTTAAGTGTGATGATATTGTAAGTAGCATAATCGAGAGAAACTTGCTTGTTCCAATTGACTTGCTTTTGTATAGAAAGTTAATCATTTCTATGGAGGGAATTAACAGTGGCAAGTAGGAATGTTTCATACAAATGTCTAAATAGAAGTGGAAATAGTTTAAATTGTAAATTCGTTACATTAAAAATCAAAGAAATGGCTCCTACCGTTACGTGCAACTTTTTTAAGGCTTTTACAGTATAATCTGTGAATTGTTCGTAGATTATTGAATTAACGTTACCTTTCAAAATATATTTATAATTGTTGTCAATAGATTTGCAAATCAAACTGATTCGAGTAGCTCCTACCTTGTACTCATCGCTAATGAAGATTATTCCAATGATAGTCAATGGACAGTGTTGTTTTAAACAAATCCACTACATTTTTTAACAAGTGTCGAAATCCATGCTAAGCATAATCTTCGTTGCAAAGTGGAATGTGAATTGGGAAGGATTTGTTGTCTGCATACAAAGCAAACGTAGAAAGCAAGCTAGTTTCTTAGTACCTTGTGTTTAGTGCTTGTATGCTATTTGTTTCAATTTTTGTGTGAAATTTCGAGTGAAAAATGAGAATGAAACCAAGTTCAGATATTTGAATAGTTTCAAAATCAGTTTGGCTTGCAAATCAAATATGTTACAAAGCATGAGAGTGACTCCTCTTTATTAATGGAAAATAAAGACTTAATGCAGTATCAATTTTACGGATGTACTGAGGATGATGAATTAAATCTCCGTCATTACAATACTTTCATCTTGGATAGAGCAGAAACAATGGAATACAGTATCCTGCTGAAATTTTGTACTGACTATTATGTAATGTCTTAAGTTTGATATTAGTTAATCTAGCATTATAGAGAAACTAGCTCTCTCAAATCAACTTGCTTTTGCATGTTTAATCATTATTAGCAGTATGGTTACACATAGAATTACCAAGGCAAACGGTGGAATTGTTGTAAATCAAAATTAGATACAAAATAAACAAGGAAATAATATCTCCTTGTAATGCTTTAAGTGTGATGGTATTGTAAGTAGCATAATCGAGAGAAACTTGCTTGTTCCAATTGACTTGCTTTTGTATAGAAAGTTAATCATTTATATGGAGGGAATTAACAGCGGCAAGTAGGAATGTTTCATACAAATATGTCTAAATAGAAGTGGAAATAGTTTAAATTGTAAATTCGTTACATTACAAATCAAAGAAATGGCTCCTACCGTTACGTGCAACTTTTTTAGGGCTTTTACAGTATAATCTGTGAATTGTTCGTAGATTATTGAATTAACGTTACCTTTCAGAATATATTTATAATTGTTGTCAATAGATTTGCAAATCAAACTGATTCGAGTAGCTCCTACCTTGTACTCATCGCTAATGAAGATTATTCCAATGATAGTCAATGGACAGTGTTGTTTTAAACAAATCCACTACATTTTTTAACAAGTGTCGAAATCCATGCTAAGCATAATCTTCGTTGCAAAGTAGAATGTGAATTGGGAAGGATTTGTTGTCTGCATACAAAGCAAACGTAGAAAGCAAGCTAGTTTCTTAGTACCTTGTGTTTAGTGCTTGTATGCTATTTGTTTCAATTTTTGTGTGAAATTTCGAGTGGAAAATGAGAATGAAACCAAGTTCAGATATTTGAATAGTTTCAAAATCAGTTTGGCTTGCAAATCAAATATGTTACAAAGCATGAGAGTGACTCCTCTTTATTAATGGAAAATAAAGACTTAATGCAGTATCAATTTTACGGATGTACTGAGGATGATGAATTCAATCTCCGTCATTACAATACTTTCATCTTGGATAGAGCAGAAACAATGGAATACAGTATCCTGCTGAAATTTTGTACTGACTATTATGTAATGTCTTAAGTTTGATATTAGTTAATCTAGCATTATAGAGAAACTAGCTCTCTCAAATCAACTTGCTTTTGCATGTTTAATCATTATTAGCAGTATGGTTACACATAGAATTACCAAGGCAAACGGTGGAATTGTTGTAAATCAAAATTAGATACAAAATAAACAAGGAAATAATATCTCCTTGTAATGCTTTAAGTGTGATGGTATTGTAAGTAGCATAATCGAGAGAAACTTGCTTGTTCCAATTGACTTGCTTTTGTATAGAAAGTTAATCATTTATATGGAGGGAATTAACAGCGGCAAGTAGGAATGTTTCATACAAATATGTCTAAATAGAAGTGGAAATAGTTTAAATTGTAAATTCGTTACATTACAAATCAAAGAAATGGCTCCTACCGTTACGTGCAACTTTTTTAGGGCTTTTACAGTATAATCTGTGAATTGTTCGTAGATTATTGAATTAACGTTACCTTTCAGAATATATTTATAATTGTTGTCAATAGATTTGCAAATCAAACTGATTCGAGTAGCTCCTACCTTGTACTCATCGCTAATGAAGATTATTCCAATGATAGTCAATGGACAGTGTTGTTTTAAACAAATCCACTACATTTTTTAACAAGTGTCGAAATCCATGCTAAGCATAATCTTCGTTGCAAAGTAGAATGTGAATTGGGAAGGATTTGTTGTCTGCATACAAAGCAAACGTAGAAAGCAAGCTAGTTTCTTAGTACCTTGTGTTTAGTGCTTGTATGCTATTTGTTTCAATTTTTGTGTGAAATTTCGAGTGGAAAATGAGAATGAAACCAAGTTCAGATATTTGAATAGTTTCAAAGTCAGTTTGGCTTGCAAATCAAATATGTTACAAAGCATGAGAGTGACTCCTCTTCATTAATGGAAAATAAAGACTTAATGCAGTATCAATCTTACGGATGTACTGAGGATGATGAATTCAATCTCCGTCATTACAATACTTTCATCTTGGATAGAGCAGAAACAATGGAATACAGTATCCTGCTGAAATTTTGTACTGACTATTATGTAATGTCTTAAGTTTGATATTAGTTAATCTAGCATTATAGAGAAACTAGCTCTCTCAAATCAACTTGCTTTTGCATGTTTAATCATTATTAGCAGTATGGTTACACATAGAATCACGAAGGCAAACGGTGGAATTGTTGTAAATCAAAATTAGATACAAAATAAACAAGGAAATAATATCTCCTTGTAATGCTTTAAGTATGATGATATTGTAAGTAGCATAATCGAGAGAAACTTGCTTGTTCCAATTGACTTGCTTTTGTATAGAAAGTTAATCATTTCTATGGAGGGAATTAACAGCGGCAAGTAGGAATGTTTCATACAAATATGTCTAAATAGAAGTGGAAATAGTTTAAATTGTAAATTCGTTACATTACAAATCAAAGAAATGGCTCCTACCGTTACGTGCAACTTTTTTAGGGCTTTTACAGTATAATCTGTGAATTGTTCGTAGATTATTGAATTAACGTTACCTTTCAGAATATATTTATAATTGTTGTCAATAGATTTGCAAATCAAACTGATTCGAGTAGCTCCTACCTTGTACTCATCGCTAATGAAGATTATTCCAATGATAGTCAATGGACAGTGTTGTTTTAAACAAATCCACTACATTTTTTAACAAGTGTCGAAATCCATGCTAAGCATAATCTTCGTTGCAAAGTGGAATGTGAATTGGGAAGGATTTGTTGTCTGCATACAAAGCAAACGTAGAAAGCAAGCTAGTTTCTTAGTACCTTGTGTTTAGTGCTTGTATGCTATTTGTTTCAATTTTTGTGTGAAATTTCGAGTGGAAAATGAGAATGAAACCAAGTTCAGATATTTGAATAGTTACAAAATCAGTTTGGCTTGCAAATCAAATATGTTACAAAGCATGAGAGTGACTCCTCTTTATTAATGGAAAATAAAGACTTAATGCAGTATCAATTTTACGGATGTACTGAGGATGATGAATTCAATCTCCGTCATTACAATACTTTCATCTTGGATAGAGCAGAAACAATGGAATACAGTATCCTGCTGAAATTTTGTACTGACTATTATGTAATGTCTTAAGTTTGATATTAGTTAATCTAGCATTATAGAGAAACTAGCTCTCTCAAATCAACTTGCTTTTGCATGTTTAATCATTATTAGCAGTATGGTTACACATAGAATTACCAAGGCAAACGGTGGAATTGTTGTAAATCAAAATTAGATACAAAATAAACAAGGAAATAATATCTCCTTGTAATGCTTGAAGTTTGATGATATTGTAAGTAGCATAATCGAGAGAAACTTGCTTGTTCCAATTGACTTGCTTTTGTATAGAAAGTTAATCATTTCTATGGAGGGAATTAACAGCGGCAAGTAGGAATGTTTCATACAAATATGTCTAAATAGAAGTGGAAATAGTTTAAATTGTAAATTCGTTACATTACAAATCAAAGAAATGGCTCCTACCGTTACGTGCAACTTTTTTAGGGCTTTTACAGTATAATCTGTGAATTGTTCGTAGATTATTGAATTAACGTTACCTTTCAGAATATATTTATAATTGTTGTCAATAGATTTGCAAATCAAACTGATTCGAGTAGCTCCTACCTTGTACTCATCGCTAATGAAGATTATTCCAATGATAGTCAATGGACAGTGTTGTTTTAAACAAATCCACTACATTTTTTAACAAGTGTCGAAATCCATGCTAAGCATAATCTTCGTTGCAAAGTGGAATGTGAATTGGGAAGGATTTGTTGTCTGCATACAAAGCAAACGTAGAAAGCAAGCTAGTTTCTTAGTACCTTGTGTTTAGTGCTTGTATGCTATTTGTTTCAATTTTTGTGTGAAATTTCGAGTGGAAAATGAGAATGAAACCAAGTTCAGATATTTGAATAGTTACAAAATCAGTTTGGCTTGCAAATCAAATATGTTACAAAGCATGAGAGTGACTCCTCTTTATTAATGGAAAATAAAGACTTAATGCAGTATCAATTTTACGGATGTACTGAGGATGATGAATTCAATCTCCGTCATTACAATACTTTCATCTTGGATAGAGCAGAAACAATGGAATACAGTATCCTGCTGAAATTTTGTACTGACTATTATGTAATGTCTTAAGTTTGATATTAGTTAATCTAGCATTATAGAGAAACTAGCTCTCTCAAATCAACTTGCTTTTGCATGTTTAATCATTATTAGCAGTATGGTTACACATAGAATTACCAAGGCAAACGGTGGAATTGTTGTAAATCGAAATTAGATACAAAATAAACAAGGAAATAATATCTCCTTGTAATGCTTTAAGTTTGATGATATTGTAAGTAGCATAATCGAGAGAAACTTGCTTGTTCCAATTGACTTGCTTTTGTATAGAAAGTTAATCATTTATATGGAGGGAATTAACAGCGGCAAGTAGGAATGTTTCATACAAATATGTCTAAATAGAAGTGGAAATAGTTTAAATTGTAAATTCGTTACATTACAAATCAAAGAAATGGCTCCTACCGTTACGTGCAATTTTTTTTAAGGCTTTTACAGTATAATCTTTGAATTCTTCGTAAATTAATGAATTAACGTTACCTTTCAGAATATATTTATAATTGTTGTCAATAGATTTGCAAATCAAACCGATTCGAGTAGCTCCTACCTTGTACTCATCGCTAATGAAGATTATTCCAATGATAGTCAATGGACAGTGTTGTTTTAAACAAATCCACTACATTTTTTAACAAGTGTCGAAATCCATGCTAAGCATAATCTTCGTTGCAAAGTGGAATGTGAATTGGGAAGGATTTGTTGTCTGCATACAAAGCAAACGTAGAAAGCAAGCTAGTTTCTTAGTACCTTGTGTTTAGTGCTTGTATGCTATTTGTTTCAATTTTTGTGTGAAATTTTGAGTGGAAAATGAGAATGAAACCAAGTTCAGATATTTGAATAGTTACAAAATCAGTTTGGCTTGCAAATGATATATGTTACAAAGCATGAGAGTGACTCCTCTTTATTAATGGAAAATAAAGACTTAATGCAGTATCAATTTTACGGATGTACTGAGGATGATGAATTAAATCTCCTTCATTACAATAATTTCATCTTGGATAGAGCAGAAACAATGGAATACAGTATCCTGCTGAAATTTTGTACTGACTATTATGTAATGTCTTAAGTTTGATATTAGTTAATCTAGCATTATAGAGAAACTAGCTCTCTCAAATCAACTTGCTTTTGCATGTTTAATCATTATTAGCAGTATGGTTACACATAGAATTACCAAATCAAACGGTGGAATTGTTGTAAATCAAAATTAGATACAAAATAAACAAGGAAATAATATCTCCTTGTAATGCTTTAAGTGTGATGATATTGTAAGTAGCATAATCGAGAAAACTTGCTTGCTCCAATTGACTTGCTTTTGTATAGAAAGTTAATCATTTATATGGAGGGAATTAACAGCGGCAAGTAGGAATGTTTCATACAAATATGTCTAAATAGAAGTGGAAATAGTTTAAATGGACTTATGTTATTGATTTGATGATTTTGAAACTAGTATTATCGAAAGAAACTAGCTTTCTCAAATCAACTTGCTTTTGTATGTGAATGCAGCGTTACACCAAAGGTTTGGAAATTAAACTGCGACCTAAGAATAAATTCATCTTTGATGGAAAATTAATTCAAATATGAAGCATTTCATTGTAATTTCTTAAATATTATGATATGTAGAATATTTTTATCAAAATAGACTAGTTCTTTCAAATTGACTTGATTTTGTATGCTAAGTTTTTCAGACACATCTCACAAAAGTATTGCACCAACTGATCAAAAATGGCGGGGTGGCTTGGGCAGCGGAAGAAAACGAATACAAATTAGACAACAATTTTAGCAGCAAATCATATGAAGGCCGAATTGAAATTTTTGCCAATCAAAACGCAATCCTTTATATTGTTGAAAAGTGAATAAATTGTCATTAACAGTGATTGAAATTGTTCCATTGTTAGTATTTTTTTGGAGAACGACGCATTGATTGCACTACAGCAAGTCTTCTTGGAATCGACTCGTAAAGTTTTCTCAAAAAATTGTGCGAAATCTGCTGTCAATCGTCCTGAACTAGTTCGATCACCTCATTCCTGGTTGTTGGAGGACGTCTTTCATCGATATTCAGTTTGTTTTTCAGATGCTGCCGAACGTTTTCTACGACATTCAGATCAGGACTCTGTGCAGGCCAGGGGAGGAGATTGATACCCTTCTCTTTACATTAACTTGTAGTGTTTTGGCTAGATATGAGGGTGCATTATCTTGCTGGAAGATAAAGGGCCGATTTTCATCACCATAGATGGCAGAAATGCTTTGGGGGAGGTTTTTCATACAGCAAAGAGACAAATTTGTTTGCATTCATTCTCTGGTCACACACCACCAATCTTCCGACGCCATTAGGCCCAGTGCACCCCCAAAACATGATGAAGGGGGCATTCTTGAAGGTTAGCTGGAAAAATTTCAGATTTGCGGTCTCAGATGTCATACGCCAAACCCCTTTCTGTTCGAGAATCCTTTTTGAGGCCAAATTGACACTCATCAGAAAAACAACATCATTCCAAAACTCAGCTGGCAATTCTCTGAGAGCTCTTTCCCACTGAAGACGATATGCGCGTTTCTTTACAGAAATAAACAACTCACTTTTCCTTTCAAAGCTTTGAAGCTTGTATTAGTGAAGAATTTTTCTCACCAAAGGAGCACCGGCACTTTGGTAGTGGTGGGACCGTCGTACGTCCGATACAATGGTCTTCAGTGCGGAAATTCTCAGCCTCCTTGCAACTCTATAAATTGTTCTTTCCCCCCTTTTATCAAATTTTCTTGGACGCCCTGGTCTGTCTTGTTTTGAAACGGAACCAGTTGAAACAAATTTTTTGTGAATTCTTAAGGCAGTAGAGTGGTTGCCACCAATCTATCTTCCAATTTCACCGTAGGATAAACCACTTTCTCGTAAATATTTAACGGCCACTCTTTGCTCAAGGCCCAGTTCCCAAATTTTTGCCATTATCATTCTGTAAAATTTCGAAAAAAGAACTTGCAATTCATTTTTTGCTT
Organism: Pseudorhiza aurosa; assembly: GCA_964026355.1. Classification (NCBI taxonomy): domain Eukaryota; kingdom Metazoa; phylum Cnidaria; class Scyphozoa; order Rhizostomeae; family Lychnorhizidae; genus Pseudorhiza; species Pseudorhiza aurosa. The sequence continues at coordinate 167,514 of OZ032115.1, read as the reverse complement.
AATTTTGCGACATGTATGGCATCAGCAATTTTCTCAACATTTCCAACCAAAACTGCCACGTTTTGAAGATGAATAGCACTTACTATAGCGATTTGAACTTGGGCCTAAACAAACTATTTTGCAGTGGTGCCGCCATATTTTAAAAGGTGGTGCAATACTATGAGAGGCAAGTGTATATCAAAAGTAAATTAACATGGGAAACGTAAATTTTATGTAACATTTATTTCTTAATTGTAAGTGGAATGTGTTTTAGTTTTACGTTTGTAATGTTACAAAGCATAGAAACTCTTCCGACCGCTGAATGCTATCCATCAAAAGATTTTTGCAGTATTATCTTTGCATTGTTTATAGATTCTGATTTAAAAATTTTACATTTGGAATAATATTATAATGCATCTTAATAGACTTGGACTTTAAACTGATTTTGATAGCTCCTACGGTGAAATGATATGATGTTAAGGATTTTCCAATATTAACCTGAGGACTATTTCTCACAAGGTATTTCAAATATCTAGTTTCATTTCAGTCATAATTGAAGGAGAGAACTTGAGTTAGGCTAGGTCCGGTGGGGTTAACACCAGTTAGGATTTGGAAGGTAGAATCCTACTTAAAAACTATGTTTGTAAGCTCAGTTTTTCCATTTTTGTAAAACATTATGCATAAAAAAGATATATTTCCTTAACAGAGACATCTGTATTGTGACTAGAATCAATTTGATTTGCAACCAAATTAAGGTGTAAAAGAAGGTAATGCTTAAGGAATAAAGAATAGATTAAATCGAAACAAAATAAATTAGATTCTAGTTAGACCTGTTTTATGCAACACACCAGCTGGCTTGATTGATCATGAGTTTGAATTTCAAGAATGTTGCTCAGCTTAAGGAATTTTGCAAAAGAAAGATGCAATTTTCTTATTACAGATTTTAGCATGGCAATAGAAATCAGTCTATTTATTAGTTTTATCAAATAACGAAGATTGAATGATGTCACCCAAAGACTTAAACAAAGACATTTTGTCCATATTATATACTTAGAATTTTGGCCTACGAATACTTCACTAAATGCACATTCATATATTCGAGTAAGAAGAGGGATTCACTAAAACTTGGTAAATTTGTTGGCTTTCACAGATGATATTGTTAACAGACTCTTGTAAAAAATGTAACTCACCTTGTATTCCAATGACCTTTAAGAAATATGCATTGGTACCAGGAACTCCGCATTATAACAGCAATAAATATAACGCTCAAAGAATGTTTCATAAAGCAATGGTGCACATAATAATAATAAACAACTTTTGATGATATCTTCCATAATGCATTCTTGAGATCCAATTCATGTGAAAACTTTGAAATTGGTATTCCGATCAGAGATCGCAATCAGATCAGAAATTGTAGGAAATTTACATGAAGATAAATGACTCACCTGATTCTCAGATAAAATCAATGGATTCATTGAAAAATTTATGTTAGTTCATAGATTCATAGCAAAAGCTAGAAGGATAAATTGATGGATGGAAAGATTACTAGATTGATCGGCACACATGGATAGTTAGATAGATAGAGCGACAGATAGATGGATAGATAGATGGATGGATAGATCGATAGATCGATAGATATATAGATCGATAGATGGATAGATAGATAGATAGATGGATAGATCGATAGATCGATAGATAGATCGATAGATGGATATATAGATAGATAGATAGATAGATAGATAGATAGATAGATAGATAGATAGATAGATAGATAGATATATAGAAAGATAGATCGATCAATGGATTGGTATATAGATCGATAGATAGATAGATAGATGGATAGATAGATAGATAGATAGATAGATAGATAGATAGATAGATAGATAGATAGATCGATAGATAGATAGATAGATAGATAGATAGATAGATAGATAGATAGATCGATCGATAGATAGATAGTTAGATAGATAGATAGATAGAAAGATAGATCGATCGATGGATTGATATATAGATGGATAGATAGATAGATAGATAGATAGATAGATAGATAGATAGATAGATAGATCGATAGATAGATAGATAGATAGATAGATCGATAGATAGATAGATAGATAGATAGATAGATAGTTAGATAGATAGATAGATAGAATGATAGATCGATCGATGGATTGATATATAGATGGATAGATAGATTGATAGATAGATAGATAGATAGATAGATAGATCGATAGATTCATAGATGGATAGATAGATGGATAGATAGATAAACACATACATAGAAAGATAAATGGATCGATTAATAGACCGATTAATAGATTTATGGATTGATCGACAGATTGATGGATGCATGGAATGATGGATGGATAGGTCCATAGATAGATTGATGGATAGATAGATCGATAGATGGATAGATAGATCGATAGATGGATAGATAGATAGATAGATAGATAGATTGATGGATAGATGGATAGATAGATGGATAGATGGATAGATCGATAGATAGATACATAGTTGGATAGATAGATAGATAGATAGATAGAAAGATATATCGATCGATAGATTGATATATAGATTGATAGATTGATAAATAGGCATAGATCGATCAGCAAAGAGAAGGATGGATTGATGGATAGATAGATAAGCAGATACATAGAAAGATAAATGGGTCGATTAATAAACCGATTAATAGATTGATGGATTGATCGACAGACGGATGGATGAATGGAATAATGGATGGATAGGTCCATAGATAGATTGATGGATAGATAGATCGATAGATGGATGGATAGATAGATAAGCACATACATAGAGAGATAAATGGATCGATTAATAGACCGATTAATAGATTGATGGATTGATCGACAGATGGATGGAATGCATGGAATGATGGATGGATAGGTCCATAGATAGATTGATGGATAGATAGATCGATAGATGGATCGATAGATCGATAGAAAGATAGATCAATCGATAGATTGATATGTAGATTGATAGATTGATAAATAGGCATAGATCGATCAGCAAAGAGAAGGATGGATTGATGGATAGATAGATAAGCAGATACATAGAAAGATAAATGGGTCGATTAATAGACCGATTAATAGATTGATGGATTGATGGACAGACGGATGGATGAATGGAATAATGGATGGATAGGTCCATAGATAGATTGATGGATAGATAGATCGATAGATTGATGGATAGATCGATAGAAAAATAGATTGATAGATAGATAGATAGATAGATAGATAGATAGATAGATAGATAGATCGATACATAGATAGATGGATAGATAGATAGATAGATAGATAGATAGATAGATAGATAGATAGATAGATAGATAGATAGACAGATAGATAGATAGATAGATAGATAGATAGATAGATAGATAGATAGATAGATAGATAGATAGATAGATAGATAGATAGATAGATAGATCGATCGATAGATAGATAGTTAGATAGATAGATAGATAGAAAGATAGATCGATCGATGGATTGATATATAGATGGATAGATAGATAGATAGATAGATAGATAGATAGATAGATAGATAGATAGATAGATAGATAGATAGATAGATGGATAGATAGATAGATAGATAGATAGATAGATTCATAGATGGATAAATAGATGGATAGATAGATAAACACATACATAGAAAGATAAATGGATCGATTAATAGACCGATTAATAGATTTATGGATTGATCGACAGATGGATGGATGCATGGAATGATGGATGGATAGTTCCATAGATAGATTGATGGATAGATAGATCGATAGATGGATAGATAGATCGATAGATGGATAAATAGATAGATAGATAGATCGATAGATAGATAGATGGATAGATAGATCGATAGAAAGATAGATCGATCGATCGATTGATATATAGATTGATAGATAGATAAATAGGCATAGATCGATCAGCAAAGAGAAGGATGGATTGATGGATAGATAGATCGATAGATGGATAGATAGATGGATAGATGGATAGATAGATAGATCGATAGATAGATAGATAGATAGAAAGATGTATCGATCGATAGATTGATATATAGATTGATAGATTGATAAATAGGCATAGATCGATCAGCAAAGAGAAGGATGGATTGATGGATAGATAGATAAGCAGATACATAGAAAGATAAATGGGTCGATTAATAAACCGATTAATAGATTGATGGATTGATCGACAGACGGATGGATGCATGGAATGATGGATGGATAGGTCCAATGATTGATTGATGGATAGATAGATAGATCGATAGATGGATGGATAGATAGATCGATAGATAGATAGATGGATAGATAGATCGATCGATAGATAGATAGATAGATAGACCGATGGATCGATAGATAGATCGATCGATAGATGGATAGATCGATAGATAGATAGATAGATGGATAGATGGATAGATCGATAAGCACATACACAGAAAGATAAATGGATCGATTAATAGACCGATTAATAGATTGATGGATTGATCGAAAGATGGATGCATGCATGGAATGATGGATGGATAGCTCTATAGATTGATAGATGGATAGATAGATCGATAGATTGATGGATAGATCGATACATAGATAGATGATTAACGATCGATCGATAAATGGATCGATAGATAGAAAAATAGATTGATAGATAGATGGATTGGCCGACAGATGGATGGATGCAAGGAATGATGGATAGATAGGTCTATAGATAGATTGATGGATAGATAGATCGATAGATTGATGGATAGATCGATAGAAAAATAGATTGATAGATAGATAGATAGATAGATAGATAGATAGATAGATAGATACATAGATAGATGGATAGATAGATAGATCGATAGATAGATAGATAGATCGATAGATAGATAGATAGATAGATAGATAGATAGATAGATAGATAGATAGATAGATAGATAGATAGATAGATAGATAGATAGATAGATAGATGGATAAATAGATAGATGGATGGATGATTAATAATAGATAGATAGATGTATCGATAGAAGGATGGATCGATAGAAAAATAGATTGATAGATGGATAGATAGATAGATCGATCGATAGATAGATAGTTAGATAGATAGATAGATAGAAAGATGGATCGATCGATGGATTGATATATAGATGGATAGATAGATAGATAGATAGATAGATAGATAGATAGATAGATAGATAGATAGATAGATAGATAGATAGATAGATAGATAGATAGATAGATAGATAGATAGATAGATAGATAGATAGATAGATAGATAGATCGATCGATAGATAGATAGTTAGATAGATAGATAGATAGAAAGATAGATCGATCGATGGATTGATATATAGATGGATAGATAGATAGATAGATAGATAGATAGATAGATAGATAGATGGATAAATAGATAGATAGATAGAAAGATAGATAGATAGATTCATAGATGGATATATAGATGGATAGATAGATAAACACATACATAGAAAGATAAATGGATCGATTAATAGACCGATTAATAGATTTATGGATTGATCGACAGATGGATGGATGCATGGAATGATGGATGGATAGTTCCATAGATAGATTGATGGATAGATAGATCGATAGATGGATAGATAGATCGATAGATGGATAGATAGATTGATAGATAGATAGATAGATAGATAGATCGACCGGCAGATACATAGATGGATAGATAGATCGATAGAAAGATAGATCGATCGATCGATTGATATATAGATTGATAGATAGATAAATAGGCATAGATCGATCAGCAAAGAGAAGGATGGATTGATGGATAGATAGATCGATAGATGGATAGATAGATAGATAGATAGATCGATAGATGGATAGATGGATAGATAGATAGATCGATAGATAGATACATAGTTGGATAGATAGATAGATAGATAGATAGAAAGATATATCGATCGATAGATTGATATATAGATTGATAGATTGATAAATAGGCATAGATCGATCAGCAAAGAGAAGGATGGATTGATTGATAGATAGATAAGCAGATACATAGAAAGATAAATGGGTCGATTAATAAACCAATTAATAGATTGATGGATTGATCGAAAGATGGATGCATGCATGGAATGATGGATGGATAGCTCTATAGATTGATAGATGGATAGATAGATCGATAGATTGATGGATAGATCGATACATAGATAGATGATTAACAATCGATCGATAAATGGATCGATAGATAGAAAAATAGATTGATAGATAGATGGATTGGCCGACAGATGGATGGATGCAAGGAATGATGGATAGATAGGTCTATAGATAGATTGATGGATAGATAGATCGATAGATTGATGGATAGATCGATAGAAAAATAGATTGATAGATAGATAGATAGATAGATAGATAGATAGATAGATAGATAGATACATAGATAGATAGATAGATAGATCGATCGATAGATAGATAGATAGATAGATAGATAGATAGATAGATAGATAGATAGATAGATAGATAGATGGATAAATAGATAGATGGATGGATGATTAATAATAGATAGATAGATGTATCGATAGAAGGATGGATCGATAGAAAAATAGATTGATAGATGGATAGTTAGATAGATAGATAGATAGAAAGATAGATCGATCGATGGATTGATATATAGATGGATAGATAGATAGATAGATAGATAGATAGATAGATAGATAGATAGATAGATAGATAGATAGATAGATAGATAGATAGATAGATAGATGGATAAATAGATAGATGGATGGATGATTAATAATAGATAGATAGATGTATCGATAGAAGGATGGATCGATAGAAAAATAGATTGATAGATGGATAGATCGATAGATCGATCGATAGATAGATAGTTAGATAGATAGATAGATAGAAAGATGGATCGATCGATGGATTGATATATAGATGGATAGATAGATAGATAGATAGATAGATAGATAGATAGATAGATAGATAGATAGATAGATAGATAGATAGATAGATAGATAGATAGATAGATAGATAGATAGATAGATAGATAGATAGATCGATCGATAGATAGATAGTTAGATAGATAGATAGATAGAAAGATAGATCGATCGATGGATTGATATATAGATGGATAGATAGATAGATAGATAGATAGATAGATAGATAGATAGATGGATAAATAGATAGATAGATAGAAAGATAGATAGATAGATTCATAGATGGATATATAGATGGATAGATAGATAAACACATACATAGAAAGATAAATGGATCGATTAATAGACCGATTAATAGATTTATGGATTGATCGACAGATGGATGGATGCATGGAATGATGGATGGATAGTTCCATAGATAGATTGATGGATAGATAGATCGATAGATGGATAGATAGATCGATAGATGGATAGATAGATTGATAGATAGATAGATAGATAGATAGATCGACCGGCAGATACATAGATGGATAGATAGATCGATAGAAAGATAGATCGATCGATCGATTGATATATAGATTGATAGATAGATAAATAGGCATAGATCGATCAGCAAAGAGAAGGATGGATTGATGGATAGATAGATCGATAGATGGATAGATAGATAGATAGATAGATCGATAGATGGATAGATGGATAGATAGATAGATCGATAGATAGATACATAGTTGGATAGATAGATAGATAGATAGATAGAAAGATATATCGATCGATAGATTGATATATAGATTGATAGATTGATAAATAGGCATAGATCGATCAGCAAAGAGAAGGATGGATTGATTGATAGATAGATAAGCAGATACATAGAAAGATAAATGGGTCGATTAATAAACCAATTAATAGATTGATGGATTGATCGAAAGATGGATGCATGCATGGAATGATGGATGGATAGCTCTATAGATTGATAGATGGATAGATAGATCGATAGATTGATGGATAGATCGATACATAGATAGATGATTAACAATCGATCGATAAATGGATCGATAGATAGAAAAATAGATTGATAGATAGATGGATTGGCCGACAGATGGATGGATGCAAGGAATGATGGATAGATAGGTCTATAGATAGATTGATGGATAGATAGATCGATAGATTGATGGATAGATCGATAGAAAAATAGATTGATAGATAGATAGATAGATAGATAGATAGATAGATAGATAGATAGATACATAGATAGATAGATAGATAGATAGATCGATAGATAGATAGATAGATAGATAGATAGATAGATAGATAGATAGATAGATAGATAGATGGATAAATAGATAGATGGATGGATGATTAATAATAGATAGATAGATGTATCGATAGAAGGATGGATCGATAGAAAAATAGATTGATAGATGGATAGTTAGATAGATAGATAGATAGAAAGATAGATCGATCGATGGATTGATATATAGATGGATAGATAGATAGATAGATAGATAGATAGATAGATAGATAGATAGATAGATAGATAGATAGATAGATAGATAGATAGATAGATAGATAGATAGATAGATAGATAGATAGATCGATCAATAGATAGATAGTTAGATAGATAGATGGATAGAAAGATAGATCGATCGATGGATTGATATATAGATGGATAGATAGATAGATAGATAGATAGATAGATAGATAGATAGATAGATAGATAGATAGATGGATAAATAGATAGATAGATAGAAAGATAGATAGATAGATTCATAGATGGATATATAGATGGATAGATAGATAAACACATACATAGAAAGATAAATGGATCGATTAATAGACCGATTAATAGATTTATGGATTGATCGACAGATGGATGGATGCATGGAATGATGGATGGATAGTTCCATAGATAGATTGATGGATAGATAGATCGATAGATGGATAGATAGATCGATAGATGGATAGATAGAATGATAGATAGATAGATAGATAGATAGATCGACCGGCAGATACATAGATGGATAGATAGATCGATAGAAAGATAGATCGATCGATCGATTGATATATAGATTGATAGATAGATAAATAGGCATAGATCGATCAGCAAAGAGAAGGATGGATTGATGGATAGATAGATCGATAGATGGATAGATAGATAGATAGATAGATCGATAGATGGATAGATGGATAGATAGATAGATCGATAGATAGATACATAGTTGGATAGATAGATAGATAGATAGATAGAAAGATATATCGATCGATAGATTGATATATAGATTGATAGATTGATAAATAGGCATAGATTGTTCAGCAAAGAGAAGGATGGATTGATTGATAGATAGATAAGCAGATACATAGAAAGATAAATGGGTCGATTAATAAACCGATTAATAGATTGATGGATTGATCGAAAGATGGATGCATGCATGGAATGATGGATGGATAGCTCTATAGATTGATAGATGGATAGATAGATCGATAGATTGATGGATAGATCGATACATAGATAGATGATTAACGATCGATCGATAAATGGATCGATAGATAGAAAAATAGATTGATAGATAGATGGATTGGCCGACAGATGGATGGATGCAAGGAATGATGGATAGATAGGTCTATAGATAGATTGATGGATAGATAGATCGATAGATTGATGGATAGATAGATAAGCAGATACATAGAAAGATAAATGGGTCGATTAATAAACCGATTAAAAGATTGATGGATTGAACGACAGACGGATGGATGAATGGAATAATGGATGGATAGGTCCATAGATAGATTGATGGATAGATAGATCGATAGATGGATGGATAGATTGATAAGCACATACATAGAGAGATAAATGGATCGATTAATAGACCGATTAATAGATTGATGGATTGATAGACAGATGGATGGATGCATGGAATGATGGATGAATAGGTCCATAGATAGATTGATGGATAGATAGATCGATAGATGGATCGATAGATCGATAGAATAATAGATCAATCGATAGATTGATATGTAGATTGATAGATTGATAAATAGGCATAGATCGATCAGCAAAGAGAAGGAAGGATTGATGGATAGATAGATAAGCAGATACATAGAAAGATAAATGGGTCGATTAATAGACCAATTAATAGATTGATGGATTGATCGACAGACGGATGGATGCATGGAATGATGGATGGATAGGTCCAATGATTGATTGATGGATAGATAGATAGATCGATAGATGGATGGATAGATAGATCGATAGATCGATAGATGGATAGATAGATCGATAGATAGATAGATAGATAGACCGATAGATCGATAGATAGATCGATTGATAGATGGATAGATCGATAGATAGATAGATAGATGGATAGATGGATAGATCGATAAGCACATACACAGAAAGATAAATGGATCGATTAATAGACCGATTAATAGATTGATGGATTGATCGAAAGATGGATGCATGCATGGAATGATGGAAGGATAGCTCTATAGATTGATAGATGGATAGATAGATCGATAGATTGATGGATAGATCGATACATAGATAGATGATTAACGATCGATCGATAAATGGATCGATAGATAGAAAAATAGATTGATAGATAGATGGATTGGCCGACAGATGGATGGATGCAAGGAATGATGGATAGATAGGTCTATAGATAGATTGATGGATAGATAGATCGATAGATTGATGGATAGATCGCTAGAAAAATAGATTGATAGATAGATAGATAGATAGATAGATAGATAGATAGATAGATAGATAGATAGATACATAGATAGATGGATAGATAGATAGATCGATGGATAGATAGATAGATAGATAGATAGATAGATAGATAGATAGATAGATAGATAGATAGATAGATAGATAGATAGATAGATAGATAGATAGATAGAAGGATAAATAGATAGATGGATGGATGATTAATTATAGATAGATAGATGTATCGATAGAAGGATGGATCGATAGAAAAATAGATTGATAGATGGATAGATAGATAGATAGATAGATAGATAGATAGAAAGATCGATAGATAAATAGATAGATAGATAGATAGATAGATAGATAGATAGATAGATAGATAGATAGATAGATAGATAGATAGATAGATAGATAGATAGATAGATAGTTCGATCGATAGATAGATATAAAGATAGATAGATAGATTGATAGATAGATCGATAGTTAGATGGATCGATCGATGGATAGATGGATAGATTGAGGGATAGATGGATAGATAGATAAGCACATACAAAGAAAGATAAATGGATCGATTAATAGACCGAATAATAGATTTATGGATTGATCGACAGATGGATGGATGCATGGAATGAAGTAATTTATAGGTCTATAGATAGATTGATGGATAGATTGATCCATTGATGGATAGATAGATAGATAGATAGATAGATAGATAGATAGATAGATAGATAGATAGATAGATAGATAGATAGATAGAAAGATCGATAGATAAATAGATAGATAGATAGATAGATAGATAGATAGATAGATAGATAGTTCGATCGATAGATAGATATAAAGATAGATAGATAGATTGATAGATAGATCGATAGTTAGATGGATCGATCGATGGATAGATGGATAGATTGAGGGATAGATGGATAGATAGATAAGCACATACAAAGAAAGATAAATGGATCGATTAATAGACCGAATAATAGATTTATGGATTGATCGACAGATGGATGGATGCATGGAATGAAGTAATTTATAGGTCTATAGATAGATTGATGGATAGATTGATCCATTGATGGATAGATAGATAGATAGATAGATCGATTGAGAGATAGATGGATAGATAGATAAATAGGCAAAGATCGATCAGCAAAGAGAAGGATGGATAGATGGATAGATAGATAGACATATACATCGAAAGAAAAATGGATCGATTAATAGACCGATTAATAGATTGATGGATTGATCGACAGATGGATGGATGCATGGAATGATGGATGGTTAGATCTTTAGATAGATTGATGGATAGATCGATGGTTAGATCGATAGATAGATAGATAGATAGATAGATAGATAGATAGATAGATAGATAGATAGATATATGGATAGATCGATACATAGATGGATGATTAATGATAGATAGATAGATGGATCGATAGATGGATTGATCGATGGATGGATGGATCGATAGATAGATAGATAGATAGATAGATTGATAGATTGATGGATAGATAGATCGATCGATGGATAGATAGATCGATTGAGAGATAGATTGATAGATAGGTAAATAGGCATATATCGATCAGCAAAGAGAAGGACGGATTGATGGATAGATAGATAAGCAGATACATAGAAAGATAAATGGATGGATTAATAGACCGATTAATAAATTGATGGATTGATCGACAGATGGATGGATGCATGGAATGATGGATGGATAAATAGGTCTATAGATGGATCGATGGATGGAACGATAGTTAGATCGATAGATAGATAGATAGATAGATGGATAGGTAGATACATAGATGGATGGATCGATAGATAGATAGATAGATAGATCGATAAATAGATCGATAGATAGATAGATAGATAGATAGATAGATAGATAGATAGATAGATAGATAGATAGATAGATAGATAGATAGATAGATAGATAGATAGATAGATAGA